>JAJMAN010000010.1:0-312070 GCA_030564965.1 Ogataea nakhonphanomensis
ACCTCCACTGGCACCAAGACCTCTGAAACTTCAGGAACTTCTCCTACCGGAACCAAGACCTCTGAAACTTCAGGAACTTCTTCTGGCACTGAGACTTCTGGCACCTCCACTGGCACCAAGACCTCTGAAACTTCAGGAACTTCTCCTACCGGAACCAAGAGCTCTGAAACTTCAGGAACCTCTCCTACCGGAACCAAGAGCTCTGAGACTTCTGGTACCTCCACTGGCACCAAGACCTCTGAAACTTCAGGAACGTCTTCTGGCACTGAAACTTCAGGAACCTCCACTGGCACCAAGACCTCTGAAACTTCAGGAACGTCTTCTGGCACTGAGACTTCAGGAACCTCCACTGGCACCTCCACTGGAACCTCCTCCAACCCATCACAAACGAGCTCTGCTACAACCGCTGAGTCTTCCTCTTCTGGTTCGTCGGGTTCTGAAACCTCTGCAAGCTCCATTTCTACTCCACAGGCTTCATCCACCGATGCTCCAACTTACACCATCGAATATGATGGAGACACCATCATCGTTGACTTCTCTGTCCCTGAAAGCATCATGCAGGACGGCTCTGTCTCGTACTCCACATCCAACCTGGACAACTTCTTGATTGAGGGACCTGCTGCTTCTTCCATTCCTCAGAGCAACTCTGTTGGAAGCTTCGAAATCGTGGGTCATGAGCTAGACACGTCCGAGTCTGCCTCGTTCGACATCTACATCTCTGTAAGCTCCAACTCCAACTCTAAGGCCAAGAGATCCGAATCTTGGTTCTACACAATCCAGCTGAGCGCCTCGTCTTCGAGCAGCGTGGTCAAGCCAAGCAGCACGGGCGGCCAGGAGGCTAGCAGCTCCACCTCGGAGGGACAGCCTCAAGCTTCGCAGACCGAAGTAATCACCACCACCGGCGCGAACGGAAAAACTACCATTGTGACCAGCATCGTTGCCAAGTCATCGCCAGCCACCAGCGAGAGCATGACCTCGATTGAGGGTTCTGCACTGACCTCCACCAAGGCCGCCAACCCTGCCGCCGCTAGCGAGAAAACCTCTACACCAGCAGGCTCCGCGCAGACCGAGGTCACCAGCGTGGAGGCGAACGGCCACACCACCGTCATTGCCACCAGCCTTCCTTCGGGCGTGAGTGTTTATTTGACGACCAACTCTGCGGGCAGCCAGGTTCTGACCACCTCGTTCAGCTCGGGCGCTGAGTCCTACGTCACCACCACTACTGTTAGCGGCGAGGTTGTGTACACCACCGTTCCATGCAGTGAGACCAACACCAGCGGAACCAGCGGAACCAGCGAGCCTAACACTGAATCCTCTTCTGGCGAGGCCTTCATTGTCAGCGGCAAGCCTACCACCACCTCGACACCTGCCTCAGCCCCAACCCCTACCTCCAGCTACGAAACAACCGTCGTTGGAATCTACTCCAAGGGGCAGTCCATCGAGCTGACTGCCACTGTTGAGGAAGGCCACAGCGTCACCCTCACCACGAACGCCAGTGGCAGCCCTACTTTGTCGACGCTGACGTCATCGAGCCCTGTTTCCGGAGGCTTGTCTGGATCGGCCACCACCAGCAGCGTCTCCACCTTATCGGCCGGTGCTGCTTCCCTAGGCCTTTCTTCGAAACTCTTGGGAGTCGCCTCAGTTTTGCTCTACGCTCTTCTGTGAGTAGCCCAAATTACTATATACCCCAGTGCACAATTGTTACTAATACATAGATATTCGAGTGCTTTCACTCGAATTCAATTCTCATTTTTCCGTCTTTTATCATGCCAATCTAAATGTCTGCTGAGATCGTACTCCTTCTTGAACCCACGGCCGCACTGGGGACACAGGATGTTGCGCTCGTTCACGTTGGTGACCACCAGGTCCAGGACAGAACCAACACGGCCGCGGTTGAGCTGTTTCTGTAGCGTGTTCTTGGTGGGCTTGGATACCGGGACCTGCGAGCCGCCCCGACAGAACTCGTCCGCGGAAACATAGTGCAGCTGCTCCTCGCTCGTGTGCTCGGGATGGTGCTCCGTGTAGTGGGCAGTAAGATCGTCTTTTTTCTGGAATCTCTGGGTGCAAACGGCGCACTTCCAGACCTTGATCGCCGTGGACTCGCTGTGGATCTTCATGTGGTTCGCGAGTCCCGTAGGACCCGTGCACTTCTTGCCGCAAACCTCGCACGAAAGCTTCGAATGCTCAGACTTGATGTGCAATTGCAGCGCGGACCAGACCTTGAATGTCTTGAAGCACCCGGGATACTCGCAAATCAGTTTTGGTGTGCTGCTGTGGTGTTTTTCCATATGGTCTGCCAGGCGCCCAGGCCGCGTGAATTTCTTCCCGCACTCGTTGCACGTCAATCGCGCAGCATTGTGCACAGAGTTGATATGTGCCTTGAGCGACTGGTGCTTGTAAAATGCCTCTGTACAGTTTTCGTAGTTACACTTGAACGACTTGAAGTGCGTCTTTTCGTGTCTCCGTAGATGCTGGTTGGTGTTCACCCCCTTTCCGCAGATGGAGCAGTGTAAAGGCTTGTCGTCCTCCGTGGTGTGCTTCAACATATGTCGTTGGAGGTGGTCTTTTCTGATGAACGTCTCGTGGCACATGGGACACTCGTAAGGTCGCTCATTGGTATGTGTCCGGATGTGCTGTTCTAACAAAGACGGCTTTGCGTATCCCTTGCCGCAGTTTTCGTAATGACAGAAATATCGCTTTGTTCTCGAGGGGGAGCTTGATCGAGAAGAGGCTTGAGAGGTGCATTGCGATGATGGCTCGGGAGAGATGAGCTCCGCTCCAGCAGCACCAAGCTTGGTCTGCTTGGAAAACACGGGATCATCAGCGTCTTCTAGCTGCCGCTTGACAGCAGATTCAGCAGGTGCCATAAAAAGTCTTATCAATTAAAATAATTTTTATATAGTGCATTACCCGGAATTACTGATTTGCAAAAAATTTTCAAATAACACTCTTGTCAACTGGTGTTTAGCCGAGGTTCAATTGAAGTAAAATGGCAGACTACGAAGAGGAAGGATTCAAAAACGAGGCATATGACGATTTTGAAGACAACGTGGAGCTCAGCGAGGAGGAGAGGTTCAGTGATGAGGAACCGATGGAAACTGAAGATGGCAAGACTATTGTGAAGGGCGGTCTTGGTCCAGATGACGCAAACGCTTTTGCTAACGGAAGCGCCCTCAAGAGAGCCAAAAACCTTGCCATTCCAAAAGACCAGCGCACGACCACCCCCTACATGACCAAATACGAAAGAGCCAGAATTCTGGGAACCAGAGCCCTTCAGATTTCAATGAACGCTCCAGTGTTGGTGGACATCGAAGGAGAAACAGACCCATTACAAATTGCCCTGAAAGAGCTGTCGCAGAGAAAAATCCCGCTCATCATTAGAAGATACTTGCCTGACGGCTCATATGAGGATTGGAGCGTGGACGAGCTGATCATTGATCAATAATGCACTGTATTTTATTTTATCTTTTGGCATAGAATTTCAATCTACCGTTGAATCGCTCTGTACTTAGTTTGACACTGTATCGATGAATTTTTCGGACAAAAACACCGTATCGCCCGTAAGGTCACTCTTCTTGCTGAAGGTCTTGAGAACCTGAGCCAGCTCCTTTTTATCCATTTGTGTTTCAGGGTTGTTTCCGACCTCCAGAACGCTCTGCTTCAATTCCTGTGCGTCCACGAACTTGGAGTCCTGTTGGAATAGTGCAAATCCCTGTTCGAGCTCGTCTTTGCGACTGAATAGCCCGTATTTGGAGCCCATCAGTTTGAGAAAGGAGTTGAAGACCAACGACTCGGTGCCTGCCTCCTTCATCATACTTTGCGCTTGCGAATCGAGATCTGGTCCGGTTTCGAGCCCCAGACTGGCGTACGTGTTTTTGATATCTTGCACTGTGATTTTTCCGTCCTGATCCTGATCAATCACATCAAAAATTCCTTTGAAGTGCTCCAGCTGCTCCTTGGAAACTGTTTTTATGTTCCATTCACTCATCTAAAAACAGTTAAATAAATAATAAATTAAATGTAAATAAACAGTTTCCTAGATACTTTTGTCCTACGCATTTAATTTTACATTATCAGTTCTAGAATAGCGACCAGAATAATAGTGCAATTTATTAAAACGGATTCCAAAATCCCAGACCCGGGCTAACCTTGCGGTCACCACCACTGATGCACCATCGGCCTTAAAATATCGTGTAACACCATGGCTGATTTGCTTCATCCCATCTTGTAGCTGTGCTGACCGCCCAGTCGAATAAAATTCAGGGCCAAAGCAGATTCCAGCCAGACACGGAACTGAATCCTTCTCTTCTAGCGTCATGATCCAAGCTACTGCATCTGGATGGGCGCACTCTAGTGCGCAAGTCTGTCAGGAAACATCAATGACATAAGCAGAACGTAATTACATAAGCAAACATTGGGCCATCTGTGCACCTTTTTAACGCGGTTTTTGTTCCATCTAGTCATGTCGGTGAACAGTCTTCTCAAGGCTGCCAAGCAGTCTTTCAAGGACGATGATCCGAATTACGTGATCTACTGCTGTGACAAGATCATTGAAGAGCACGACAAAAACAACTATTTTGCGCACATCTTTCGGGGCAAGGCCCTTCACATGTTGAAAGATGATGTCCGGTCTCTGAAGGCATACGAGCAGGCAGCGGCAATCAATTCTGACGACGTGCTTGCGTGGAAGGGCATGCTGGAGCTGCAGCGGAACCAGCCTGATTACGAGGTTTTTTTCAGAATAATGACCGGATTGGCCAACAGTCTTCTTGCTAGAAATGATCCGTTGACCGAGGTGGTCACCGAGATCAGAGAGTATCTGGGTCGATTCAAGCGCAAAGTTCCCGATCTCATGGAGTACTATTACCGTCAGGTGAGTCCTGGGACAGAGCTGGGCGATTTGGTGGGCGTGATGCTGGAGAAGCCTGAGGTTGCACTTTACCAGCTGTACAAGATTGTTCAGAGCAAGTACAGCGGATATATCAAGTCCGAGATGTTCAAACACAAGATGACGGGTGTTTCGTCCATGTCCGAGAAAAATCTTGTTTTGTACGACCGAATGATCGTTGCTGCACATCGCAAGTTCAATTTGGAGGAGCTCTGCGAAAGACTGATCGATATCAGTTCGGACGACTCACAGCGGCGCAAAATGGAAGCCCGGCTGCTTGAGCTTAAATACGAGCTTATGAAATCGAGCGAGGGCGCCGAGAAAAAGCTGCTGTTCGAGCAAGTGTTCCAGATGGCGCAGGGAATGGTGGTTGTGAACAACCCGTCGCAGCTGGCCTGGGACCTGTATTTCGACTGGCTGGACCTCAAGAGCATTGATAGTGTTGATTTGATAATGGTTGCGGACTACATCAAGTTGTTTGGGAACGTGGGGCTGGGTGCTGTGCTGTACGCGTTCATCCAGTCGGACATATCTCCGTTCGAGCGGCAGCGCGTCAGGGAGTACTTGAAGGTGGAGAAAAAGAAGTCCAGGAGGAGAAGAAATAAACGGGTGCTGAAGAACATTAAGACTGCCGAGGACGCGGACGAGGACCCGAACGACGAGGCTCTGCCTGCAGCCGAGTCCGAGCAGAACGACACCGCGGACGAGCTTTCGCCGGCCGACGTTTTGGAGCTGATGATCCAGGGCATCAAGGTTGCTCCCGAATCGATTCTGGGATACCGGATCGTGGTCGCTTATTATGTTCATCTGAGAGAGTACGAAAGTGCGCTCGACTACAGCAAGCAGCTGGTGACTCTTGTATCCAAGGAGCAGAAGAAGACTCTACTGGCTCTAGAAAACACCAAGAGGAGCTCGCTTCTGGCTCTTGCTCAGACGTACACGTACTACGAGCCACCAAGACACTTTTCGCAGGCGCTCAAGCTCTACGAGTCTGTTCTGGGCAGCGCTCCAGCCGACATCGCCGCGCGGATCGGCAAGGGTCTCATTTTGGCGGGTCAGAAGAACTACGCGGCGGCCTCCAAGTTACTTGAGCAGGTTCTAAAGGATGCCCCGGATCATTTACAGGCAAATTCCGAGTACAGCTGGAGTTTGATCCAGATAGGCGATTATGAGCGTGGACGCGAAGGCTTGGAGAAGACGTACAAGCTGATAGACGGAACCGATCCCAACTCTCTCGAGACGCGCGGGACCACTCTCTGGCGGATGGCCGAATCGTACTTGATGGAACTCAGACATCTCGAGGGTCCGTCAGACGAAACTGTGGCCAGTTTGGTCAAGAAGTCGTTCGATCTGCTCATTGAGGCTTTGAAACAGTCCGAGTCACTGTCTGCTCCGTACAGCTCGCTCGGGTACCTGTATCTGACGTACTATGACAACCAGACACGCGCGTTGAAGTGTCTGACCAAGGCCTTTGAGCTCAACGCAGGAAACATGCTGGCCGCCAGAGAGCTGTGCAACCACTTCAGCTCCAACAAGGATTGGGAGATGGTCCAGGTTGTTTGCGAGAGAGTCATCAACAGCGAGCAGGGACGTCTGGCCACGCTTACTCTGGAGGAGGACGCCAGCTGGCCGTACCGAATGCTTGGGTGTTCGGCTCTGGAGCGACAGGACGACAGCAAAGCCATTGAACTGTTCCAGAATGCGCTGCGTATCGACTCTGCCGATGTCGACTCATGGATCGGGTTGGGCGAGGGGTATTTTGCTCGCGGACGTTTGGACGCCGCCCTGAAGGTGTTCAGCAAGGCTCTGGAGCTGCAAGCCGACAACTGGCACGCTCTGTATTTCTACGCGGTCATTTTGGGAGAGATGGGCGAGTTCCAGGATAGCATTTTCCATCTTGAAAACATAGCTGCCAAAAGACCGCAAGAGCCGTGTGTCATTTCGAGACTTGCAGAGACTCTTATTATGAAGGCAGACTACGAGATTTCAAACAGCCACATAGCCCGATCAAGAGACACCTGCGTGAGGGCCTTTGAGACGCTGAAAACAGCCATTCTCTTGGATCCGCAAAGCCACGGATTGTGGAGACTCCTGAGCGAGCTGTTGAAGCTGGTTCTGTCTGTTGAGTCGCACATCGAGAAAGTCGCTTTTGAGCACCTGGAAGCGATCTTCTCCAGCGGCCCTTCGCCCAAGAATCCCAAACTTCTTGAGGAGATTGGGCACTGCGGAGAATATGACGATCTTCGGTCAAGTGACGACAAGGTCGAACGCGTGTGTTTCTACATGATTGAAAGTGCACGGAGGGCATACGCCATTGCGGGAGATTCGTCGCCGCGACTGCTGAAGTCGTCCATGGTGTTCAATTTGGGAGTTTCCTATCTGGTTGCACTACTGAGACTTGAAAAAACACAGCTTCAGGACAGCGCAATCAAGGCGTTTAAGACGGCCATAGTGCTGGAGAACGACAATGCTGAGTACTGGAACTGTTTGGGTGTTGTCTCCCTGACGCGCAACCCCAAAATAGCGCAGCACTGTTTCATCAAGGCCTCTTCACTCTCTCCTCGTGATCCATCTCCCTGGACCCATTTGGCTGTCCTGTATATGCATCACGGTGACCTGGAGCTGGCCAACCAATGTTTTCTGCGTGTCCAGCCGTTGGCTCCCAGCCAGAGCGTGTGTTGGACAGGAAGAGCACTTGTGGAGGAGGCCAGGGGAGATGAGAAAAATGCTTCCCAGCTTCTGACACATGCACACGTGATGTCCAACGGCAAGAGTCCGTTGTCCATGCTTCTGTACAGTCTCTCAGTCGTCAGGACCCTGATAGGAAGCGAGATTGACGAGCAGAACCTGGACTCTGTGCAACAGCTCAACGTTGCCAACCTCTCGATTCTCAGTTACCTGAAATACTACCCCAAGGACAGAATAGCACTGAACGTTGCGACCTTGATCATCGAGCGTGTGCGTGACTTCCAAACCGGTTTGAAGTTCTCTCAGCAGCTTTGTCTGTTGCTCGAGGAAAGTTTCGAGAGCGACGACTCTGCGGAGGTTGCGATTTCCTTGGCTATAGCCAAATCGCAGCTTGCACGCATGTATTTAGGGAACAAAGAGTATGATGAGGCCATCTTGGTCAGCGAACAGTCGATGGATCTTCTTGAAGCTGTCGAGGATTTATCTGACGAGGTTCAGAAGGTCATGCTTTCGTCCTTGGCTGTTTTGGGCCTCTCGAACTTCTTCATGGGTGATCTTGAGGCCTCTCTGTCCGAGTTCAATCGTATTCTGGAATCATTCCCTGAGTCACAGCGCGTAGTCGTTTTGATCGCTCAGGTGTTGTACGACTGCAACACGGAGGAGACCAAACAGGCTGCTGTGGACGAGTTATTCAATCATATCGAGAATTATGGCTCTTCTCTGCTGGTTGCTCTCACCCTAGCTTCGATCTCTCTTGTGGACAGCATGGACGAATTCTATGGCGCAATCAAGGGCGAGCTTGAGAGCTTGCCGTTGAAAGTGCGCATAGAGGATTTTTCCAGCAGCGTTCCGTTCTTCCTAAGCCAACTGGTGACCCGAATGACGACGCCAGGATCAACTATCTGGCAACGAAATGCATTTATGTTCCCGAATGATAACCACACGTGGAAAAACCTGAACGAGAACATCAACTTGGAGGTCTGCCGCAACTCGAAAAGCGTGGATGCCACGGAGCTCAGCAACGCGTACATCAAGAATGGCCAGCTGAGAGGGATCCAAAGAGCCCTGATCCTGAACCCAAGTAGCATTGAAGGATACAGAGCACTGAAACAGTGCTCTTGATTAATAGAAGTTAATAATATTTGAAGTAATTACTCATTTACTAAAACTCTTGGTTGTTTTTCGCAAGGGTCATGTCGCTCATTGCAAAAAGCAGATCGTCCTCGTCATCTTCCACGTTCCCAAGTGACGGTCCATGGGGGTGGAATTTGCCCGCTGTGGAATGAGGCGACTGAGGAAGACGATCATCATCATCTGATTCAAAAACATCTTGGCTGAAGGACTTCAGCTTGAGCATCTCTGGGTTCACAGGACGAGAACTGCTGTTGGTAGAGTTTGTGTTAGTACGATGAGACGAGCTCGTGAGCCTGCGCAGACTGTTATGGACGGTCGCAACAGCCGAGGCAGATGCAGGAGGCGATGAATTCCGTCTCAAATATTGTGCCAGCGAAGAGTTGGATGGTGATGCCGAAGACGCATGAAATTTACCGTACGTGACAGAGGGTGTCACCATCGGCGAGGAAACCACAGGTTTAAGAGCGTGGGATGAAGGCGAATAGTTGGATGAGATGGATCCTCTGCGCGACCTGTCGTACGAAAAAGTCCGTTTCAAAAATTGCGATTGCGAGCCTTGATTTTGTGGATGTAACATGATCTGATTTGACAATTGCATAGACCTTTGTTGTTGATCTAGATTGAGAAAGTCGTTGGATTTCTGGAAATTTTTGAAGTTTGCTAGAGTGTCGTCGTAAACCGATGGCGAGTTGGAGGCAAATCTCAAATCAGGTTTCGAATCGAGCATCTTCATGAAACTGTCAAGATCGTCATCCATGTACATTGAGCTTGAAGGTCCAATTTCAGTTGAGGAGATTGAAGGGGATTTGTTTCGCGAGCGAAAATTGTGCAGAATAGGGTTACTGGTGGGCGTGGACATAGACTGGTTGGCAGCTACCATTTGACCATCCAAACTGTTATTTCGGCTCGAAACAGTTCTCACTCGAGAACCAAACGATGAAGAAAACCTGCGTGAGGTAGATGTTGCCTGATGGCTTGTATCTGGTATAGGTTGATTTTGAACCACCGATCCAATAGACTTGGGAAGCGAGTCTCTATTTTGGCGCAACATAGCCACAAGAGATGCGCTTGAGTTCGTCTTATTTAGGGTCACAGGAATAGGTTTGGAAGTCGTGAAAGAAGAAACGCTTTGGTTACTTTGTGTAGCTCCTGGAGGTGGCGAGGTCGAGTTTATAGAGCCAACTTTGAAAAGCTGCACCGAACGTGTGGACGATCTTCTTCGTGGAGATTGGTCCATCAATTGTATGGATGTAGTGGAAGGTGTTCTGTTGGGTCTAAAATCTGTTGGGGAGGTGACACTATTTGCATCACTTTCATATGTTAGATTTCTTGTCAAGGGAATATGGTCAAGCATGAACTGTGACGAAAGCAGCTCCTCGTTGTCGCTCACTTGGAAATTGCAATTTTTCCTGTAACCAACAGATACCCTGAGAGCTCCGATAGGGGTCAAAATCGGTTCAAAGTTTTTTGACAATAGATGGTCGCTCTCATTCGCCAGTTTCTTAGACAGACCAATCCTGCCCTTTGAACTTATCGGTTTCGAACCATCACGTATCCGACACGAAACTTGGATGGAGCCGTTTTTGGACTTCGAGTTGAGCAATCGGTCTTTCAACTTGTAGGTTGGCAATAATCCGGCCACTACATAAAGTGATCGAAACAACACAATTATTTTCTTGTAGATGATAGGGAGCTCGATGATATCATTATCGAATGTGTGAAGATCGAATTCAACAAGCCATCGCTCCAAGACAATTTCACCCTTTTTGTTTGTCTTCACAATGACATCATCTATCATTAGTGTCTGGTTCGAGCCCAGACCGCGCAAGTCCAAACACGTTTCAATGACCAACGGGGGCAACGAAAGGATGTCTTTATTTTTCCAAAGAGAGAGCTCTCTCTGAGGAATCTCGCAATTGCCAATGTCCAAATTAAACCACTTGTTGTTGTACTTTGTTTGTGAGAAAGTGCTCTCTATCATTGACATATCTTCCTCCATGTGCATCAGAACGGGTGAAAACGCCATTCTGAAGTGGAAGATAACATGTGCCGTTTTGATGAAGAAGTTCTGGACCATTTGCGCCAATTTGTCCGACTGCTTCTCCGACAGCAGTTTAGAGGGCCTTCTGGTCATACTCATGTCCATTGAGCTAAGAGAAAAAAAGTATTATTAAGATTCGAGGGCAAATCCGATAAGAGAAACCCACTCTTTAAAAATAGGACCCACCACAAAAGGTAGTCGGGGAATTGATGTCTAACGACGGTATTGGCAAACAGTGATATCTGGTCAATAGTAAGTAGATACAAGCTGCTCGTATGCTAAGATGCTGATTTAATTCTCAATTTATAGACAGTCAGAATGCAGAGTAATCAAATCAGTCATGTTTTTGATAAACAAAAAAACCTGACAATTTATTTTGGGCCTTGAATTCTTTATCGTTTTTTAACGCGATGGAGAAAAAAATATTATTATTATGACTATGCCTTTAAAAACTCGAAAACATCGATCGCCGTGCGAAGCCGGCCAAATCGAGTGATCCAGGTGCGCTCAAACGCGTAGTAATCATCTAGTTGCTTCAGTTCGGACGGAAGCAGCAGTTCCTGTTCCTTGCCCTTGACGTCCTCTCTGCTGATCTTATCTAAAAGAATTTTGTGGTGCTTTCTGTTTTGTTCCAGTTTTTCCAGCACCTCTCCCATGTTGAACATGATGGACTTCTTGAACATCTCCACTGCTGGCTGGGACCGGAAACGGAACGCATACACGGAACGCATGGCGGACCGGTCCTGAGTCTTGGGGATTTCCTGCAACTCGATGATGTTGAAACTAAGTAGTCGGCTCAGAACACTTCTGACCACCGACTCTTTCATCAGAACAAGCTTACTAACAGCCTTATCATCCGTGAGCCTCTTTTCTTCTATGCAATTAAGGACCTTGAGGGCGTCCTGACCCATGATACTCTTGACGTATTGTTTGAACACGCTTTTGGTGACCAGAGGTGATAGCTTGGTGAAGGGCACGTGGAACTGACCCATATCAGTCTCAACCAAGAACGGATACTTGGGGTCCGCTGCCAATAGCTTCAGGTGATGCAGAATGGTGGCCATGATCCTCGGATCGGGGTTCTCTGGGTCGAACTCATCTCCATGCTCATCCTCCGACTCTTCGTTTTCAAGTCGCTCTAACGCCTCTTCCACCTCCAGTTTCACTCTCTTGACACCATTGACCGTGTCCGGACCGTCTTCATAGCGTCTCTTGCGGCCTATCTCCACAGATGGATCAGCTATGGTATTTTTCAGAGTGCTCACCGAAATGCCAAATTTGGCGCCCGATCTCGTCAGCTGTTTGTAAACCTCATTGGCAGTGACGTTCATTCCACGTTCTTGATCCTTGAGCTCGTATTTTCCGCGGATTTGCTCCAGCACACGTGGCTCCAAACCGACCCCAGACTGCCCAACATTGGCCAGGAAGTTCTCCAGTTCCATGTCTGGGTTAAGAACCTCGCACGACTTGGCCTCGACGACGTTCAAAATCAGCGCATAAAGCTTAGACGAAACGCTTCCGATACGATGCTTGGCTTCCGAAGCGAAGTGCATTGACCGCAGTCTCTTCAAATACCTGTCCAGGTTAAATGTCAAAGGAGCGTCCGGATTAACTTTTTGGAACATCGAGCTTGAGTCGGAAGTAAACAGTTGCGTTCTGTTTTTGTCATTGCCCATCATCTGCTGGTGTTTCCTTCTAGTTTCTTCCTTAATGACTTGCATCTTCTTGGCTTGAGAAATTACCTTGCCCTTATTTTCGGCGTTGAAGATTGCATTTTCTTGCTCGAAAACTTTCTGGAAAAGGTCATACTTGCTCTGAATATGAGAGTCGCTGACAGGAACAAGCCATTTTTCAAGAACCAGAATGGAAAAGGCTTTCTCCACTAGCTCCGTATCGGATTCTCCATCGACGTTTTTCAGGTACTCTCCTGCGGTCAAATGACCGTTGACAAGCACATGTTGAACCACAGCCGCATGTAGCTCACTATAGTCTCGATGAATGTCATTGATGATCGCATTAGCATACAGGAATTTGTAGCATCCCGTCATCGAGCTTGAATAGAAGACCTGCGACTTCTCGGCTATGAAATTGTTTTCCCTAAAGAATACAGCACACTCCAGCTGCAAAAGAGAAACAAGAGCCTTCTTGATCACAGAAACCTTTAGTTTGGAGTACTTTTGCAACTGCGTCAGCGAGAGTCGTTTATGGTCCAACAAAATTCCAAACACATATGCTGCGGTCTCTCCGATGAAAAGCTTGAGAAGTGACGTAAACAAAAATGAGACCGGCGACTTGGTCTTCATTGCCTCGGGAAGCTCAGTGGGAGCTCCTTCTCGAGCTGTCATGGGTAAAGTAAGGATCTGTGATTTTTTTAAAATTTATCTTGGAAAAAAACACATCGCTGACATAATCCAAAACATAAGCATTTGGTGCTGGAGAAGGTGGCTATGGGGTGTGGTGGAGAGCGGGTTTGCAACGAGATTTCTGGCCAGCCAAACCGTCCCACCCAGAACTGCAGCAAACTTCAAAGTCACAGAGTCGGGTTTGAGCCGAGAGAAAGAAGATCCCTGTCCTCTAAGAGATCTGGCTTTGCGTGCCTAGCAAATGTTTGGTGCAGAGGTGTCAAAATTGAGCTCCGGCCAATCACAGGGGAATAATTTATAAAAGTTTTCGAAACGAAAGGCAGATCTTGAACACTGGTTATTGAGATTCGCGGCTGCAGTTGAGCGTGCGGAAAGGCAGCTTTATATAGAGCGTGTAATGTAGAGACCTGCTCCCGCGCATTGCGTCGTACAGACTTTCGTAGCTCGCGTGGTGCGTCGAATCGTGTGGCCTGGTCCGGCCTGCGAAAAAAAATTGTCCCCCCACGACGCACCGGGAGGTCCAATTAGCCAGAAATTATAACAAACGTTAATAAAAAGTTTTCCAACCAAACACAACAGGGCAAGAATGTTTGCAAGAACGTCGATCAGATCTTTCTCCACGACAGCACCAAAGGCTTTGAAAGTGACCACCGTGGAGACCCCAAGCTCGGGTGTCTCTTCCTTGAAGGTGATCGTGAAAAACGCCGGCTCTAAGACCAGTGCTCCAGGTTTGGCACATCTCCTTGCATCGTCCAGTTTTTTGAACACCGAGGCCAGAAGCGGCCTGAGACTCAAGAGAGAGTCTGAGCTTTTGGGAGGAGAGTACAAGGCTTTTGTTACCAGAGACTCCTTGGTTCTTGAGGCCAAGTTCTTGAAAGAGGCCTTGCCATACTACGTTAATGCTATTGGCGATGTTTTGACCGGAACTCTGTTCAGACCTCACGAGCTGTCCGAGCTTGCTCTTCCTTACTCCAAGAATGAGGCTGCAGCCGCCAACAGCAGCCCTGAATTTAAGGCTTTGGAAGCTTTGCACGCCATCACCTTCAGAAGCGGCTTGGGCAAGCCTCTCTACTACGACGGTTCCAAATCATACACATCCGAGGACGTTGCTGCGTACGCCAAGAGTGTCTTTGTGGACGGAAACGTTGAGGTTGTGGCCACCAACGTTGTTGAGACCGACCTGACCAAGTTCATTTCCGAGTCTGGTCTCTCCAAGCTCCCTGCTGGTGAAACCGGCGCTGCTGCCCAAAAATCTGTTGTTGGCCAGGACGTCAGAATCAGACAGGCAGGCGCCACCTCTGCTGTGATTGGTGTTCCGGTCACCGATGTTGCCACTTACTCTGTCCTTGCTGCATACGCCAAGGCCTCGCTCCCAACCAGCAGCACTGCTGTTGTTGATGCCAAGGTTGCCTCCTACGAGGGTGCTTCTCTCTTCTACGTGTCCATCACCTCTTCCTCTGGTGCCGAGACCGCAGCTCTTGTTTCCGAGACTGCCAAGTTGATCAAGAGTGCCAAGGATCTGGCCAAATACAAGTCCCTGGCCGCCTACAACGGCCTTGCTACCGGTGCCTCTGTGGACGTTGCCAGTGCCAAGGGCTCTGTGTCTGTTTCCAAGTTTAACTTGGCTGTTGTTGGTGACGTCGATGCTGTGCCATACGCTGACGAGCTCTAAGGGTGCCAAATAGATGTACTAATCAAAAGATAGAAGACACTACATAGCAGAATTTACACCCGTTATAAAATCGCGTAGAAAATTATTATTTTTCACATCTTTTGGTTATGTCGTTTCAGCCCATCAACCCGAAGCCATACCTGCAGTCCTTGGTGAACAAGCAGGTGGTGCTGAAGCTGAAGTTCAACAACATTGAGTACCACGGTCGTTTGGTTTCTGTGGACAATTACATGAACCTACTGATGGACAAGGATGTTGTGGAGGTAGATGCTGGCTCAGGAACGAGCACCGAGCTTGGTGACGAGTTATTTGTGCGTTGCAATAACGTGCTTTGGGTGGGGGAGAAACTGGGCGATGCTGGCGCCTCGTCGCCAGCTCCAGAGTAGACGTTTAGCTGCGTTGTCTCCGCCGCATGCTCTCTGTCCATGCTACTGCCGACCACTGTCCCAACGCTGTCCCAACGCTGTTCAGACCACTGTGCAGAACACTGTCCCGTATGCTTATGTGTCCCTGTATATGATAATAGATCGAGTGCGAGTCCGCGTAGCCCCCACCTCGTATTAAAATCAGAGTTATATGTCGTGCGCCCTCTAATCGAAAAACATTTCATGTCCGACTTTGCAACTAAACTCACCACCGTGATCCATGACGACCAGCCCGATCAGTTCGAGCAAATGGATGTCGAGGTTGCGCAATTTCCGCCGCATCTGATGCAAATGCGCCAGTCCAGTGCGCCAGAACCTGTTTCCGAGCCACAGGACTCACTCACCCCAGGCAACGACGAGCACGACCCCAGCGAGCTAAGACCTGGGAGCTTGCTTCTCACAGGCGTCGAGGAGCTGGACACGCGGGCAATTAAGCTGTACGTGGACTCTTTTTTGAAGCCGGACTTGAAATTCGAGAACAGAGACGAATACGCTAAATTCAACTATACATTGGAATGGGTCAACGACAAAAGTATTAATATTGTTTTCGAGCAGCCCGATGCCGCCATGGAGGCGCTAGGGTTGCTTTCTGAGGTAGCAGACGGTCTTTCCCCCGAACAGGAGAGAAGTGCGATGGAGTACATGAGCAACGACCCGGGGTTCAACGACCAGAACGTTAGACTGTCAATAAGACAGAGCTACTGGGGAGATAGAAAAGTCAAGGGCGCGCGTAACTACTCGCGCTACTATTTGATCCACGGAGAGCCGGAGCCGGGACAGAGACAACGAAGCTACCGGGACAGAGCCAGAGACAGAGGGTCACGAGGTTCTGGGGGCAGAAATAGGGGTCCTGATCTGATCACAGGTGAGGATGCAGGCCCAATGGACGAGAGAGACGAGTCGTCTCGCAAGCTTGTTGTTTCGGGCGGCTGGGGAGACGGCAGTAGGGGTCCGCGTGGGCCCAGAAGACCGCGTGGGCCTCGTGGAGGACGAGACAGATACAGGGACCGTCCTGCACAGCGCAACCGCGACGACGAGGAGGATCTGTTTCCCGACTTTTTGAAAAATAGAGACAGATCGCCGTCTAGAATGGAGGAGTAATTGATAAATAGCACCTATAAAAATGATTATGCACTGAAAAATTATTTGTGAATTTTTTTCACCAAGGATACAACTAGACATCCGGAAGCTCCATTTCGACGTGTCGACCTTGCTGTCCTAGAATAACTTCCCAGAACATATTTTCCATCTTTCGTCTAGCTTCGGCCAGACACTGATGAATATGGGAAAGAACCTGAGGAGACACTACCGTGTTATGTCTGGATCACTATCCATGAGGTAGCACAACCTGCGTAAATTCTGACCACTTTTTCGCTTCCTGTGTAGATTTCGTTTAGATACCCAAAACTCACGTCTGTGCTAGACGACCGGTGTCTACCACAATTGCCATGCTCGCCCCAACCCCAGGCGAAAACCCGCGAGTTGCGGCAGACCAGACCGTGTTCGCTTCCTATGGCGTACGTTTGGTGTGCATGCATCTGTGGGCCAGGAAAAAGTTGCCCGTGTGAGTTGTTCCCCACGGAAAACAACCCGTTCCCGACATCCAAATGCACCGAGCTCCACATGCACGCCACGCTTTTGAGCTTTGAACAGTCGATCCTGCTGAGAGCATCGCCGATGCCGTACAAATCTTTCCCGAACAACTGGAGGCCCCCATCGACCAGATACACTGCAAAGTCCCGCGCCAGTGCGATGGCCTGGGCGCGGCGGTCCAGGGGTGTGGGGATCCACAAGATCTTGGGCCCTGAAAGTAGCTGGCCCTTTTTATTATTTCCAAAGCCCCATAGAGTTCCGTCTTCGTAGCGCAAAACGACGTTATGCAACGAGGAGCTCAGATCCACTATATTTCCCTTTTGAGGGATCTGCACCACAGCAAACCCGCTCGTAGTCGATTGCATTCCCAGCCCAAGCTCGCCACTCAGCCCGGTGCCACACACGTAGACCTGGTTCTGCTCATCCACAAATACTGTATATTCCCAGCCAGCAGCCAAAGTTTTGATTTTTCCTGGCAGACTGAGCCGCCGAAATGTCTTGAACAAACAATCACCATCTCCAAGTTGGTGGTTGGCATTGCTCCCTGCTCCAAAAACGTCCCCTGTCTCGAGAAGAATTACCGTATGGTTTCCGCCGCAGGCGATCTCGACAGGACAGGACGGCCATGTCGTTTCGAGCCCCTTCTCGGAAACAAATCTTGCTGCTTCTAGTTCTTCACGGTCTCTGTCGTCTCCGATGCCCAGCTGAAAACGCCCATTCGACCCACAGGCGAGTATTCGATACCCCATGTAAACCTCTGCTGAACAACGTCGCGCGCAAATCAAAAAATCGACGCGTCGAGAAAAATAGTTAGAAAAATCTATTGCTCTCCTTTTGAATAATCGCGTTTAATCAAAAAATTACAACTTTATTTCTTACAGCTTCCTGTCGAACCCAGTGAATGAGCGACGACAGCATAGTTATAGAGGGAGCCACTATGGATTCACATTCACCTTCAGGCTCGAAAATGTCCCCTGTCCAGGTGCCTGACTCGTCTCCGATTAGAGTAAGATCACAGTCCTCGGAACCCACTTCTTCTCCGATCCAGATCACCACTCGTCTCCCGAGTCTCAAAGAGCGGTTTTCATACTCCCCTGCTTCGTCTCTGAGTTCAAAAATGCCCCACGAGCCGTTGATGGCGCCAAAAGGTGCTCTTTCTTCGGACATTAGACGCAGTTTCACCGCGCTCAAGAACAAATTTCCAAACCTATCACAAGCTACTGTTTTGTCTGCTTTGAAGACCAAAGGGTCGCTGAGGGAAGCAGCCACCTATTTGAGCTCACTGCCACAGGGAGTTTCTTCCTCAAATGGAGCCAACTCGTATCCGAAGGGAGTGGCCCAGATCATATCTCCCCAGAGAATAGTTCTCTCATCTTCCTCGCCAGCAAAGCCAGAAAACGACCTGTACTCGTCTAAAGTCAAATTGGATAAGTCGGCAAGTATTTTACAGAGATACGGTGGTGTGCAGACACATAGAGAGCCGCAAGCAGCACTTATGAAAAAACGGAGGCTGGTTCGTGGAACAAGAGACTCCAAGACATCACTGGTTAATCTTTCAGACAGCGAACCGGAACCGGTTTTGCTAGATGACGAAGAAGCTGAAGATGTTGAAGAGGTTGATGATGACAGCATGGAGGAGTCAGAAGTAGAAGATCCTGTTGATTTGGAGTTTGATGAAAAAGTGCTCGATTTTCTCAACAACGGTGACAAGAGAGATGTCGTTGATATTGCTGGGGTTTTGCCGTCTGTGGCCCAAGCTTTAATTGATAGTAGACCCTTCAAGAGTCTAGAAGAGATAGAGAGCTTTGAGTTTGCTGAAAGAGAGACCACTCCTACCACTAAGAAGAAAAGAGTGGTCAAAAGGAAAGCTGCCGGTGAGAAGATTGTTGAAACTACAATTAGGAAAATGAAGGGGTATGCAGCTGTGGATTCGTTGATCAAGAAATGTCAGACCCACGGGACTTCTATCACACAGTCTATTCAAAAATGGGGAGCAGAAGTGAAGAACGAGAAAGGAGAACTCGAAATAGTGGACATCGATGTGAAAAGTGAACAGAGTGACGATGATTTGTCTGATAAAACCTTGTTTTCAGTGGACAACTCACAAGCTAAAAATGAAAGCTACGAGGCCTTTACTTCGGACGACGATATGGAAGATGGGGAATTCGCCGTAAAACCTATGCGAGGCAGTACAAGACCTCGTGGAAGGCCATCTTTGGTGAAAGTTGATTACTACAGACACAAGCCCAAGCTCATGGCTTCCGATTTTGAGCTCAAAAATTATCAAATCGTTGGAATGAACTGGCTGAATCTTCTGTATCAAAAGCGGCTCTCATGCATTTTGGCTGACGAAATGGGATTGGGTAAAACCCTACAGGTTATTTCTTTCCTGACTTATTTGAAACAGCAGTCGTGCGAAGGACCTCATTTGGTGATTGTCCCTTCGTCCACCCTTGAAAACTGGCTCCGTGAGTTCCAGAAATTTTCTCCGTCTTTGAGAGTTATTCCATACTATGGGACCCAAAATGCCCGTGCCGAGCTCAGGGATAAGCTCATGTACAGTTCAGATTATGACGTCCTTGTCACTACCTATACATTGGCCACGGGACACAAATATGACCAATCTTTTCTACGAAGCAGAAACTTTAATGTGATTGTCTACGATGAGGGACACATGTTGAAGAATTCGAATTCCGATAGATACTCCAAGCTGATGAGATTAGGTGCAAAATTCAGACTGCTTCTCACAGGTAC
The DNA here is from genome assembly GCA_030564965.1 of Ogataea nakhonphanomensis. Lineage (NCBI taxonomy): Eukaryota > Fungi > Ascomycota > Pichiomycetes > Pichiales > Pichiaceae > Ogataea > Ogataea nakhonphanomensis. The sequence goes on from JAJMAN010000010.1 coordinate 19,559, forward strand.
TCCATTGCAGAATAATTTAAGAGAATTAATATCTCTGTTGGCTTTCATTTTACCGGGCATTTTCAACGAGAAAAAGGAGGATCTCTTGGTCCTGTTTGATCAAAAAGCCTCTACAAAATCCACTCATAGAAGTGAGACAGAAGACAAGGATACCGGGGAAGAAGAAAATTATAATCCGCTACTTTCTCAGCAAGCTATCACCAACGCTCGTGCCATGATGGCTCCGTTTGTTTTGAGGAGGAAGAAAGACCAGGTCATGCAACATTTGCCTGCCAAACACCATTTCATAGAGTACTGCGATCAGGATGAATACCAGAAACAAGTATACCAGCAAGAAATTCAAAAAGCTCGCGAAGCCAAGGCTGAGCGTGAAAGACGAAAGCTGATGACTCCCGAGGAGTTGAAAAAGCTCCCAAAATCAACCGTTAATTTGACAGCATCAAATGTTGTCATGCAGCTTCGTAAGGCAGCACTTCACCCGCTTCTATTCAGAACGCACTACGTTGACTCCAAACTGAGAAAGATGTCGGGAGACATAATGAAGAGCGATGATTATTTCAACGCCAACAAGGAGTACATTTTTGAGGACATGCAGGTTATGTCCGACTTTGAGCTCAACAGACTGTGCCATACTTATTCGAAGCAACTTTCTCGCTTCCAGCTTGACAACGAGAGCTACTACGAAAGCGGGAAGGTGAAGAAAATGTTAGAGCTAATTAATAAGGTGATAGAGAAGGGAGAAAAAGTACTCGTGTTTTCTCTCTTCACCCAGGTTCTGGACATTTTGGAGGTCATTTTGAGCCTGAACAAGATAAAGTTTTTGCGACTCGATGGGCAGACTTCGGTTGATGAGAGGCAGGGAATCATTGATAAGTTTTACGAAGTTGAGGATGTTCCTGTGATGCTTTTGAGTACTAAGGCTGGAGGATTTGGAATTAATCTAGTTTGTGCGAACAACGTGATCATCTTTGACCAATCATTCAACCCTCACGACGACAAGCAGGCAGAAGATCGTGCTCACAGAGTTGGACAGACCAAAGAGGTGAATGTTTACCGTATTATTTGCAGAGATACCATTGAAGAGAACATCTTACAATTGGCGCAAAATAAGCTACAATTGGACGACTCCATGATGTCTGGTGACGATGACAAGGCCGCTAAGGCAGTTGAGAGTATGCTGTTCTCCTAATAGATTGTACATTAAGAAGAGTATTGAAGTTCCAATCCGTAGCCCAGACTTTTGGGGTTCATGTCTTTGTAGTCCATCTTAATTCCTGTGGATATCAGCCAATCTTTGAACCTCCCCTCCCAAAGAAGACTCACTTCCTGCTTGCTCAAGTTGGTGGCACATTTGAGACTGTTCCTGAAATCCGAGTATTGATGTTGAGTGATAAAGAGCTTTGTGGAGTTCGTTTCTGAGATAATCTGCGACGGGTCTATGTGCAGGAAGTTATCCATAAGGTCTTTTTGCTGGTCCGTTTTGAGAGCATTGAAACGCTGATTGGTCACTGCCCTATTGTCATCAGCTAGTCTCCAGAGATGGAATCCTAAAGACAAGTCACTCTCGTAGGAGTATATGTTAAACGTGTACTTTGACACAAACGTTGACAGAATGCTGGTTTTGATCGCATAAGTAGATTCGATTGATCCCAAGAGCGGATTGACTACCAGAGTCATCGTCAAAGGTTTACCGGAGGATGAAATGTGAGTAGAGTAGCGCAGCCCTGTCGACATTCCAGGGGCCAGAGACTGAGCAGCACACCACAGCTCACACCCGAGGGAAAACAAAGACGCATCTGCGGCCGTGTTGATTGCACCCAAATTATATATGGAGCGAAGTCCAAAAAGGGCCTCATTGGAGGAAAACACGTACTCTTGCGCAGAGCTGGGTGTTTGGCGTTGGTAGCAAATGTTCAAAATGGTTGTCGTGCTGGAGAGTTTGTTGAGCCGAGGTGTGTTAATGAACTTGACTAGCAACTGCGAGGTCTGAGACACCCTTTTTATGAGCATGCCTTCGAGAAATTGCGAGGGAAAATACATTTTTCCGTATAGTAGCAGCGGTCTTTGAGTGTACTCAGCGTTTTTAGGTGGGGTTAACAACCTGTAGCCCTCAAACATGGATTGCAAAGAGACAGTGCTGCTATCACTGTAGGAGTCCTCAACATCGATTGAGCTGTAAATGTAGGAAAGAGACCCGGCCAGCTCCCCCAGTTGCGATAGAGAAATGGAGCTGAAGCTGTTCTCCGACTTCTTGGACGACACCGAGAGACAAAACCCGGAAGGCACTTGGAAGTCTAAAATCTGTCTACTAGTAGCAAAAAACGTGTCATATGAATTGTGCCAGTTCCAAAACGTCGAAGAATAAAAACATCTCTGAACGTATTCCATGTAATTAAGCATCTATAAGATAGAAAAATTGGAAAAAATAAAAAAAAGGTTTTCAATTGTTTCAATGTCCAACAAAAAGGCCAAAGACGTCCCCAATTTGGATTCATCGCCTAACTTGCGCCCAGAAGTGGACTCCAGCTTGCCTCCGGTCTCCCCTTCACTGCTACCGCGAATAAATGAAAAGGAAGACGACATTGCATGCTCGTCTGATTCTGATGTGTGGTCGTTGGGCTCAGACAGAGAGCAAAATGCGACGGAACTGTTCACCATATCCTCGGATTCGTATTTTTCCCAGCACCGCGACTCTTTTGGAGAGCTCAGGGGGCGCGCATTGGACTCATCTGCTGCGACAAAAAAGACCAGACGAGCGAGCGACCTGTCGTTGAAATCCAACAGTGAGTTCACTAATTACACGGAAAGTGACAATGAGTTTACCAAGACTCCAATCAGATCATCGCGCAGACGCAGTAGCACGCCACAGAGCAAACGGTCGGGTTCCAGGTCACGTGCAAGGGAGAGTCAATCAGATTCTGGAGCAGGCTCCGAGATATCTCAAACGGCTAAGATATTCAAAAATCTTTTGATTCTTGAGGAATCCTTGCGTCAACAGAACTCTGAGCAGAAAATGTTGCGTCGCAAGTATTTCTCGTTCTTGATTAGCATGCTATCGGTGCTTTTTTTGACTGGATATCGTCTGCTCTCCGACCTGGACACCAACTACATCAAATTTGCTACCCAAATTGTATTTATCATCGATCTCTTCACTCTGATACTTTTCTACTTGAGTGGAGAGTACCACAGAACCATAGTGCATCCGCGGAAGTTTGTGGTTACCACAAACAAGGGACTGCGGCAGCTCAATATTAGACTGGTCAAGGTGAGAACCGGAATGTATGATGCCTTACTTGTGATACTGAAATCTTGTTTCTTGGTGCCTATAAGACTAGTTAAGGTCCAGACTAACTACACATGCAAGTTGATCAGATTTGAGTGGATGAAGATGTTTCGTCTTTGGCTTGTAGAGCTGGAGATCAAGCTGGCTACCTCCAATCAGGGAGTCACCGACGTCAAGGTGGTCCTGAATCCTCGTGTGTTCAGCACAGATATCCGCGAGCAATGGGAACTGTACAGAAATGAGTTCTGGAACAAGGAGACGATACGCAGACGCAAAAATATGGTGAAAGAACGGAAAGAGCGCTAGACAATAACATATATAATAAAGGTGCCCGTCGGAAATCTGACAGCCAATTAATAATTGTACTTGTTAAATTTTATTTTTCAAGAAAAAGACATATCCCATTTATCCCACTATGCCTCGGCCACCAAACAGCTGGGTGTGGCAGCATTTCAGACACATATCCAACGAAAACGGATACTCAAATGTGCAGTGTCTACATTGTGAGAAGTCATTCAAATATTCAAGCAGAAATGGGCCCACTAATTTGGCACGTCACATAAACAAGACCCATCGTCTAGGACAACCCGAATCTGCCATCACTAGACGTCCATTTCGTGCGATCTCTAATGATCTGGGTAAGGATGAGACCAGTGCAAGAATTCGACAGGTTTCGGATCACCACTCCCCTTCACAGACCAAGGATTCCAGCACAGAATCTGGAGCAACAGGAGCAGATCGATCTACTCTTGACATGGGGTTGACGACACCCACGGATCTGGGAACCTCTGCTTATTCCAGTGCCAACGCTTTACTCCAAAGCAATGGGATAATGGTCAACAACTCTGCAAATGGCCCAGGATCGGGCTCCACATCGTCTACCTCCTCCAATGGCCACAATGGTTCACTCTCCGCTCATGACTATTCCGACTCGCTTTCTCGCTCGATCGCCATACAAACTCCTCTCTACCGATTCGATCTGCAAAACAACACCAGCAATGGCTCTGCAGGCACCAATGCAGCTAGTGCCGGTTCGAATACCCGATCGATGCAAAAACAAGTGGATCATTTAGAGTCGATGCTTTACAGCGCCCAGCAAACGGTGCAGCAAATTGCACCTCATCAGCCGCAACTATACCAGGTGCAGCACGTGCTGCAAAATGTGATACAGACACAGCAGAGCCTATATCAACAGCTTAGGATCCAGTCCAGGACCTCAGTGCGGATCGAACAGCGACTGGTTCGCTCGCTCAACCAAACCCGTGGCACAGGCGTCGACCACGAGTTTGAACTACTTCCCTACGCCAACGGCGTGGATCCAGCGGATGATGAGGCTGGACTACCTTTATTGGTGAACATCTATGAGCTCTTTAGCTGTTCAAACACTGTTTTGGACCAATACATGGCCAACTACGATATTATAGGTGCATCTGCTTCTGATGCTGGAAGAATGAGTAGACAGGAAAAGATCATTCGTTTGGGCAAATTCATTGGCTGTGACTCGGTGGAAAAACATTGGGACTGTTTCAGACGAGTTCGAATGAATGGTTAGTTTAATTGGCTTCCGATCTGTACCATACTCACCTCACTGTATATTACTATTTTTGAGTGCTTGCGCACGACCCGTTTTTCAAATAGGGGCAAGAAAATCAAACGAAAGAATATATAATTGTTTTAGAAATATTAGTAATGGCTGCTTCGCAGAACTCAGCCCTACCCATGGCGCCCGGAATAATCCCGCCCTTAGGAATGATGCCGACCTCAGGAATGTTTAATGTTGGTTCGGACAAAGCTACCTTCAAATTCGAACCTTACCTGCGAAGACAATATGGGTTCGGCTTGAACCCAGATCGGCCTATTTGCGAATTCTGGCTGCAATCGGGAAAATGTCCGAACGGAAACGACTGCGAGAACAAACATCCCTCCAAGATTTTCAACAACAAGATTGTGTGCAAGTACTGGCTTCGAGGGCTGTGCAAGATGGGGGACGACTGTGACTTCTTGCACGAGTACAACTTGCAAAGAATGCCAGAATGTGCGTACTTTTCGCAAAACGGAGTGTGTACACAAGCTCCAGAATGCATATATCTACATGTTGACCCTCAGTCCAAGATTGCAGAGTGCTTTAATTACTCCAATCTGGGTTATTGTCCAGACGGACCAAAATGTCAGCGAAGACACGTCAGAAAAGCCATGTGTCCACTCTATCTCACTGGATTCTGTCCTAAGGGACCCGAATGTGAACTGAGCCATCCGAAGTTCAATCCTGCGATGATCCAAGGCCGTTTCAAAATACGAACGGATGAGCAAATAATTGCAGGGAGAAAAGCCAAGCTTGAGCAACAGCAACGTGAAGCAGCAAAGGCCGGGAGTGACGAATGACCATTTAATACCACTAGCATTGTACAATAATACATTACTTTCTATCTATTCTGAGATTGCGGGCCCTGTTGCGCTCTCCAGGAGTAAGGGCCCATTCCAGATCGGTTAGTTCTTCAACTTCCTCATCGTCATCTAAACCGAGCATCATGACAATTTGGGTGATGCGCACAAAATTGTCCCGCAGACTGTAATCGTACCTCGTGGTCTCGCTGATGAGAGTAGATATGTCTTTTTCCAGTTTGGCAGCTCCTAGTTCGTTACACTTTCTTTCCATCGACCAGATTTTGGTTTCTAAGGTTGAGGCTAGGAACGAAACTGCTTGCTGAATCAATATTTTGAAATTGTTTTTCGTGAAAGTCGTTAGATAAGGCACAATCAGATTGTTCCACTCTCGCACAAGATGCGCTACGGAGTCAGAAGTCGAGCTCAAAGTGACCATATCTGACGATATCAGGTAGTCGTTGTCTTTGAAGGCTTCGCTAACCATCTTTGAGAGCTTAACCTTGAAGTTTTGGTTGAAAATTAGCTTTATATGCTCTCCCAGTAAAATATCGGACTTTTCAATGAAGGATGTGCTCAGTATTTTAACAACACTTTTGATTCTATCTCTGACCGATGGATTTTCGACGGTCCCCTCCTTGTTGTCCAGATCCACTCGTAGCTCTATATCCGTATTCACATCTCTCTCCATAGAAGCACGCACCTGGTTAAATTGTTGATCATCCACAATCAAAAGATTCTCGTTCCCAAGCTTGGTGACCAGGTTACTGGACAGTTTATCAAGATACACTTGAAACATGCTGATCGAGTTCAAGATAATCACATACTGTTGCAAATTATCTGAGGTTTCTGTTTCCACTCCACTGAGATTCATTGCCGCACTCAAAGCAGAAGTTGCACTTTTCATGAATATATTGGAATCTTTTCCTCCAACGGGTGGTGTTCCACTGCGTGGGGTCATGAGATTGGATGACCCACCATTGTGATTGATGGCCGTTGATGTCTTATGATGCGGAGAGTGTAATGAATGTAGCGTGGAGGGCGTTAGCAGCACCGAGTTGGGCTTTGGTTGGCTATCAGACAATTTTTTCTTCATAATGTTGAGAAGATCGTTCTCCAAAATTCTTCTAGTGTTCGAAACCATGTTCTTGATGGTGAAAAATTCTCCGGTTGTAATAGTTTGCAGCATGATCAAGTTCAACGACATGGTTATGTCCTCGATCATCGAAGAGACCGGAGGATCCTCGGGTGTCAGTGACAACAGGGACTGATTGGTGGAGGATCCAGATCTAGATGCTGTGGTCAAGTACCTAATGCAAAGAGTCAGCTGAGGCTCCATGTCTGGTATAGTTTCCAGCAGGAATGCCTTTTCTATCGTTCTTCGAATAGCAAAGGTGCAGAGCTGATCGAAACTGCGCACAATCTTTTTCTGGATCTTCTCCATGAACGTACTTAATAAGAGAGGTTGTGGATATATCGCGTCGGTTTTGTTTTGTGTGCCAATGGCGTCGTTCCAAAAGACCACGAAAAATTTGCAATACATTGCCCAGTGGTTGAGCATGGTCGAAAGTTCGTCGATCAAGTTCGAAACTTCGGCCAGAGAAATAACAACATTATCGTCTTTCAGTTCCTCCTCTGCTTGCGGGTTACTGAAAATGGATCCAACTAAAATTGGATATCCATAGTCTTTAATATCATTCATCGCCCTATCAAGATTTTTGAAGTCCCAGAAAGTGTCAAATATGAGTCCGCTTTGTAGATCGCATTCAGTTTGAATAGCAGTTAGAACTTTGGTCAGGACGTGGGTCCCGTAGTTAGTGCTGATGATTTTGGAGTGCTGACGCACAATATCGGCTATGGTTTGATACAATTGGAACATGATCTGGGCATAGTAGCTCGATCTAGATTCACTTCTGCTTTGGATGCTCTTGAGATTTGTCCTGGACTGATCGCTGATGATGTTGCAAATAAATCTGGAGTAGCACTCGATACCAACATCACTCTTTCCAATTAGCGGGAACAGCTGGAAAAAGTATGTTAATCTCTGGACGTCCTTTTTTAATGCTGCGGCATTGAACTCGCTCAAAAAAATGCTGTTGAGTTCCGAAATCCAGGAGTCCACCAAAACACTGGGCATTTCAGCAAGATCACTGGTTGGAACAATGAACTCCACAAAGTCGTCTTTTATCAGTCCTGCTGGAAGATTCCTGATCTTGTTGATTGCAGTCGCCGCAGAAAGCCAGTCCTGTTGTTTGATCGCCGAGTCTGCTTTCTGCACCTCATATTTGAGTGTCTTGACGTTTTCAACGTAATCCTTGGTGGTCTTGATTCTTAGCTTCTCGGAGTCCAGAAGACGCACCTGCTGCGTAATGTTAGAGCTCAACACAGAAGCATCTTCCATAATTTCCTTCAGAGATCGTGAATTGTTCAGCGTTGACGACAGTTGCATTCTGCTCATCTCCAAGGAGCGGATAGAGGATTCATGAGCTGCAGACTGCTTGGTAGTGAACATGTGCAACGTTTGATCCAGTTCCTTTTGCTTGGCTTCTATTTGGCCAACCAGACGAACTAGCTGATGCAATGATTGTGCTTGCTGGACCGATTTTTCTAACTTTAGTAAATCCAGCTGAATGCTTTCCTTCGAAGGTACTAGTTTCGACACCGAACTTTGGCCATGACCACTTGATGCGATTTGCGGCATACCATGATCCGAACCGAATACGCTTTGCAAGCTCATTGTATAAATGCAGACCTTATAGGCGATGTAATTGTTCGTACGCCAAGATGTAACTTTGTGTAAACACTTGTACGTGGAAGTTTTTTTTAATTTATTCGATATTTTATTTACCAGTTTAGTTGATTTATTGATGCAAGCAAGGGTTTGGGAGCTTCAAATTATTTTGGGCTGAAACAGATTTGGGTGTCAGAAAAAAACAAATGCTCTAAGCAAACTAGTATTTTCAAAATGGTTATCGGTCGAAACACGTACAGGCTCAATCTAGCTCTTCCGTTGCTCCTTTTAGGAGCCTTGTTCTTCATGCGATATCCGCATAGCACCAAAGCACCTACTAAAATCAGGATACAAAGCTGGAATCTACGATACGATTCCATGCCGAACAATCTAAGTCTCAATGATACGATAGCCCAACTCAACCGTACAGTGCCATTTGACGACGAGATTGAGTACTACTCTAATTACACGGAGCAGCCATGGTCTGTGCGTCGGATAGCAGTGCTAAATGAGGTCGAGTTCAACCAGGTGGATATTTTCACCGTCAACGAGGGACTCTACCGCCAGATAACGGATCTAAGCAGGGCCCTGGACATGCCATTTGCTGGCGTAGGAAGAGACGACGGCGAGAAGGCAGGCGAGTATCAAGCAGTTTTTTACAACAAAGAGACGCTTCAACTGCTGTCAAGCGATACATTTTGGTTGAGTGAGACTCCATTTGAACCATCCAAGTATCGCGATGCTGGATCCTACCGATCATGCACAGTTTGCGTGTTCAGAGCTAAAAATGGTGAAGAGTTCGTGGTGATCAATCTTCACCTCGACGACAGCTCCGACGATCAGCGACGGCTCGGGGCTGCAATGGCAAAGTACAGAGCCGAATACGAATACGAAAAACGGTCCTGTCCAATATTCCTGGTAGGAGACTTCAATTCGCAGGTCAATGGCGTCACCGGTGGGGCATACGCAATTACCACCGGAAAGGAATCCGTCAAACGGGAGACATTAAATTCGACTTTTGTCGAGAGATTTTTACATCGCTCCTCGAACTTCAATTTTCTTGACATCCTTGTTGAAACTCCCGTCCAACATAGGATCGGAAATCTGGCTACCTTCACAGGCTTCACTAAGAATACTGAGGGGTTCAGCCGCATTGATTTCCACTTTGGCAGTAACACTAACAACTGGAGAATTTTACGTTACAAAGTAGGAGAAAATTGGTACGACAGCTCATTCCGACTTTCCGACCATCGACCTGTCATTAGTGACATCATTTTAGCTTGAAATATTTCATATGAAATTCTACTTAAAATTCCGGGCGCGGTAGCAATTAATTATGTAACCCTGCAAAACATTTTATTATCATGTTTTCAAGACTCCTATTCAGACCAATCTCAAAGACCTCTCCGCTTGCTTTCAAAGCTCTTCCAAAAGCAAAGCTCAATTTCAGCCACATGGCTGGCACCATGGGCCACATGGCCAGTCCCGTTGCTACCAAACTCGGAATTTCACTTGGAATTGTTGGGTTCTCCAGTTATTTGCTATATCACAATCAAATCAAAAACGAGGTCGAGTTCAGTAACCAGAAGCGATTGCAAGTAGAGAAAACTGCTCAGGATGTGGCAAATACACCAAAATATGATAAGTCTCTAGAAGGAAAACTCAATTACCAAGAATTATCCATTGGATCTATGTGCGGTCTTGTGTGTGGTATGGTTGTTGGAAAGCTAAGCTCGTTCTTTGTATTCTTGTCTCTCGGATTCTATTTGGGAGCACAGTTTCTAAATTCCCGGGGAATCATCACCATTCCTTGGACAAGATACATCAAGATGGGGTCCCAGCTGGTCGATGTGAGACAGATGATTTTCGAACAGCCAAGCTTCAACATCACCTTCATTCTAACTTTTTTGCTTGCAGCATACTACGTTTGAAGTAGCCTGAATATATATAGTCCTTGAATCAAATTGGTGTTGCTTATTTCTTCAAAATGGTAATCACGTCTTCGTCTTCCAGAACATGACTCAACCCGACATACTGAGGCTGGTGCTTCACACTGGTACCAAACACTTGAGCTGTACGGAAGTCGTCCACAAGGGACTTGTGGATTTTGTTACAGAAGTCCTCAACTGTACATTTTCCTGTTCTGAGAACCACGGGGTCGTTAAAATCAGGAAGCTTACCTTTTGGCTTGGTGTAGACACGAACAAGTTTCAAACGATCCCACATCATCTCCAGAAGCTCATCAAGGTTCCAACCACTTCCCGATGAAATAGGAACTGCATTTGGAATTCTGTACAGAAGATCTAGCTCCTCGATAGAAAAGGAATCTATCTTGTTGAGGACGTACAGAGCAGGGATATATCTTCTGTTTCTCGCCTCAATGACATCAATTAGGTCATCGACTGTGGCATCGCAACGGAACTGGACGTCACACGAGTTATATCTGTATTCTTGTAGAACTGCTTTAACCTCGTCATGGTCGATTTTAGTCAAAGCCACCGTACTTGTGATGTTGATTCCACCTTTTTCTTTCTTCTTGAGCAATATGTCTGGAGGCGATTGGTTCAAGCGGATACCAAAACCTTCCAACTCACTCTCGATGATCTTCTTATGGTGGAGTGGCTTGTTCACATCCAGAACAATGAAAATGAGATCACAAGACCGCGCCACCGCAATCACCTGCTTACCTCTACCACGTCCGTCCTTGGCGCCCTCGATAATACCAGGAAGATCCAGCATCTGAATCTTGGCACCCTTATATCTGATAACACCCGGAACTGTGGTCAGAGTGGTGAACTCGTAGGCTGCAGCTTCCGAGTGTGTTCCTGTTAGCTTGGAAAGTAACGTGGATTTACCCACCGAGGGAAATCCAATGAACCCGATGGATTCTCCCGTCTTCTTGACATCGAATCCAGCACCTCCTCCTCCACCACCAGCGTTGGCATCCTTCAGCAGCTCGTTCTTCAACTTGGCCAACTTGGCCTTGAGCATACCCAGATGCTTTTCTGTAGCCTTGTTTTTCTGAGTCTTGGCCATCTCATCCTCGATGGCTTTAATCTTTTCAACTGTCGTCATGATGGATGAAGTATGCTTTTCACAATTTTTGAATAAATTTTATTTCGACGCGACGGTGTGGTCTGTGGTGTGCTGAAAATTTTTTAGCCCTTTCAATTCACGAAAAGTGTCTTGCGATACAAATCACTAACCATCCAAGAATCTTTGTGCGTGTTTACTACGTCTATTGAACTTTTTGGCAGTTTTCTACCGTTATATTTCTGGAGTAAACTGATGAGCATACAGCTTTGCCAAACTAAGACTCTCGTATGTTGGGATAGATCTGATCTAATCAAATACATTCATTAAATCAAACACATCAAGGAACACAAACAAAATGGCGAAAAAAGGAAAGAAGAACCAGAAGGCTGGAGATTACTGGGACGAGGAGCTTGAAAACGAAATGCCTCAGGCTGAAGAATTCGGATCCACTCCCGTTGATGAGACCGATTCTACCAAGGAAGCTACTCCTGTTGAGGCAGACGAGTTTGCAGACGATTTTTTGTCTAACTTGAAACGTGCTAAGAACAAAAAGCAGGCAAAGGCCAAGCAGGAGGAAGAGGAAAAGGCTCAAGTCTCTCAACAAAAGGGTCCTATTATTAAGAGTAAGAAAGAGAAAGAAAGAGAGAAGAAGGAGAAGGAAAAGCTTAGAAAAAAGCAGTTGGCCGAGAGAAAGAAGGCCCAGGCTCCTCAAGAAGAAACGAAGGATGACAGTTCGACTACCTCTGCTCCAGCTAGTGCTCCGGATGCCGTTGAAGAACAGAAGAAAGAAGAAGAAAAGCCAGTTGCTAAAAGCGCCAAGAAAACCAAGAAAGTGGCTGTTGGTATTGCTGCTTTGAGAAAGCAGATGGAGCTGAGAAAGCAGGCGGAAGAGGAGCAGATGCGTTTAGAAGAGGAAGAAAGACTTCAAGAAGAGGCTGAACAAAAACGTCTTGAGGAGGAGGAGAAGGCCAAGGAGGAGGCCAGAAAGTTGAAGAAGGAGAAGGAGAAGGCCAAGAAAGAGCAATTGAAAAAGGAAGGTAAATACCTGACTAAGAAGCAGAAACAAGAGAAGCAGCTACAGGAGAGAAGAAGACAGCAGCTGTTGCAAGCCAGCAACATCATTGTTCCTGGTGTCATGAACCAGTCGTCTGAACAGCCAAAGCCTAAGAAAGTTGTTTATGGGTCGAAAAAGAAGATCACCAAGAAGCAAGAGGAAGAAGCAGCAGCAGAAGCTGCTGTTAAGGCTCAAGAGGCAGCCAAGGTCAAGGAGGAAGCTGGCGACAACGACGAAGAGGAAGAGCTGGTTGATGATTGGGAAAAGATGGCCCTTGATGACGATGAGGAAGAGATTGCTGCTGACTGGGAGACTGCGCTAGATGAAGAGAAAGAAACCGCAAAGCCTGAAGACGAGGCTACTGGCGAGGAATCAGCAGACGAGGACAATGTTTCTCAGGAATCTCCAGAAGAAAAGTCAGAAACCGCCGAGGAAATTGTCGAGATCTCTAAAGAGGCATCTCCTGCTCCGTCGAAAAACGGTAAGGCCGACGCAGAAAACAATTTGCGTTCGCCAATCTGTTGTATTTTGGGTCACGTGGACACTGGTAAGACCAAACTGTTGGACAAAATAAGACAGACCAACGTCCAAGGAGGTGAGGCTGGAGGTATCACCCAACAGATAGGTGCCACATACTTCCCTGTCGAAGCCATCAAGCAAAAGACTGCCGTCATGGCTCCTTACGAAAAAATGGTGTACGAGGTTCCTGGTTTGTTGATTATCGATACTCCAGGTCACGAGTCGTTCACCAATTTGAGAACCAGAGGCTCTTCGCTGTGTAACATTGCCATTTTGGTGATTGACATCATGCACGGTCTGGAACAACAAACCTTGGAGTCGATCAGACTGTTGAGAGACAGGAAGGCTCCGTTTGTGGTTGCATTGAATAAGATCGACAGATTGTACGATTGGAAGCCTACTTCCAACAACTCCTTCCGTGACTCCTTCTCCAAACAGACTAGAGCCGTGCAGCAGGAGTTCGACACCAGATTCACTGCCATCAAGGTTGCTCTTGCCGAGCAGGGACTCAACTCCGAGCTCTACTTCCAGAACAATAACTTGTCCAGGTACGTTTCGATTGTTCCTACGTCTGCAGTGACCGGAGAGGGTGTTCCTGATTTGCTGTGGTTGTTGCTGGAACTCACACAAAAGAGAATGAGCAAGCAGCTGAAGTATCTTTCTCATGTTGAGGCCACCATTCTGGAAGTCAAGGTTGTTGAGGGATTGGGAACTACCATTGATGTCGTTCTTTCTAACGGTATTCTGAGAGAAGGAGACCGTATCGTTCTTTGCGGCATGAACGGTCCAATTGTCACCAATATCAGAGCTTTGCTGACCCCACCGCCTGCCAGGGAACTGCGTATCAAGTCCGAATACATCCACCACAAGGAGGTTAAAGCTGCATTGGGTGTCAAGATCGCTGCCAACGATCTGGAGAAGGCCGTTGCTGGTTCGAGATTGCTCGTTGTTGGAGAAGACGACGATGAAGACGATTTGATGGACGAGGTCATGGACGATCTGACCGGATTACTGGATTCTGTTGACTCTTCAGGAAGAGGTGTCACTGTCCAGGCTTCTACTCTGGGTTCTCTTGAGGCGCTCCTGGATTTCCTGAAGGATATGAAGATTCCCGTCATGTCCATCGGATTGGGTCCCGTTTATAAGAGAGACGTCATGAAAGCCGCAGCAATGCTGGACAAAGCAAAGGAGTATGCCGTCATGTTGTGTTTCGACGTGAAGATTGACAAGGAAGCTGAACAGTACGCCAATGAACAAGGCGTCACTATATTCAATGCCGACATTATCTACCATCTGTTCGATTCCTTCACCGCCTACCAAGAGAAGCTCCTTGAAGAAAGAAGAAGAGAGAACCAACAGTACGCTATATTCCCATGTGTCTTGAAGACTTTGCAGATCATCAACAAGAGAAACCCAATGATCATTGGTGTTGATGTCGTTGAAGGTGTCGTTGAGCACGGAACCCCAATCTGTGTGGTGAAACCTGACCCAGTCACCGGCAGAAACGCGCCAATGCTTTTAGGAAAGGTTGCCTCTTTGGAGGTGAACCACCAGTCCAAGGATTCGGTCAGAAAGGGACAGACCAATGCTGGTGTGGCCATGAGACTGGATGCTCCTTCGGGACAACAGCCTACCTGGGGAAGACATGTGGACGAGAAAGATCCATTGTACTCCTTGATCACCAGAAAGTCCATTGACACCTTGAAGGATCCTGCATTTAGGGATTCTGTTCCTCGAGATGACTGGCTTCTGATTAAGAAGCTCAAGAATACTCTCAATATTGAGTAGACGTGCTATATATAATTATAATTATTACCCGGATTGAAAAATTTTAGTGATAAAAAAATTTCAGATTTTTTTTAATATTTTTAATTGTTGATTTAAGATTCTGCAAGGTGGATCATCATGAACATTGCTAAGCCAGTTGGGTCTCAAATCGAGTCGGTCGACTTTGGCGTGCTTACTACATCCGATGTTCGCAAACTTTCTGCCAAGCAGATCACTAACCCGACTGTTTTTGACAATCTAGGGCACCCTGTTCCTGGGGGTCTGTACGATCTCAGTCTGGGAGCGTTTCTCAAGAACCTCTGTGCCACATGTGGACTTGACGATAAATTCTGTCCTGGTCACCAGGGTCATATTGAGCTGCCTATTCCTGTTTACAATCCGCTATTTTTCAACCAAATGTACATATTTCTGAGATCTTCCTGTTTATATTGTCATCACTTTAGACTCAGAACCATGGATGTTCACAAGTTTGAGTGCAAGCTCAAACTTATTCAATATGGTTTGCTTTTGGAGGCTCTGGAGTTGGATAAAATGCGTTCTGATTCCGAAGATGACGGAGACGAGGCCATCGAGGACGATGGTCCTATTACTGTGAAC
The DNA here is from genome assembly GCA_030564965.1 of Ogataea nakhonphanomensis. Taxonomy (NCBI): domain Eukaryota; kingdom Fungi; phylum Ascomycota; class Pichiomycetes; order Pichiales; family Pichiaceae; genus Ogataea; species Ogataea nakhonphanomensis. The sequence continues at coordinate 34,949 of JAJMAN010000010.1, forward strand.
AGCAAGGCCGACAGAGATATTATGGACAAGAGACAAGAGTTTGTTGAGATCAGCATTGCAAAGGCTTTGTCAGAGGGTCGTACCACCGAACATGGTGTCATGACGGCTACGGTTGGCGAAGAAAGAAAGGCTGTTATCCACGACTTTTACAAGCGTATCTTGAGTAGACAGAGATGTGACAACTGTGGAATGTATTCTCCGTCTTTCAGAAAGGATGGCTTCTCTAAGATTTTCGAGCTCGGACTTAAAGACAAACAATTGACCAACAACAGAATCAAGGGTGTGAAGAGACAAGATATGTTGAAGAACGGTTCGAACGGGTCGCAAAAGACAGACAAGCTGGACAACATGGAAGTTGACCACTATTCGCAGCCTAGAGAGGGATCCAAGTACGTTCTTTCCACAGAAGTTCGTAATATCCTTAGAAAAGTGTTCAAGACCGAACAACGCCTGATGGATCTGCTTTTCCACTCCAAGCCGCTCGCTGGGTCTCCTATTTCAGCAGACATGTTCTTCATCCATGCATTGGTTGTTCCTCCAACTAGATTCCGTCTGCCCTCCAAACTGGGAGACGAGGTGCACGAAAACTCTCAAAATGAGCTTCTTTCTAAAGTGCTCACCACATCGTTGATGATTAGAGATCTGAACGAGGAGTTCTCGATTTTGAGCAAGGAGATCACCGTTGATGACCGCAAGATAACGTTCAACCGCTTGATGAATGCTTTTGTGACGCTCCAGAACGATGTCAACGGATTCATCGACTCCACCAAGAACCAGAACCAAAACAGAAACACCGCTCATCCTGGTGTGAAACAGGCCCTCGAAAAAAAGGAGGGTCTTTTCAGAAAGCACATGATGGGTAAGCGTGTGAACTATGCTGCGCGTTCTGTGATTTCGCCCGACCCGATGATCGAGACGAATGAGATTGGTGTTCCACCAGTCTTTGCCAAAAAGCTCACCTATCCCGAACCGGTGACCGTGCACAATGTTGCGGAACTGAGACAGGCCGTCATTAATGGCCCTGACAAATGGCCGGGTGCGTTACAAGTCCAGAATGAGGACGGAAGTCTGGTGTCGTTAATTGGTATGAGTCTGGAACAGAGAACTGCCATTGCCAAACAGCTGCTGACTCCCTTCAGCGGCTCCGATGTTGTCAACAAAAAGGTGTATCGTCACATCAAGAACAACGATGTCGTCATCATGAATCGTCAACCAACGTTGCACAAGGCCTCCATGATGGGTCACAAAGTCCGAGTTCTTCCAGGTGAGAAGACCTTACGGTTGCACTACGCCAACACCGGTGCCTATAACGCTGATTTCGATGGAGACGAGATGAACATGCACTTCCCGCAGAACGAAAATGCCAGGGCCGAGGCCTTCAACCTCGCCAACACAGATTCGCAGTACCTGACACCAACGGCCGGTGCTCCTGTGAGAGGTCTGATCCAGGATCATATTTCGGCCGGTGTTTGGCTCACCAGCAAGGACACCTTTTTCACCAGATCCAAATACCAACAGCTGGTTTACGGGTGTATTAGGCCAGAAGATGGCCACTCAACGAGCGCCAAGCTCATCACCGTTGCTCCTGCAATTTTTAAGCCACAGCCTATGTGGACCGGAAAACAGGTCATCACCACCATTCTACTCAACATCAAGCCTCAGAACCTGCCAGGAGTGAACTTGAGATCCAAGAACAAAATCAAGAACGAATACTGGGGAGAGGGATCGCTGGAAAACGAGGTTCTTTTCCACAACGGTGAATTGCTGTGCGGTATTCTCGACAAGTCTCAATACGGTTCCTCACAGTACGGTCTTATCCACTCGTTGCATGAAGTTTACGGGGCCACAGTTGCTGGCAAGGCCTTGTCTGTCCTGGGAAGACTTTTCACTAACTACAACATGATGATGGGTCTGACGTGTGGTATGGACGATCTGAAGCTCACTGCCGAAGGTAACAGTTGGAGAGAGTCGATTCTGGAAGAAAGCTCGGATATAGGCCGTGTTGCCGCCGCAGAGGTCACCAATTTGGACAAGGACGTGAAAGTGGACAACCCAGAGTTCCTCAAACGTATGGAAGAAATTGTCAGAGATGACGGGAAATTGGCCATCATGGACGCGGTCACCCAGTCCAAGGTCAACGCCATCACCTCCAAAGTTGTGTCGACGTGTGTTCCTGCCGGTACGATGAAGAAGTTCCCGTCGAACGCAATGCAAGCTATGGCTCTCTCTGGAGCTAAGGGTTCCAACGTCAACGTGTCGCAAATCATGTGTCTTCTTGGACAACAGGCGTTGGAGGGTAGAAGAGTTCCGGTGATGGTGTCTGGTAAGACGCTGCCGTGCTTCAAGCCTTTCGAGACGGATGTGCGTGCCGGAGGATACATCAAGAACAGATTCTACTCGGGTGTTCGTCCTCAGGAGTACTACTTCCATTGTATGGCCGGTAGAGAGGGTCTGATTGACACCGCTGTCAAGACTGCCAACTCGGGATACTTGCAACGTTGTTTGACCAAGCAGCTGGAGGGTGTCCATGTTTCGTACGACAACACCATCAGAAACTCCGACGGAACTCTGATCCAGTTCCTGTACGGAGGTGACTCCATCGACGTGACCAAGGAGTCGTACATGCACCAGTTCAAGTTCTTCTCGGAGAACTACAATTCCTTGTTGCAGAAATACAGTCCATCGATGATAGACAACCTGGACACAGGAACTGCGGTTGCCTACAACAAGAAGTTCCGCAAACAGCTCAAGAAGCAGAACATCCTGCCTCATTACGACCAGAACTTGAAATACGACCCAACGGTTTCTGTGTTCAACCCAAGCAAGTACCTGGGCTCTGTTTCTGACAAGTTTGAGGATGAACTTGACAGCTTCATTGAGCAGAACCAACATCTTTTTGTCTCAGGCAAGGATGCTAAGACCAGCGGCGGTCTGACACAGAAGAAATTCAAGGCCCTGATGCAGCTCAAGTACATGAGGTCTTTGGTCAATCCGGGTGAGGCAGTTGGAATCATTGCCTCGCAGTCGATCGGAGAGCCTTCCACTCAGATGACGCTGAACACCTTCCACTTTGCCGGACACGGAGCCGCCAATGTGACGCTTGGTATTCCGCGTCTGAGAGAAATCGTCATGACCGCTTCCGCCTCCATCAAGACTCCGCAGATGACGCTTCCTATTTTGGACGACGTGGACGACACCTCCGCGGACGCTTTCTGTAAGTCCATCACCAAGATCAACTTCTCCGAGTTCATCAACGGGGTCTCTGTGATAGAAACCACAGGCTCCTCTACTGGAGTACAGGCTGCACGTTCCTACGAGATCCACATGAAGTTCTTCGAGGCCAGTGACTACGAGGAGGAATACGATGTCACCAAGGAGGAGCTGGAACAGGTGGTGAAGACCAAGTTCATCCAGGCCCTGGAGACTGCGATCATCAAGGAGGTCAAGAAGCAGAAGAAGGTCAACAACGAGTCTCTTCCTTCGGTCGGAAAGGCCGTTGCCCGTTCGCAGACCGAGCTTGCCGCAAAGCCGGCAGACACCGAGGACATCGACGCTGACGACGAGAAATTGAAGAGCAACACTAAACAGGCTGTTTCCTACGATGGACCAGACGACGAGGAGGTCGAGACCATGCGTCGCGCAGAAAAGTCTGACGAGGAATCTTTGTTGGACGACAGTTCTTCCGACTCCGACTCCGACTCTGAGGACGAGGACAAGATGGATGTTGATGTTGTCAAGTCCAACTTGGTCAAGGAGAACATGTCCAAGGCTGCTCGTGAAAGACAGCAGGAGGTGATTGTCAATCACAACTTTGTGAGTCAATTCAACTACGATGACGAAAATGGAGCCTGGTGTGACTTCAAGCTCGAGCTGAGTGCCGACACCCAAAAGTTGCTGATGGTTAACATCATCGAGGGTGTTTGTAAATCCGTGGTTGTGCGTGAGGTGAACGGTATTGGTAGATGTTTGCATCCAGAAGCCGAACAGGGTAAGCGTATTTTGGTGACGGAAGGTGTGAATTTCGCCGCCATGTGGGAGCACGATGCTTTCATCAATGTGAACGATATCCGTTCCAACGACATTGCTGCCGTGTTGCGCACGTACGGAGTGGAAGCAGCCAGAAACACCATTGTCAACGAGGTCAACAACGTTTTCGGAAGATACGCCATTTCTGTTTCCTCGAGACATTTGGATCTGATTGCCGATTACATGACCAGAGAGGGCACTTATCTTGCGTTCAACAGACAGGGCATTGACTCATCTACGTCGTCGTTCACCAAGATGTCCTATGAAACTACCTGTCAGTTCTTGACCAAGGCTGTCCTGGATAATGACAGAGAAGAATTGCAATCACCTTCTGCCAGAATCGTGATGGGAAAGCTCAACAACGTCGGAACAGGCAGCTTCGACGTGATGGCTAAGATGCCAGTTGCATGAAAAATCTGCCACACAAAAAATGTGTAAGAAATAATTAGACAAAATTTTGAATAAACAAAACATTTAATTTTCGTAAATCATGTTTGGTTCCTCGGCCCCGCCCAATGGGCCCTCACTTTTTGGTAACTCTCAGACGACAGGACTCACAACAAATAGTGCGCTTGCAGGTTCCGGACAGACGACCCGACCATCACAGAATACGACTAATCCGTATGGGGTTAATATTGCTTCTGCGTCACTAGAGGTTTCACAAATGCCCCGTGCTTTAACCACGGGCAACACATCATTAGACTCTCAATTGAAGCGCAAGCGTTCTTCCTCTTTGATTGGATCTTCAGCAGCTGCCCCTTCGTCGGCATTATCGTTTTTGGGCAGACTGACGAAGCCTTTTTCCAGTACTGCAAAATATCCGATGGAAACAGTGACAGGCATTTTTTCCACAGAAAAGACGCCCGACTCCAAAAGAACGAAAGTCGACATTAATTACACCTCCAATAATGTTCCGATCCAGAAATCAGAGTTCAGAAAGCTGGTAATTAGAAACCACAGAGGAAAATTCAAGAACTATTACGAAATCAACCCCGACGAAGTTCTCTTGGGAAAATCGAGTACTCAGTCTAATGGCTTTATGCGTGTTGTTTCAAGCTTTAGACCTAAACTTCTGGGAAGTAACATGATTACTTCATCTTCCAATAATAAAGAGGAAACAACTTCAAACCAATCCAATGCTGTTCCTGAAGGATACTGGTGTTCTCCATCCATAGAAGAACTTTCAAAAATGAGCCAGACAGATTTGATGCACGTGAAAAACTTTACTGCTGGCTGCAAAGGCATGGGACAGGTTTCATTTTCTTATCCAGTAGACTTGTCAGCATTCTATGAACAACTGGACGCTATCTTGGGATCACATATTGTATTTAGACCAAGAATACTGCAGGTATATCCTGAAGGCACTAAGAAACCGACACCAGGTAACGGTTTAAACGTTCCTGCAGTTGTGAGTATTGAAAACTGTTATCCATTCGATAAGGCTACCAAAACGAGAATCACGGATCCTTTTGCCCCTGAGGTACAAACCCACATTAATAGACTCAAGTCTACTCCTGGTATGACCTTTATAAATTATGACCCGATTACGGGAACATACACGTTTGGGGTTGACCATTTTAGTATTTGGGGTCTGATTGACGAGGATGAAGACGACCCTGAGTTGGTTCGGAAATTTAAACAACAGATAGAGCAAGAAAGCAAAATACAGAAACGCAAGGAAACAGACCAGATCGCAGCAGTCAAACGCTTGGCCTCATATGCCCCAGATGAAACGAGCGTTCCAGGTGGATGGAGCGTGTTAAGTGACCAAAATATGGATGAGGGTATAGTTTCCGAAAAAGAAGATTTCATTGAGGTTGACAAACAAGATGTGCAAGAGATAACCAGTGAAATGGAAGATGATGGCTCTCCAGATGAAGCAGTGTTTGACGACCTAGTTCATGTTCGCGCATATGAGCCTGACGTTGAGGAGATTGATATGATGGTTTTGAGAAAGGATGCTGTTTTCGATACTAGCGAGAATTGGGATCAACAGTTAGAACTTGCGAGTGGATTTGAGTCCGTTTTCAGTCAGGAATATGGTTACTCAAAGAAGATGGAAATGTCGGTCAAAAATGTGAACGACATTTTCTTCAATGCAGAGAATCAGAAACGTAAAAAGATGGATCCAAAGCCTATGAAACATGAAGATTTGCACTTACTCAGGAATGCATTGAAATTAGAAATGTCCAAAATGCAAGTTGGAAAAAGATCTAATTCATATCCAAAAATTGAAGCTGACCAAACAGTGTCCTTGAAATCAATTTTGCAAATTTACAGGGACTCCATAAAAGCTGGTTTCTGGGATATTCTAGCAAGACTATTTGATGATGATTATTGCGAGTCTTTTTTGGGACAACCGGAGCTTGATGCTTGTATGGGAAAACCCAAACTGAGAGCCAGATTTATCGAGTTGCAACGGCGACAACTGATCATTGACTGGCTTAAAGACTATAACTCTCGTGAAATTTCTACTCTTTTGGAATCAGCAGGATCCGACTCATTACAGAAAATCTACCTATATGTTTGTGGCGGCGATATTGAACGAGCAGTCAGCCTGGCAATCGAGTCTCAGAACAATCATCTTGCTGTTCATCTGTCACTTATAGATTCAAATGATCCTACAGTTAGACGGCTTTCCAAATCCCAGCTGTTGGAGTGGGAAAAGACCTCTAGTCTCCAGTACATCCCCGTCGAGGTTCTGAAGATTTTCAAGCTTCTTTCCGGAAGTATATTGACCAGCGAGTATGTTCGTCATCTGGAAGGTTTGTCATGGTCCATTGTTCTCTTGCTGCAATTGATGTATGGTGATACAAACAAACCAATATTCGATATGATCAAAGAGGTGATTGACTTTGAACCAAAACTTAGTGTGAAACCAGACGCAAATGACAAATTTTATTCTGCATTCAAGCTTGTGACCGATCCATCATCTGTGATATCCTCTTACGATATTGAGACACAATTCTTACTTAGTAAGAAGCTCAACAGTTTGCTCCATCTGCCCAATATTGATCCTATGATATTGGAGTTGAGTACAAAACTGATGTCACAAGGGTACAACGAAGAAGCCTTATTCGTACTAGAGCATCTGGCCGATGATGACTTGTGTGCTGCGGAGATGTCGAATTTGATCAAATCTAATGTTGACTCTTTTAGATTTTTGGACAACGACTTGCGATTACACAATCTGCATGAGATGTTCAGACTCCCTAAATCTGTTCTTCACGAAGCTCGATCTCGGAAATTTGAGAAAGAGGGAGAGTCTCTCAAAGCAGTGTGGGCCTTAGTTGACGCTGGATCTATCGATGATGCCCACAAGCTGATGTTGAGCGATGTCGCTCCGGATTATGTGATCGCTGACTGCAATTTTGATGAGCTGGATCAGTTGCTTTCGAAGTTTAGGAAAATCCCTGACTGGATCATAGGTGCTGAAATTTATCATGAATACATAAAGGTGAAGGAAGTTGCGAGCGAGACCAGTTTGGCTCCACATATCAAAAAACTGCTCAATGGTTTGGTTCTTCTACGTGAAACCAATGACAAGGTGCGCATTGCGAAAACCTTAATGTATAAAGAAGCTATAAGATTGATTTTCGATCTTTCTTTGGACTACAACAAAGAGCAGCTTCTAAATCTGAATCTTCCTCCGAGCGAAATGAACTACCTGAAAAGCAGGTTACCAATTAAATAAATAGTCATGATCAATGCAACTAATTAATAGGATTAAGCACTTGACTCGATCTCGTCCCTTAGCGCGTCAACGACATCAAGAATAGCCTCGCAGGCAGGAGAATCGGGATATAAATCCAAAAAACTTTCTCCAGAATCACAGCTCTTACCAATCCGTGGGTCCAGCGGAACGCTGCCAAGAAACTTGATTCCCAGCTCTTTTGCAAGACGCTCTCCACCACCGGTAGTTGGCTTAAAAATCTGAGATTCACCTCCACAACTAGGACAAACAAAGCCAGACATGTTTTCGACTATTCCCAAAACTTTAATGTTGGCCTTGCGACAGAAGTCGATTTCTTTGCGAACATCAAGCAAAGCGACTTCTTGAGGCGTAGTCACTATCAAGGCGCCATCGATACCTGCCTCCTTCATGTATGTGGTAACTGACAAATGTTCATCTGATGTTCCTGGAGGTGTATCAATAACCAAGTAGTCCAATTGGCCCCAATCGACATCTTTCAAAAACTGCTTTATTAAACCATTTTTTTTCGCACCCCTCCAAATAATTGCAGAATCTTCTTTTGGAAGCATAAACTGGATCGACATCATACCCAAGTTGTCACTCACATACACTGGAGACCATCCGGAGTTCGAGGAGTGTACTGATTCGTTCTCACAGCCGAGCATTTTGGGTAAGGAGGGTCCGCAAATGTCCAAATCCATCGCACCAACTTCAAGACCTGCATCTGCAGCAAGAGCCCATGAAAGCATTGAAGTGAAAGTGGATTTTCCCACACCGCCCTTTCCTGAAAGAACTAACACCTTGTGTTCGATACTGGCAAGTCTATTATTTATTAGGGGCAAATCAGGATCAGGGCCCTTTGGTAGAGACTCACATATCTCCTTGTTCGCGCAGCCCACACATGCGTCTGACTTTCCTGCTGCTTCACTCTCTGGTCCTGGACAATGCTCAGGCTCAGGAGTGGGCAGCTGCGAATTAAGCGTTCGCTTGATATCAACAGACATGACCACTAAATGAAATGAGAGTTTTTATTTCAAATTATTAGTAATTACTAAACCGGAGGTAGAGTGGCGGTGTCCTTGTGGCGGTGTATTCTATTGGTTGAGAAAAACGCGTGCCAGACAAAAATAACAAATATAAACTTGTGTGCTTCTCAATGGTTGATAATACACCAATCACGAGTGCGGTTGTTTCTGGAGCAAACACCCCGGGCTCTTCTGCTCCTGATTTGGAACCGGCTGTATTTAATTACCGCCCTTTAAATCCGCAGCAAAAGAAGTCTAAGTACTTTGCCGAGGAAGACAAGAAACTCTTCGATGTGCATGAAACTGCAACGAGATTCAGATATCTCTTGGGCCTGACTGGTCTGTTTGAGCATTTTTTGAAATCAAAAGCAGGAAGCGATGCCAAATTTGCGGAGGTTTGGAAACTGATCCAGAAGGAGCCTTCCAGCACATCGAAGCCAGATCTGAATCACAGACGTAGGAAGACGGAGAAGGAGGAGGATTTGGAGCTTCTTAAAGACGAAGAGTCATCCAACGACACATTTGAATTTTTGGAGAGTCCTTCGTTCATCCATGGCAAGCTCAGACCTTATCAAATCCAAGGTTTGAACTGGCTGATATCGCTTAACCAGAATAACCTATCAGGTATCTTGGCTGACGAAATGGGTCTGGGAAAGACTCTTCAAACGATCTCATTCCTCGGCTACTTGCGGTATATAAAGGGAATCGGTGGACCCCATCTGGTTATCGTTCCTAAGTCAACGCTGGAGAACTGGCAAAGGGAGTTCGCCAAATGGACACCAGATGTCGAGACTCTGGTTTTGACCGGAGATCAACAGCAAAGAAACGAAATCATCAAGAATGGGCTGATGACATGCAGTTTTGACGTTGTTATTTCGTCTTACGAGATTGTCATTAGAGAGAAATCTGCTCTCAAAAAGTTTGCCTGGGAATACATCGTCGTTGATGAGGCCCATAGACTAAAGAATGAAGACTCTCTTCTTTCGCAAATTATCCGGACATTCCACTCAAAGAACAGAATGCTCATCACTGGTACTCCGTTGCAAAACAACCTGCACGAGCTCTGGGCTTTGTTGAATTTCCTTTTACCAGATGTGTTTGCCGAATCAGAAACCTTTGACGAATGGTTTTCTTCTGGTGATTCGGAAAATAAGGATGAATCTATTGTTCAGCAGCTTCATAAAGTCTTACAACCATTTTTGCTTAGAAGAATTAAGTCCGACGTTGAGAAAAGCTTGCTACCCAAAAAGGAACTGAATCTATACGTTGGTATGACCGAGATGCAGAAAAAATGGTACCAAAAGCTTTTGGAAAGGGACATTGATGCGGTTAATGGTGCCACTGGAACGCGAGAGTCTAAGACCAGATTGCTGAACATTGTGATGCAGCTTAGGAAATGCTGTAATCATCCATACCTGTTTGAAGGAGCCGAGCCCGGACCACCATATACTACCGATGAGCATTTGATTTTCAACTCACAGAAGATGAAAGTCATGGATAAAATGCTCAAACGATTCAAGGAGCAAGGCTCGAGAGTGTTGATATTTTCGCAAATGAGTAGAATGTTGGACATTTTGGAGGACTATTGCTCTTTTAGGGGATACGATTACTGTCGTATTGACGGACAGACCGACCATGTGGATAGAATCCGTGCGATTGATGAGTATTCGGCTCCAGACTCTAAAAAATTTGTGTTCCTTTTGACTACAAGAGCTGGTGGATTGGGAATTAATTTGACATCAGCGGACATTGTTTTTCTATATGACTCTGATTGGAATCCACAGGCGGACTTGCAGGCAATGGATAGAGCACATCGTATTGGCCAAACCAAACAGGTGAAGGTTTTCAGATTCGTGACGCAAAAGGCCATTGAAGAAAAAGTTTTGGAGAGAGCTTCACAGAAATTGAGATTGGACCAATTGGTTATCCAACAAGGACGACAACTGAACGCCCAGCAAGAAAAAAGCAAAGGAAACTCCAAGGACGAGCTATTGAACATGATCCAATACGGTGCTGCTGAAGTGCTCGGTAGCAAAATAGAAAATTCATCAGAGGAAGAAAAACAGCAACTGGATGATGATGAAATTGACCGGATTCTGATGGACTCGGAGAAGAGAACTCAAGAACTGAATAAAAAGTATGCGACACTAGGTCTGGATGACTTACAAAACTTTACCTCTTCATCAGACTCGCTGTATGAATGGGATGGAAAAAACTTCCAAAAGAAAGATCCAACCAGTAACAATCCATTGGGAAACGTGTACACGTGGATCAATCCCTCGAAACGAGAACGCAAAGAGAATTACTCAATTGATAATTACTATAGAGATGTCCTGAATCCGGGTCATCGGTCGGGATCTGCCCAACCCCTATTTCCCGGAGTCAAGCCCCTGAAGCAAACACCTATTTATGACCATCAATTTTTCCCTGCTCAATTGTGGGAGTTATATGATCTTGAGCGGAATTACTACAAGAAGAAAACGAAACAGGTTGCCGAGCTAGCGAAGTCCTCTGGGACTGCCGAGCAAAGAAAGCTTAACCAACAATTAGAACAGCTTGAAATAGACCATTCCAGAGCATTGACTGAGGAAGAGGAGCTACTGAAACAGGAGCTATTGACGCAGGGATTTGGAGACTGGAGCAGACGAGACTTCTACCAATTCATCTCGCTGAATGTGAAATACGGGAGAACGGCGATTACTGCTATCTCTTCCGAGTTTGAAAACAAGACTTACGACGAAGTTAAGGAATACTCTCAGGCATTCTGGGACAATATCACTAGCATTGATGGATACGAAAGATATGTCGGCCAGATCGAGGCTGGAGAGGAAAAAATCCGCAAGACCAAGATCCAAATGGAGGCTCTAAGGCGCAAAATATCTGAGACGAAGTACCCGCTGCTGGAGCTGAGTCTCAAGTTCCCTCCATCGTCTTCGCTGTCATCGTCCAAGAGAATTTTTAGCGAGGAGGAAGACAGATATCTCCTGGTCCAATTATACAGACTAGGAATCGACACAGAGGACGTTTATGAGCGGATACTGGAACAGGTGAGACTGAGCCCACTTTTTGAGTTAAACTACTTTTTCCAATCTCGAAATGCCACCGAAATCAACCGAAGGTGTGCAACATTGCTTGCATGCGTGGTGAAGGAATACGAGCGGAGTATTAACAAAAAGCGAGAGGCTGTGTCAAAACCCAAACCTGCAACCAAGAAAAGCCGTAGGAGGTAAAAAAAACCTGGCTGAACTTCGGTGGTTGCGAACGCAATAAAACAATACGAGCTGATAGTCGGCGAAAAATATTACGTTTATTGTCAGCACTAATTGATGCAGAATTTCTAGACCTAATTTATTTAGTAATAGAAATTTTTGGTCGCTAGCACCTACACCTAAGACCTTGATGCTGCCCGAATATATAAGAGCCTCAGGAGACCGTTAAGAGTTATGATTATAGACCAAATGTCTAAGTTTTACGATTTTACTGTTACCGACAACAAAGGAAAGGAGTTCTCCTTTGAAAACTTGAAAGGTCAAGTTGTTTTGGTTGTGAATACTGCATCCAAGTGTGGTTTTACTAAGCAATACAAGGAACTGGAAGAAGTGTACCAGAAATACAAAGATCAAGGGTTTACCATCATTGCGTTCCCATGCAACCAGTTTGGGCACCAGGAGCCTGGAACTGACGACCAGATTGTCGAGTTCTGCAGCAGAAACTACGGTGTTGATTTCCCGCTGATGAAGAAGGTCGATGTTAACGGCCCTAACGCCTCTCCTGTTTACGAGTGGCTCAAGAGTGAGAAGCCAGGTTTGCTTGGTTTCAAAGGTATCAAATGGAATTTCGAAAAATTCTTGATCAATAAGGAGGGTGTTGTTGTCAGCAGATACTCTTCCGTTAAGACTCCTTCCAAGATTGCTGCCGATATCGAGAAGTTGCTGTGATCACTAGACGGTTTAGAACGAGCGCATTACGTATTAGTAGTATTGTAATTAATATTGTTTACACTTCTCATGTCTGACTCGTATTAGGAACCATCAGGAGTGGTTAAAAGATGGCCCATTTTTTCCACCTTGGTCCGTAGATATCCCTCGACCTCCTTCGACTTAATTCCAGCGTCGTCCTTCTGCCACGCTAAAGGAATCATTGGAATACGCTTCACAACCTTCACTATTCTGTTTTTACCCTCCACCGCTATAATCTTGTCTGGGTTGTTGGTCAACAGCTGGATTTCAACCAATCCCAGATCCACCAGAATGGCGGTCGCAAGAGAGAAACTTCTTTTATCAGCAGGGTGTCTCAGCATCAGGTTTGCCTGCACAGTGTCCGCCCCTAAGTCCTGTAAATTGTATGCTTTCAATTTTTCGCCTAATCCTATGCCACGGCCCTCCTGACGAAGGTATACAATGCATCCATGCCCGTTTTCGCCCATCAGCCTCCCGGCCTCGTCAAACTGCTCTCCACAATCACACCTTGCCGACCACGCTGTTTCTCCCGTGTAACACTCTGAGTGAATACGAACCAGAATAGGCTCGCTGTTTCTGGACTCGTCCAGCATGTTTCCGTCCTCGTCAAACTTGAGCTCAACGCCCAGAATCTCGTCCCGATCTGCAATATTTCTTCCCGGGTGTAATCTGCCAACATAGGCTCCTCTGGTCATTCGGTCTTGTTGTGTCTCTCCTGGCCGTCTCTTGAAGAGCGACTTGGACCTGATCTCCTCGCCAAACACAATGGCTAGATGCTCCTTGTTGTCCACGTTGTTGCTGTACAAATGCAAGAAAACATCAGGGCCCTGGGTTGTCGGGATCCGTGCCCGAGCCACGCATTCAACCACCGGTAAAGTCTCCGGCAAAAGATTTCTCTCCAGCTTGTGACCTTGGAGCCCATTGGACTCTGGATCTAACGCCTGGGAGGGAGAAACAGTAGGCGATATGAGCGGCATCTGCTCAAATACATCCTGCGCGTCCATATTTAAGTATTATGTCGATATATTTGAGACTGAGTAATCTATTTGTCATTCGAGAATATGCATATGGAAACCGAGGGGACGAAAGATTGGGAGGTGTGAGGGGTATATATTTTAGTCGGGTCGATTGGAGCAATTATACTTGAAACGAAATGCCACTGACTGAGAAACAGAAATGGATTTTGGGTGGCACGCTGGCGCTTGGTGCCGTTGCTGTTTACGTCCAGTCTTCTAAAAACCCATTGGTTAAGCCTAAGCCCGTTATTTGGCCTCCCCAGGCCTCCACCGCAAACAGGATCTTCCTGCCCATCAGAGAGAGGTCTGAGCTGCAGACTTTGGCCCCCATGCACTCGCCGTTGCTCATGAACTTTGTATTCCGCGGGGATACAGCATCCAACAAACAGACAGGCGCACTGCAACGGGTGCTCAGTTTTGACATCGACGACAACAAAGTGATCAGTATGGTGGACATCGAATGCGATGAGCCCGGAAACAAAGGCCTGTTGTTAGACTACCAGGTCACCAAAATCCCCTCCATTGTGGTTCTGAGAAAGCAGATTGCGGGTGATACGTTTGTGGACGACAACCTCATCAAAAACCCGGAATCGGAAATTGACTACGAAAAGCTAAAGAAATGGGTCCAGTCGCAGGCAGATCCTAAATAATTACGTATAATTCCAGGTTTGTATGACTCGATCGTAGAAACTGCAGGTCATGATGGATTTTCCCACCCAGTCACCACCGTAAACCATCGACTCGTGGTCCTCTTTGAATTCCTGCTCAATTATTATGGTGTCATTGTCGCATCTTAACATCCTGCAACCAGCATACATTGCACAACAGAGAACCCGACCATCGTCATTTGGTCCGGGAATGAGGCGCCAAACCCCACCACCAATGCATTCACGCTGTTTCGTACGCGGCGGAAGACCAGCTATGAGACTGTTCGGAGGCACTACCCTCAGGTCTAGCGAGTTTAGATGATCGTCGTAGCTACCTGTCCAGACGGTGTACGGATGTTGGCTATTCCAGGCCGGGGTGGCAGGAAGAACGGACACTATTCCTGCGTCGTGCAGTCGGTTAGTTTTCCACACAGGCAGCTCAGGAGATCGAAGATCATGCGCAATAAGATTTCTGTCATCTCCACCCGAGAAGACAATGTTTTCCAGTGCATGGAAGGCTCCAAATGTCGAGAACCAGCATTCGAGATCGTGGACGGTGTCAAAGTCTGTTTGTACCACTTTTTCCCCAAGTTCCAGTACAGAGCATGTTCCAGAGGTAGTGCTGAGTGTGACAAAGTTGGGTCTGGTAGGATGGAAATTAATGGCTGTTATCAAAATTGATTTCTCGTAGGCCTGGTAATTCAAGCACTCGGTTAGCTGGGTCAAGGAGTCATCCAATTTCCAAACTTTCAGATTACCAGTGGAGTGTACACTCAACAGCCGCGTACAGTCAAAGGGATCAAATTTCAAGTCCAAGATAGCAGACCCAGTTGCAACTTCCCGTACTCTCTGTAGACCGTTGTTGGTGCGCCATATCTCGATTGCACCGTACCTTTCCTCGTCTTGAACAAGCTTATAGGTACCAAGGTAAAAAACTGACTCGTCACGGGGATGGATTCGAAGCGCACAAGGCGGCATCGACGCGTGATCAACAGATATTCGACCCAGCGTAGTAGACATGATTCTCTAGAAAATAATCTGGGTGCTCCACTACCAAAAATATAATCGAGTTTCGTGTAAACAAAATCACAAACAAATAAACAAGATGGTGAGTATTAGGTAAAAGTGATTCTAACAGGAAAGTCCGACACCAAAGCATACAAAGACGCGTTTGCCCTTTTTGACAAGAAGGGTACAGGCAAAGTTTCGAGCGACAGCCTTGGTGACCTTCTCAGATCTGTGGGACAGAATCCTACTTTACAAGAGATTAGTGAGCTCCAAGAAAGCGCTCCTTCAGAATTGACTTTCAGTCAATTCACACAGATTGTTGAAAGAGAGGGTGGTTTCAAGAAGCCAGGACAGCCTGAAGATTACGTCAAGGCGTTCCAGATTTTCGACAAAAACCTCACTGGATTTATTGGAGTTGGAGAACTCAAATACATTTTGACTTCTGTTGGGGAAAAATTGAATGAGACTGAGGTCGACGAACTGCTCAAGGGAGTCAATGTCACTGATGAACAAACCGTTGATTACGTCGAATTCGTCAAGAGCATTCTTGCACAATAAGCTAGATGACTGCTCAATCTCAATTTATACCTAGTTTACAAATGTTATTCACGTCAGAATCGGTAAGAAACTGGCGATTATCATCATCGGAATACCAAACACGTCCCTTTTTAGCGTCCACAGACTTGATGTGCGAATGCTCTCTCCCTCAGGGGTGAGCAGCGTACACTCAGTCATAGTGGCTCCCCGGAAATCACCAAACGCGATTTTGGAGAAGAGCTGGAAATATTCCACGCATGATTTGTCATCCATGATCTCAACTGCAAAGGTCGATTTCCCCAGTAGCTGTTCTTTGGACCAACCGGTCAATACACAGAACTCATCCCCCACGTAAGCGATTTGCGACGTTCGACGCCAGACCAGCGTAGGCGTTCCCGAGATAGAGATGTAAGTATCATATTCCAGTAGCGTTCTTTGGAAGCATTGTTCTGCAAATATCAGGTCGTCTCCCTTCAAATGTATCATTCCAGCGATGAAAGATGGTCTGTATTCCGACATGGACTTGGACATCGAAACGAGATGGGCCTTATCAAATCTTTTTCGGAGGTATAAGTTCAGATCGTGGTACGGCTTGATGTAGTTGAATGGCTGATTAATTTGGGAGTAAATTTCCGAGGGCTCTTTGAAAAGCAGTCCGCAAGGCATGACCGCAAGCTGGCGATCTTCTACTTGGGGAACAGCCACCGAGAACGAGATGGCCGATAATTTGCTGCGCTCGTTGAACTGGGCAGGGTTGTGTTGGCGATACTGCGATATGATCTTCACCACTTGTGGAAACGTCATCTGGGCACCGATGAAATACTGGTTGATCATAGAGTCGCACTTGGAAGCCAATGTTTGAAAATTGAAGATGGGCAATTGGCTACTCTCGGGTGAATAAATGCTTGCGCCCTGGTAAATTGGATTTTGGTAGCTCATCCCGTCAGGCGTGTCCTCTGATAGGGAGTTGCTCACACTGGGACTGAGAAACTGGCCTGTCTGTTGAGTCCCTGCTGGAAGAAAATCCTGGTTGATGATGTTTCCAAGGGTGGAGTATTCCATGTCTGCCGCTGAAGACATGAACGGTTTGCGTTTCTTCACATCCTCAATATCCCCCAGAGTCTCCAACATACCGTTTCCTGTCGGACTGCCTCCTGTGAGGTACTTCTTGGTCTTGCGAGGAGCGTCCGCGCAAGTATCTGCTGTTCCCTTATTAATACACCGTTTGCATGGCCGCGAGTCGTCGCAGGTCATATGAGCTTTCCTGCAATGGTTGCATGCCCTGGAAACTTTCTTTTTGACGTTTCGTCTTCTCTTTGGCGGTGGTGTGCTCATTTCAATTGAGGTTCATCGTACAGACGGAGTTATGTATTTTCTAGGACGGAAACATCTCTACACTTGAAAGAAATGGTGGCAGCGGAATATATCGATATTGTCAAGCTACCACCACAATGATGCAGGAGAACGACATGGCAAGCAGAGACCACTTGCAGAAGCCATGAACAGCTTTTAACGTCCACCAGAGAAATTTCTATATACATTTTGTGAAACGATGTCTGCACGCTAGATGACCAGGGTAGCTCAGATTACGGTTGCATCAGAAATCAAAACACCGGACAAGGGCCTGGTTACTTATCTGATCATTCCAAGCGTGTTACAAACCGGAAGGTGAAAATGGAGTTTTTCGTCTGATAATAATAGTTACATTAATATCTGGTCAAATGCTCTGTTGGTTACATAGAAGTTCAAGTTTTGAGTTTCCGAAAAATTTTAATCATGTCTATTAGTGGCAAGTTTGCCAACCTCAAGGTGGCTGAAGATCTTACAACAGAAGAGCTTGCTTTATGCGATCAATGGGTCACTCTCAGCGGTCGTATCGAGGACAATTTGGAACAACTGAACGACAACTTGAGATCGAAAACATATGTCATTGGCCTCAAGCCCTCCAAAGCAGACAGTGCTGTTTTTGACAAGGTTTTCCCTTTGGCCAGCAAATGGACCTCCGTTGATGATATTTCCAAATTCAGACACATCATCAGATGGATTGATCTGATCCAAAACGAGATTGGTATGGAACAAAAGCTTCAAATCGACTATTCTGTTGAGCTTCCAAGAGAGGTGAAGGAAAAGAAGAAGAAAGAGGCTGCCAAGGACACCAAGGAGGAGACAAAAGCAGTGTCGAAGGAGGAGACAAAAGAACAGGCTAAGGGGAAAAAACAAGCTCCATTGGACGACGAAGCTCTTGCCGCTGCTAGAGCCGCTAAGGAGGCCAAGAAGGCTGCTAAGGCTAAGGCCAAGGCAGAAGCCAATGCTGCTAAGCCTGCTGCTGCTGCTCCAGACCCTTCGATGGTTGACTTCAGAGTGGGATTCATCGAGAAGGCCATCAAGCACCCAGACGCAGACGCTCTGTACGTTTCCACCATACACATGGGCGACGAGGAAGGCCCAAGAACAGTTTGCTCTGGATTGGTTAAATACTATCCTTTGGAAGCCATGCAGCAAAGATACGTCGTTGTCATTGCTAACCTGAAGCCTGTGACCATGAGAGGAATCAAGTCTTCTGCAATGGTGTTGTGTGCTTCTGAGGACGAGACTGTGCAATTTGTGAATCCTCCAGAAGGAGCCAAGGCTGGAGATAAGATTTTCTTCGAAGGGTTTGACGGTGTTCCGGAGAAACAGCTTAACCCTAAGAAGAAGATCTTCGAACAGGTGCAACCTAACTTCACCACAAACGAGCAGCTTGAGGTTGTCTACAAGCAGGAAGGAAAGCCAGATGCCAGACTGATGACCAAGGATGGCAAACTCTGTAAGGTTCCTTCTTTGGTTGGTGCTACTGTTAGATAATAAAATACACATTAATATAACTGAGTAACTACACAGCCCTGTAAAGTATACAACTTTTCTTGTGATGAAATTGGTTCATTCCTCGTTTGAGAAGGATAAAAGCGGCTCGGTGAGCCTTGTTCCGCAGGACAAGGAAGATTTGTGGACTTTATACAACCTCATTTCCAAGGATGATGAGGTCAGACTGAAGACACACAGGAATGTCAAGAAGTCTCCAACAGACAAACCGGTCCGCAAACTGATCTCCTTGTCATTGTCCGTGGAGTCTGTTGACTTCACGCCAAGTGACGAGGTCATTCGAATCAAGGGCAGAACTGTTGAGCAGCATGAGGACGTTCCTTTGGGCTCATACCACACTGCTGAGCTGGAGTTCCATCAGAAGTTTACCTTGTACAAGAACGACTGGGACGATGTCAGTCTGGATCTCGTCAATAAATCATGCTCTATAGAGGCCAAGGCTGAGGTTGGTGCCGTTGTTCTACAGGAGGGGGTGGCTCACTTGTGTCTTATCACAGAGAATATGACTATCTTAAGATTCAAGGTGGAAAAGTCTATACCCAAGAAAAAGCGCGGAGACTCCAGCGCCCACGACAAGGCTTTGGACAGATTTAACGAGATGGTGGCTGATTCAGTGATCCGTAATTTCAACACCGAAAAACTACAGGCAATACTGCTTGTTTCACCGGGCTTCAGTGCTCGCCAGTTGTACGACAAGATCTTCAGTATAGCTGTTTCCACCCAGAACAAACAGTTGATGCAAACGAAGTCGAAGTTTATGGTTGCTCATTCATCAACAGGATACTTACAGGGTCTGGAAGAGGCTCTCAAAACGCCAGAGTTACAGAAGCAGCTAGCGGACACCAAATTCCAGCGTAACGTGATGGTGTTCGATGAGTTTTCAAGACTTCTGAATGAGGATGACGGCAGAGCATGGTACGGTGAGACCGAAGTTGCCAAGGCCGCAGAAATGCACGGAGCAATCCAGACACTCATGATAACAGACACTTTATTCAAAAGTGACGACATAGCGCAACGCAAGAAGTTCATTCTTTTGACTGAGGAGGTGAAACAGAACGGCGGAGAAGTGGTGATTTTCTCCAGTCTGCATGATAGTGGCGAGCAGCTTAATCAGTTAACAGGGATCGCAGTCATTCTCAACTATCCGGTCCCCGATCTGGACGAGGATGACGGGGACGAATAGTTAATCAAGAGTCTCTGTGAATCGATCCGCTAGCCGCTGCGGTCTTATTCCAAAGAGGCCGTTGATGTACCATACATATCCCCCGCGTACGAATATTAGCAGATCCTGGGAGACTCCAAGAAAGAAGCCCAGCTTTCCACCCTTGCGAATATATTCTTTGGCTTGGACCCGTTTCATTCTGAACGCCCACGCGTAGAAAAATCCAGTCAGCGATGCTGCAGTCATGGTGTTGCAGAAATCCTTCATTTTTCGGGTTTCGTCCAATAGGGCCTCGATTCCAAAAAATGTTCCAGTAAATAGTGCTAATTTTCCAGCAGTTCTGGCCCCCATCAGCATCGCCTGAGCAAAACAGTAGTATCCCTTTCTATTGTGATAAATGAACCACCCATTGCGATTGCTGGGAAGTCGGTGAGAATTGGTGGCCAGAAATTTGAAGCCAGCTGTTTTGTATCCATGAACCATTCCTGTCAGAGCACCGAATATGCCGGCAGTTCCCATATAGAGCGGAATTCGGATGTTCACCGGAAGCCCCAGACGCTCATTCTTAGAGCTCTCCAAGATATCCACCACGCTGTCCTTCCAGGAATCATTCGGGATCTCTGAGATATCCACCGCCTCCAGAGACATTGTGGGGAAATTATTTATATTGGCAATCTAGATGGTGCATAGATGTGTGTGATAAGATAATTCCGTTTGTTGGTTCTGATTCCTCTTCTAATGGGCCCTTCAGACTTTGATTCCACAGCCCTCTTGAATCCTCAAACTTCAGAAATGGCAACAGAGACCATTAATGCGTACACCGCTCCTCTCATAGTGTCTGTGGGACTGGTCTGTTTGACCTCTCTTCAGTATGGATACCACATGTCTGAACTGAATGCGCCCGAAGAGCTTGTCAAAAAGGCCTTACATCTGCAAAGTTCCGAAATTGGGCTTGTCACTTCGATTTTTTCAATTGGGGGGTTTGTCTCCTCAAGCGTTGCTGGAAAGATTAGCTCGCGCTTTGGCCTTCGTATGAGCTTTTTATTGACTGCAGCCAGTTACACTATCGGCTCATACTTGGAGTATGTGGCTCAATCCTACTTGGAAATGCTATTGGGAAGGTTCATAAGCGGTCTGGGTGCAGGATTCGCACTGGTGTTCGTTCCTCTATACATTAACGAGGTTTCCCCAATCTCAATACGGGGGGTGCTTGGGTCGATGAACCAGGTCAGCATAAATGTTGGAATTCTGCTTGCCCAGGTGCTTGCCATTAACTGGTCAACAGAGCTGTATTGGCGGCGTATCTTGGCTGCTGGGGCCGTGCTTGCGGTGATCTCTCTGGTGTTCACCTTATTCGTACTGGAGGAGTCTCCTAAATGGCTGGTTTTGACAAAGGACAACGAAATGGAAGGTTTTAAGATTCTCAGCAAACTGAGACGAGGCAGCTTATCACAGTGTGCGAGCGAGATCAAAGTCTGGCGAGAGGAGAAAAGAAAACACCAACAACTCATAGAGCTCAACCCTTCCCTCAAGTTTCTTTCGTTCTACACGTACCTGACGCACCACCATTACCGAAATTCTAGAATTGTATCGACAGTGATAATGATGGGCCAGCAGCTCGCAGGAATCAATTCAATCGTGTTCTACGGGGTCAAAATATTGACAGGTCTTTTTCCAGCCCATGCTATTATGATCAACTGTCTGATCAGCACAGGGAACATGCTAATCACATTTGTAGCATCATTGTTTTTGGACAGATTAGGCCGAAAACCGATGTTACTGGTTTCCGTGGCTATCATGGGTCTGGCAGCTACGTCTCTGAGTATTGGAATAATCGCGGGTAACTCTGTGCTCACGTTGCTCGGAATCTTTGTCTATGTCGGATCCTTTGCAATCGGATGTGGACCCATTCCATTTCTTCTCATAAGCGAGGTGTCGCAGGTAGAAATCAAGGATCTGGCCCAAAGCTGGGCAACAGACTGCAATTGGGTCAGCTGCTTCGCAGTGGGCCTGCTATTCCCGATTCTCAATAGCAAGATCGGAGGATACACGTTCCTGATCTTTGCCGGTGTATGTGCACTGTTTCATATGTTCATCTATACCTTCGTGCCTGAGACCAAGGGCAAGAACACCTACTCCGAGGTCTGGGGTATCCCACACTCAACCCCTTATTGACACGTGACTTGGAAAGTGGGTTTGAGGGTTTTTTGAAGGAAAAATATTTTACTGACCCGATTTATACAGTGGGGTGAAAATTGGCAGAGTAAAATTATAGTGAAAATTGCAAGTCTAAATAATTTCTTCCACCAAAGATGCCTACCAGATTAACCAAAACTAGAAAGCACAGAGGACACGTTTCGGCCGGTAAGGGTCGTGTTGGAAAGCACAGAAAGCATCCCGGTGGTAGAGGTATGGCCGGTGGTCAGCACCACCACAGAACCAACTTGGACAAGTACCACCCAGGTTACTTTGGTAAAGTTGGTATGAGATACTTCCACAAGCAACAAGCACACTTCTGGAAACCAGTCATCAACCTTGAGAAGCTGTGGTCCTTGGTGGAAAACAAGGACGAGAAGATTGCTTCGAGCAGCAAAGATTCTGCTGTTGTCATCGACACCTTGGCTTCTGGATACGGAAAAGTCTTGGGTAAGGGAAGATTGCCAGATGTCCCAGTTATTGTGAAGGCCAGATACGTTTCGAAGTTGGCTGAGGAGAAGATCCGTGCTGCTGGAGGTGTTGTTGAGCTTATTGCTTAAGTATGCGAATAATAAATGAGCATGAATGAATAGTAGTAGTTACAAGGAGAAGGGTGTCCAAACACTTACCGCTTACAAGCTACATTTAATCTGGCAAAGGAGTCCCTTCTTCCATTCAACATTCCCTAGGTGATCAGTGTGGGGTGAGGCATTCTGTAGAAAGTGAGCAGTGAAAAATCCTGTCGCACGCTGCCAGTTACTCTTATTATGTAAGCGTGTGTTTGTATTTATTTTCCAAAATTCTTTCTTCAACCCAGCGTTCTTTACTACCTCACATACGCAAGCTTTCACAGATGACAACGTCCAAGTGGAACCCGCGTCATGTTGTTCCTCCAGAAATCCTGAAACTTTTAACGCCAACCGAGGAGGGCAAGAAAAATTATAACTATATTAATGCATTCTTTCAAATAGTCTCACTTCTAAAACAACAGAAGCGGACTGGGTGGATCGACCACAACATCCCAAATCCAGAGAGCATCTCGGATCACATGTACAGAATGTCCATTATAGCGATGTCGCTTAATGAGAATGCATTCTCTCAGAAGCCTGACCTGACCCAGTGCACTAGAATCGCGCTTGTTCACGATATAGCAGAAAGTCTTGTTGGTGATATAGTCCCACACGACAGTGTCATCGACAAGAAGGAGAAAAATCGACGGGAAGAAAGCTGCATTTTGTATCTAAGTGAGGTGATTCAGCCATACAACGAAAAGTTCTCCAAGGAAATCGTGGAGCTTTGGCTGGATTATGAGGAGCAGCGAACTTTCGAAGCCACTATAGTGAAAGACATTGATAAGTACGAGATGCTGGTGCAAGCTTTTGAGTATGAAAGATCCACAGGAAAGTCGCTCGAAGAGTTTTTTCGCTCACGCGCAATGATCAAGCATCCAGAGATACAAGGACTGGCCGACTCTCTTATGGAAGATAGGAGACAATTCTGGTCAAGCAATAACTCTAATTGAATCTATTGAGCATACTCCACGAGTTGTCAAATCCAAACAGCATCGGTGCGACTGTATGACGGAATACCAGCATAATAAGGCCAGCTAGGAACTGGGCCGCCAAAAGGAGGATACAGAGCCTGTCCTCTTTTATAGGACCTGTCCAGACGATGAACAAGTTGATGATTGTGAGATTGGTGGTTTTTTTCACCACCCATTGGCCATCTTTATATTCTTTAACCACTCCTAGGAGTTTCAATTTCTCCAAAAGTAATATAATAGGCACTAGTCGCGCATTCAAAGGTGGATTTTGTTTCTCCTTCTCACTTGTTGCGTCCTTTTGGCCGTATTCTGTGTAGGAATTGTAAAGAAGACCATCCGTCGTATTAAATTTAGGCAGCCTATGGCGCGGACATGGGATGAGTCCAAAGAGCTGAGGAGCTGAGTAAATAAAGTTGATGATCTGCGGCAGGAAAAAAAGCATGAGAGTCTTCGCAAAATGGCCGGAGATCCCCACCACTGCGAAAACCATTCCTCCAAAATAGCACCAGGTGTCTCCGACGAATACCCTGGATGGGTACCAATTATACTTGAGGAGGCCCAGGGCAATCCCAACAAAAGGAATAAGGAAGCAAAGACTGAACATGTGAATTGAGTAGCTTGGAGACTCCATCGATCCGATACTCAGGTACCAGATGTCATTGAGCAGAAGTAGCAGTGCAATGACGACAGTCTGACCAACCTCTAGTCCGTTGATGCCTGCCAGGATATTCACTGAGTTAGGACAGAAAATTGAAACGGAAGCCATGTAGCCATAGTACAGAGGACCGAGATCGAGGGAGTTTGTGGCCAAACTCAGCCACTCCTTAATGAAATTGGGAATCAGAATAGCAGTGACTCCGAAATCCATGTAGTACACAACCAGCAACGGGATCGACGCAATGGCTGGCAAGAAAAACTTGTGTCTCCATCTGATGTCAAACAAGTCGTCCAGAAGACCAAGCAAAATCATCGCTAACAGCGACAACAGACATCCCAGATACGTGGAGAGCATTTTGTGTGGAAACATCCTGGACAGCCCGTCTTCTTCGGACCCAAAGAGGAACATGAACGGAATAAACATGATCATCAGAAACATGTATGTAATTGCAGGAATCACTCCCATAGTCTCTGGTATCAGTGGTGTTTCTGGCTTGGAGAGATCTTTACCAGCTAGACCACGACGAATAAATGCGTTGGTTACCCTTGGAATAACAGACGTGGTAATTTGATATCCAAGTATGGCAAACCCCAGGGCAGCCAATGCCGGCTGAAATTGTTCATAGGGAACAAAAATGAGCGAAAATGCCAAACCAGACGCTGCAAGGAACAACATAAGGTTAACGATAATTAATCAACTATTTGGGTCGATCGCCGCTAAAAAAATAGTCTTGTTTTTCGAGTCCATGAATCAACTGGATATTCCTATAGTGGCATTTCCGCCGTTCAAGCTTCGTTCCAGCCTGATTGACAAAGATCCAGTGATATGGCAACACTTACTCGAAAGTTATATTGAGCTGTTCCACAAACTCTTGGCGATATCAACTCGAGATGATCTCAAATTAAGCTTGCGAAGCCAACAACAACTGGCCACCTTCATGAAAGTGTATCTAGCAGAGACCAGCGAAGAGACGTCCAAGATATTTTCTCTTGGAGCAATAAATCCTGCTATTCTTGAAAACCAGAAGCGACTGAAAATCGTGGTGTTCCAGTTCATCAAAAACTACAATCTTGTGAACCTCAAACTGACAGGGACCGCCGTCTGGGATTTCTGTAAGGTTTATTTGCGCCTTGCATACGATAATATGAATGTGAACCAGTCTCTGATCAATATTGGCATAGTGAGGAGCTTGGTGGAGGGAACCGTCAAGTCGAAAGTGACGTCCAAGTCTGATGACGTCTCCCTCATCAAAGTTCTTCAGGACACTTTAAAAAATCGGATAAGTGAAGCCCAGTTTAATAGGTCTGATCTGGAGTCATTGGGTCTTCTTTTGGGCCAGAAAATCAAGCAATCACGGAGCAACAAGCAACGTGTTGTTGGAAAAGCGCACAACGATAGTTTTAGCGAAAAGTTTGTCAATACTCACTGGATAGACACCTTGGAAACGCTGTACAACAAGGGAGACTCTATTCATGCGCAGATCTGCTTTGAAATAATAGTCATTTCGCTGGTGAGTCTGCCGTCCTCGAAAATGAGCTCTCTGGTTAGAGAGCTGGAGATAAACTCTAGAGCACAGTTGGCCAAGAGGTATCCGCTTTTGGCTCGAATAGTATTGTCCAGCAGGTACTTGGATATGAATCCCGACCTGAAGACAAAGCTATTTGACCAGAAGGAGTCTTTTGACCAGCATAAAATCCAAAGTCTGATGGATGTGCTTCCACAATTGACCGAGGGCCAGTGCAGGACACTACTGAAAAAATACAAGACTGTTGAAGAATCGATGAACAGGGTTCTCGAAGGAGAAATTGTTGAGGAATATAAGGAAAAGCCAAAGAAAGCCAAGGTGCAAGTTCAATTTGGCAAGAAGGAGTTTTTGCTCCGTAAAGACAACAAGACCCATGAGAAGCTTAAAAGCAAAACCTTAGAAAACGTTCTTGAGCTCTTTTACGAGCCAGACGAAGACGAGCCAGACGATACGTACGATGACCAAGAAGTAACGAAGGGTGCGGGCAAGGCAGGCCTTGCAGAGGACTTTGAGATAGATGAGGAGTTTTCCGAAAGTGTTGCTGCAAACAGGGAAAAAGACACGGCACTGGAGATTTTGGAGCTGAAATTATTCCAGATCTACAGGTCTAATTCGGAAGCTTTTGAGCGCAGTTCTAGATACTCTAATTACCGGGCGCAGCTGAAAAACGAGATAAAATGGACCGACGAGCAGATTGAGGGTTGGGCAAGAATGCTCGAGCGCAACCCTAAAAGGTTCAAGATCTTGGAAGAAAAAGCTTTAGATCAAGGTGGTCCGTTAAACAGAGGCTTGCGAAGAACAAAGTTCCAGCAAGACTCCCACAAGGAACAAGAAAAACCTCATACCAGTAAGTCTTTGAATGGTGGACGTAATAACAGGAAACGCGGCCATGATCGAAAGATGGCCAAGCAGTTTAATTAATTAGCATTCTTAAATTGTACCAATATTTAAATAATTGCAATTATTTGAGTTTGCGTTTTTTACGTTTCTCTGCAATAGAATTGTGCAGTTTCTGCCACATCTCCTCTTCATCACTCGAATCGTCATCTTCCTCGTTACCTGCATTTTCCCCACCGACTTTATCCTGGGTTTTCTTCTTTTCATTGGCGTTTTCAGCCACCTTCTCCTCAAGATCTAATTCCACTAAACACACATCATTAATCTGAGCTCCCAAATAGACCTTTGCAATCATGTCTCTAGTATTAATATCAAAACAGCGCACATATCTGTCCAGACCTCCGGTGATAAGGACGTTTTCCAGAACACCAATGGCTCTAATA
Source organism: Ogataea nakhonphanomensis (assembly GCA_030564965.1). NCBI lineage: Eukaryota > Fungi > Ascomycota > Pichiomycetes > Pichiales > Pichiaceae > Ogataea > Ogataea nakhonphanomensis. The sequence goes on from JAJMAN010000010.1 coordinate 62,087, forward strand.
GATCCAACGGCGCCTTGGAATTTTCCAAGTAGCGAACCGTTTTTGAAATCGTATTTTGCTGTGGTGACATGCGTATCGGAACAAACTATCTCTTTTTCGCCAATTTTGCACATTGTTATCAAAGGCTTGTCTGAGACCTTGAAATTTGTGACCGGTCTGCGACCCTTTGATGAGTCGTAGTATCGGACATTTCCGTACCTGGTGACCACAATGAGTCTCTGAGTATCTTTGTCATTGACATCTTCCGTGCAAAAAACAATCTGCGAAACCCACACTGGTTCCCTCAAGTCGATCTTGGAGTTCGGGACGTTCTTAGCTTTGAACAGTGTCTCCATAGTATTCAAGTTGATGACAGCCAGATCGTTTTCTTTTCCACCGTATGCAAAGATACCCGGTCGTTTTTCATCTCCACAAAAGCAAGTTATAGAACCCTTGAGTTTAACGTTGGTGAACTCCCAGCTTTCGGGATCAATAATACTTACTTTGCCTGATATTGTGCAGGTGTAGATCTTTTTATCCAGCGCAAATAGAGACACAAAGTCGTCTTCAATCGACTCAGAAAGCCCCTGTAATCGTTTGAGTTCTGTGTAATCGTTATCGTAGTCATAAACGCACAAACTGCCTCCTGTTCTCACAGCTATAACCAAGTTGTTGTACAGGATAAACTTCTGTATTTTAGAGACCCTAGATTCTTCGCAGAAGGTTTTGACCGATTGAGGTTGTAGAGCCTGTTGTTTGGATGTGTCAGTTCCTCTGACACAAACAACTTCCTTCAGGGCGCCAGAGTCCTCTGCAGAAACCAGCAGCTTCATTTTGGTATAGATGAAAAAAATGTGAATAAATTTGAAATATTTTTTTCTCGCTTCAGGCTGTGTTGTTGTAAACAAATAGTTTATGTTATTTATTAGAGATGAGTTCCAAAGGCAGTAGGAAATCTAGGAAACAAGCAAATGAAACACAAGATTCACTAAAATACGTTCGTTTTGACGGACTTCGCAGGGCGGCCGAATTTTCTCTACAGGAAACAGTCAATAAGTTCAACGTTGATAAGCTAGTGGAATGTTATCCCGAAGTCGATCGTGACACATTGGTGGATTTCCAGCAACAGATCGCTCAAATGTGGACCGAAAAAGCTCTGGAGGAGTTCAAAGGAATTTACTTGGAGAAAGACATGGAAAGAAAACTGAACGAATTGGATGAGATAGTGTTTGAGTCGCGAGAACGTAAAAAGCGGAATGACACACCCTTCAGACTGAACAATCTAGGCGCGAACGAGATCGTTCAAAACCGTCTTTTAGACACAAAACAGCGTTCAATTGATACTCTGAATCAAAAGGTCAAACTCTTACAGCAAGAAAACGCGATCTTAGTCGACCAGCTAAATCAGATGCACCAAGAGGCCTTGCATAATTTTGAGACCGTGGAGCACTCGTTCTCGCAGCTGGAAAGTTTGGACGAAATGAAAGATAATCTCACAGACGAGAAGTTCGAACAGTTGCTCCAGTATATCACCGAGAAATGTTTTTAGTGCATCATTTAGACTGGGCACTAATCACACTCATGCATTGGAAATTATTGGCATAATTAGACTTGTACATCCTAATTAGTCCATCATCACCACAACTGCTCAAAATTGTCCCGGTGAGATTCCAGCTCACCTTCCAGACCTCACCCTTGTGGTCATTGTACGAAGCCAGCAATTCAATTTCGAAATCATTTCCGCGTTTTTCCACAAGCTTGAATATCCGCATAAATCCATCCTTGCAAGCGGTGGCTATGAGATGATAGGAACGGCCCATTGATGGGGCCCAGGACACAGACCGAATTAGTCCATTGTGCTCAGGAAGCACAATTCCCTGTTTAAATTTGTTGTCTGTCTCGTCCTTGTAATATATGTAAGCTTGATCTAATGCACTCACAACCAATTTCTCGCTTGAAAATCGAGAAGGACACCATGAGAGAGAGAAGTCAGACTGTAAGTGGGAGGCCACAGATGAGGTCAACACGTCTATCTCGTTGACTAATGTCCAGTTTTTCAGATTGGCTGGATCTAGAGAGCAGTAAATTCGAAGCTTGCCATCTGACCCAATAGTGCCAACACCAAGTCCTAAATGGGATGGCATAAAACAGCCGTCGTAGAGTGGACCGTGAGAATCTGCAATAGTGCACAATTTGCGCCATCTTCTCCCTGAGCCAGCTGGTTCCTCGAACTGTTCTTCCCAAATTTTGAGCGTTCTATCGTAAGAGATGGACATTAACAGGTGCCCAAATTCGGGATTGGCAAAATCAACCTTGACCACGGTAGAGTCATGAGCCTTCCACGAGTCGTTGAGGGTCCACAGAGACGTCTCTGGATCGAGATCAAATACCTTCAAGTGCTGATCTGCAGAGCACGTAGCCAATTGTCGACCATAATAATCATATCTGACATCTAGCACAAGATCCTCGTGATAGGTCAGAAACGGTTTGAGAGCGTCTTTCATGGAATGCGAGAAATATTAATGAAACTAAATAACGTCTTTATTAAAGTATACACGTCGATCGACGCAGTAGAAATACAATCATAGTGGGTCCGTATCATTCGGAATAATCGCTAGCGGTGCGGTCATCGTCGTCAATTACACTTTTAGAGGTGAGCCCCAGTCCCTTCAGTCCATCAGCTGGGCCGGACTTAAAAATCTGGGAGCGGGAACCGTCGTCCTCTTCCAGCTCAGTTTCTTCGTCTGTGCTCTGGTTCAGAGAGTTTCGACGCGGGCCGAACATCAGGGGAGGCAAGTTCTGGAGAGTTGAAGGTCGTGGGGGAGATGGAGACTGCGATCCGGAGTATTTCACGGGAGACGATAGCGATATCAGCGACATAACAGCCTCTTGCTCAAGCTTGCTATCCGAGGACGAACGGTGATGATTGGGTTTGAGTAAGGTTGCAGAGTCGATCTTCAGCTTTGGACGCCCTGGAGACAGGGCCTTGAAAAGAGCCGATTCGGCAGAGCCCTGCTTGCTAGCTAGTTCATCTAGTCGTATTCTGGATGTTTTTCTGCGAGGCGTAGAGAATAGGTTCTGAGGACTTGAAGGTGTAATTATTTTGCGATCAGGGCTAGTAGATGGCTGCGTATAGGTTGGTAGCTGGTTGCTCTTCAACCTCCAGAAGTCCTCTTGCTGCTCTTTGTCTTTAGAACTGAGGAGTTTGCGCGACTTTTCCAATTCCAAGTTTTCCTCTAGTTCCGAAATTGACTTTGAAGACCACCCGTGTTGGATTTTCACATTGGCATAATTAAGTCTCGTTTTCAAATTCTCGGAGATCTCTTTGATTTCAGTATCATTCTTCTTGCAGACACGGAACGAAGAGCCACCTGCCTGACGCTTAGGTGATTTGAGCAGACTATCGTGGAAAATGTAGTTGTTGAGTTTGTCTGGTGATTTATTGACGATCTTGTTGAGTTCCATTGAACGCCTTTTCAAGTCTCCGTCGTGCTTTGCAACTTCAGGTGATTTCAAAAGACTGTAAAAATCTGTGCTTCGTCTTTTTGAGGGAGTGGAAGTCAAATTGGCACCTGCAGGCGATAGCAGAGGAGTACCCTCTGGCATCAACTGGTGTGGCGTACGCTCGGGAGTTTGGGGAAACGGAGTAGGGTCAAAAGTTGACGATTTTCTCAATGAAGGCGTCGTGGGCTCATTTACCTGTGTCATTTTGTGGCCAGTTGATGATGAGCTGCCTGGGGATGTGCTATCTAGATTCCAAGAGCCAGCTGGCGTGTCTTTGGACGTGTTCATAAATTTGGCTTGCAACGAGCCTAACTTCTTCTGCTGATCAACCGGATTGGGGGACTCAAAAAGATACGCACAAAGAGGTAATATGTTGCAATTGAAGACAACTTGCTAAACGGCGTGTTGCTTCTTTTTTAAGCAAGTAGTTAGTAATTCTATAATTACAAATTTATTTACATTTTTTTATTAACAGCATTAGTATGCGGCATATTGTAATACACGGCCCTGCAGCTAGGAGGGGTGTCCTGACACTGAAGACTCTGTCCACTTCTGGAGTTAATGAGTGTTCCATTGAAAGCACCCTTTTTCTGTATCGTAAAGGATGGCTGGTGGCTTCCCCTCCGTCTCATCCTTGCACCGCCACTCCCGGAGCATGCGTATACTCATGTTTGTTTGTTTTTTCTGCGACACGTAAACGGTAGCGACAGGGTAACATGCAGATAATATTATTAGTTCACTATTTAATCCTGGTGATTGATCATATTGATAAAGTTAGGCATTTTCAGCTGATGGAACAGGAGAACCTTCAGGAGTTGAATAGGAGCCGAACAGGTTTATACTACAAATTCAATGTTGCGAAGGATGAGGACACATCTGGGGACGTTGACTTCTTAGGGGATCAACTATTTTCAAACAAAAAGAAGAACTGGCTGAAAACCATGATCACCAAGAAAAAGCGTACCAAGAACCCCGACCTCATGTTTTCTGGCACTAATATCAAGTCGATGCCGATGGTTAGTCGATTTGAGCGACGAAACGACGAATGGCGCGAGCGTCAGAACACCTTGACCTCAGAAATCTCCGGTGGCTCTAGACTCCCCTTTCGTCCAGCGGATGAGCCAGTAGCTGGTATGGAGAGAGAGATGAGGAAAATCAAAAGGGCAAACGGAGATGAAGAGCAAATATTCAGAGAACGTTTTTTGGAACGCTCTAACAACAAGTCTGACTGGATGCAGAAAATAAGTTCGAAGATGACCTCTGATGATCGCAAATGGCGACATAAAAACCTCAAACTATCAGGAAGCACATTTGATAGGAACCTCAAGGACTATATGTGGTACCATAATGGTGTACGCTATCCAGATCGTCAAAAAGGATTGGAGAACCGACGCTCGAGATCTTTATCACCTGCAAAACAAACACCATCAATCAGATCGCCCCAGATGAAGAACAGCATCTATCGCATACACGAATCTATTCAAAGCTCGCTCCAATTTGTACCTATTCTCGGAGTATTATTCCAGATTTTCGGAATTCTCTACTCGATCCCTATATTACCTGCAGAATTGGTTCTGCTACTCGAAATATTCGCCTATTTCTGGGTGTTGAGGATTGTGTACAAAGTTTACCTTGGAATTAGCACATTACTTCAACCTATCTGGAAGATGACCCAGATATTTTCGTGGTAATTAATCCAATTTTCATAAATATGCATTTAACTAAACAATGATTGAACAAAGGTAAGTATGCAAGGATAAGATCAAAGCAAATCGTGACCCGTGAAAACAACCAACTTAGACAAAAACAAACCCCAAAACAAAGAACTTACGCTGTAGATAAGAGGACCAGCTACTCCAGAAGAGACTTAACCTCATCTTGAACTTCACCCACGATCTGGTTGAACTTCCTTTTCAAATCATCAAGATCGATATCAATTGATGATGCGATGTCCAGCGCTCTGTTGAGATCGTCCTTCAGCGAATGTTTAGTGTCGTACTCATAGTTCACGTCCCAGAATTCAGTAAGGTTCTTTCCTGCTCCGTTGTAGATCAAAATGTTAGGGGTACCATCATCTGGAATATCGGAGAGAACACCCTTGGTACCAAACTTAATCACGTTCTTCTTGAGTTGAGCTGGGGAGATAGCAGAAGAAGCAAACATCGAGTCAGCCTCTGGTTGCAGACCCAGGAAGTAGGTGAGGAGCCCGCAAACGTGTGGAGAAGCCATGGAAGTACCTGAGAGGGTGGCAGTAGCAGTTTCCGAGCCAATGTAGGTAGACAACACATTCAAACCTGGAGCGAAGATGTCAACACACTTACCGTAGTTCGAGAAGTAAGCTCTAGAATCCGAAAGAGTAGATGCACCGACGGTGATTGCGTTCTCTGCAGCTGCTGGAGAATAGTTGCAGGCATCAGCGTTGTCATTTCCTGCCGCAACAGCAAAGTGTAACCCTGCCTTGACGGCAGCATTCACGGCCATGTCCAATGCAGGAGACTTGCCACCTCCAAGGGACATGTTTGCAGTGGACCCCTTGAAGCCAGCTTTCTTCTCTTTGGTTTCAGCAATGTGGGCGTTAGCGGCATACTCAACACCCTTAACCACGTCTGACATTGAACCCGAACCGTTAGATCTAAGGACTTTCACGGCAACAAGGTTCGCATTCTTGGAAACACCGTAATGTTCAGAGCCAATTGTACCGGCGCAATGGGTACCGTGACCGTTGCCGTCGATGTCATCGTCTCCGGTTGGGATAGTCTTACCCCACTTTGCTCTGCCACCAAAATCTTCATGCTTGATGTTGATACCAGTGTCGATTATATACGCAGTGACCCCATCACCAGCAATATCATCATAGAGGTACTGGTTGAAGTTTCCCAGACTTAAAGACTCTCTGTGAGAGATTCTTGACAGTCCCCATGGAGCACCTGTTTGAGTCTCTGCTGTATTGGCCTGAACAACGGAGTCCATCTCAACAAATGCGACATCAGGGTGTCTTCTGATAAGGTCGACCACAGCTTTTGGGAATTTTCCTGTGTAACCAGAGAAAAAGTCACCAATTTTGAAGACTTGCGTGAGATCCAAAGCTTCAGGATGGAGCACTTCCTCAGAGTAGGACTCCTCAGGGTTGGAACCTAGCTGGGCCAAAGCAATCTCGTGGTTGACCCTCAACCAGTTCATGTGCGAGTCAATCGACTCGTGGGAAACGTCATTCTTGAACACCACAATGTATGAGTTAGGGATAATGTTCTCGGCTGCAACAGGAGACGAAAGCAAAGGTCTTGCATTTGTCTTGGAAAGAAGATTAACAATCGGAATTTCGTCATGTGCCTTCGCATTTGAGCTGGACTCGACTTCCTTGTTATCCTTCACCAAAGAAAATTGTTGCGGGAGGTTCTCAAATTGGGGGATAACCAGACCTTGGACTGCCATTGCGGCAACCAAAGAGAAGGCGACTGCGTGTTTCATGATGCAGGCAAAAACTCAAGCTAATAGGTAGATTTCTTCTAGTGATCGTAGGGGGACCAAAGAAGGAAGATAGTAAAACAAAGATAAATTGCTAGTACTTCTAAGTATTAATTTTTCTGGGTGGCAAATCCCAAACAGGAAAGCTAGGGCGCGACCGATAAGGTTGACGTGATAAGATAATTTTGGCAGCCTCGTGAAAAGCAGTCTGTTCACAGGAGGTTGTGGTGGGCTATCGGATACTGAGGGAAGCAGTGCGACAGTTAGAAACTAGCAGCAACTGTTGGTACGGGATGGTTCAATCATAAGTGTCGGTCGATCGGGATATGCGTTGTACGACAGTCAGTGCGGAACCCGCAACACTGGTTTCCATTAACAGATGGCCTAGCTCCATGCCAGCACAGTTGCCAGCCTTGACTCCTAGCTTCCCAGAACCAGATCCTGCCAGGCCTGTGGCGTTCCAGATATAAGTCGACCCGTCGATCGGCGTGCACTTTTTCACACAATTTTCTACCATGTCTCTTTCCAAGGAGTCGGAAAACGAGGTCAAACATCTGTTGCGGATCGTCACGCGTGCTTTCTACGCTGCTCCATGCGTTCTGATAATGGAGGTTTTGCTGTTCCATTCTGTCGTTTACGAGGAGGACATGCTGAAGCTGACCTGCATGCACCGCAAAGTTTTTCGATCGTATTGCAATCGTTTGCTGGATGACCGTCTAATTGTGGCGTATACTCAAAAGGAAGACTCACCACAGTACCGGATGATGACCAAGACGTACCTGTTTGTGCGTTGGGTTGAGGCCATCGATTCGATCAAGTGGAAGATCCACTCGTTAGTGAAAATGGTGAAGGACGAAGTGGACCAGCTAAGCGACCCGCAGGGATACGTGTGTCCGTCTTGCCGCACCAAGTACTCGCTACTGGATGCTGCTTCGCTGCTGAGCGATGACAAGACCTCGTTTGAGTGCTCAGTGTGCAGTGATAAGCTTATTGAAGACGACTCTGGAATGGAAGCCCAGAAGGGCCAGGAGAAACTGGAGAAGTTGATGTCACAGATAGAGCCGATCATCGAGTCGCTCAAGAAGATCGACAACATGAAGATCGAGGACAACAATTTCGAAACCTCGTTGGTCAAAGCTATCCCGGCAACATCGAGCTCCACTGCCTCTTACACCGTCAGCTCCAAAGTTCCTCGCAGCTCCAAGCCAGGAGGCATGTCTCAATCGCTGCAAAACGCGGCACAAAAATCACAGGCCACGGTGCACGTGTCGATCACAGCAGACGACGAAGAAATGCGGCAGGAACGCGAGTCCAAGGAGCAGAAAAGCGAGTCTTTGCGGCAAAATGCTCTGCCTTCGTGGCACATGGAAAGCACAGTTGGCAAGTCTCTCATCCACGGGTCGGAGCAGGAGCGGACGAAGATCAAGTCCGAAGCTTCTGATTCTCCTGTGGAAGCTACAATAAAACTAGAAGATACAGACTCAGACTCCAAGTCTGCTAGCTTGCGCAACTTTTCCGGGGCCCTTGACACAGGCAGCTCGGAAGCAAACGCAGCCAGCTCTGCAGACACAGCGGAGGAAATGGACGCTCTGGAGGCTTACTATGCCCAGTTGCGTGCTAACCAGGAAGAGGACGACGAGGACGACGATGACGATGACCTGGACGATGCGATGTTTGAAGACCAATTAGAATAGCCGTTCATTAGAATATTTAATTATCACATAGATCAAAAAACAATTCGCGACAAAAATGAGTACAAGTGCATAACTGAAAAATATCTATTGAATTTTCGTCACTTTTCTAGATTTACTGACAATCGCTATGTCCGAAAAACCTGACCCGTTCAAATCTTTCATTGCCGGAGGAGTCGCAGGGGCAGTCGAGGGAGTAGTGACGTACCCTTTCGAGTTTGCGAAAACTAGACTACAGCTGGTGGATAAGTCCAGTAAGATGTCTCGCAATCCTCTGGTGCTTATCTATACCGTTGCCAAAACACAGGGACCAGGTGCGCTCTATGTTGGATGTCCAGCTTTTGTTATTGGGAACACCGCCAAAGCTTCGGTCCGTTTCCTCGGGTTCGATGGGATAAAAAGACAGCTGGCTGACAAAGACGGCAAGCTGAGTGGCCCAAGAGGAGTTCTGGCGGGCCTGGGAGCCGGGCTGCTCGAGAGTGTGGTGGCCGTTACGCCTGCCGAGGCTATCAAAACTGCGATGATCGACGACAAGAGAAGTGCTACTCCAAAATACCAGCACGGGCTGGGTACCTTCAGACTACTTAAAGACTTAGGATTCAAGGGCTTATATCAGGGTCTTGTTCCTGTCGCCATGAGACAGGGGGCCAATTCCGCAGTCAGACTGGGAGCGTACAACAGCATAAAGACCTTCCTGCAACAGGCCAGTGGAACTCCTTCCAACGAGCCTCTCAGCAGTCACATGACCTTCCTTCTCGGGGCATTTGCTGGAGTGGTGACAGTCTATTCCACCATGCCTATAGACACTGTCAAGACCCGTATGCAAGGACTAGGAGCCGAGAAGTTATACTCGAGCACAGCAGACTGCTTCGTGAAAATATTCAAGCAGGAAGGACTGATGACATTCTGGAAAGGAGCCACACCTCGTTTGGGCAGATTGATCCTGAGTGGAGGAATAGTTTTCACCATCTATGAAAAAATGCTTCTTGTTCTGAACTAGAACAAAACGGTAATTTAAACCGGTTGCTGAGGTTGCAGAATCCGTAGTTCTGCCTTCTTGGCCTTCACAAATCCAAATCCAGCTTTCATGATCAGAAAAATGCCAAAGGAAATAAGAGCGTAGGAGAAGTAAGGAGTAGAATTTAAGTAATTCATTTCTGATTGTTCAGAAGTCTCAAGCAGCGGTAAATTGGAAGCGTAATGGTCCAAGTGGCCGTCGATCGAGCTGGAGGAGTCGAAGTCAATGGTATTTGGAGAAGCGGGCTCAAATCGGATTTCCTCGTGATCAGATTCGCTACCATACGAGACAGGGATTGAAGTGTAGCCAAAGCTGATCAACGTCACACCCAATCCGGCCTGGGATCCGTTTTTGGCCGCGTGGGAGGTGTGCAGCAGATACGTGATGACAAATCCAACAAATTGGAACACAATGCTCACGGTCATGTTCCAAAGGAAATTGATGATGTTGCCAACAGGTAAACCGTCAACAAATACCTCGTCTTCGTATCCGGCCATAATGGCAGCTTCCCAGTAGGGAGGTGTGGGATCTTGCGATGCCTCCTCATATGACGGAAGTTGATACGAGTTTTCTGCGCCCACCGAAACGCTGGGCTTGGCAGAAAGGTTGCTGAAAACACCGTCCTGTCCTTGGCCCATAGGAGGGGCGCCCGATCTAATAGCGTTGTATCTGTTTTCAGGAACGATGAAGCGAAGCAATGGGGCGTTTGTGAGCATGTAGCGAAGCTGATGCCGGGCATAATTCCAGGAAAAGCGACTCGAGGCGGTTGTTTCGGTGTCGGTCATTCTATTTTCAAGGTTGTTGGTGAGGTCTTGCGCGGATGCGTGGTCTTGTTGAAGTCGCATGTCGAGCTCCACCGGACTTCGTGTGTTAAACGACTCGTTCAAAGAGCTCAGACTTTCTCCCTGACGCAACGGTTCCGGACTTTGAATAGTGTTCAATTCGATATCATTAACCATTAGGAGCGGTGTTTTATAAATTAGACAAGAAATATTTCTGTATTATTTCTGCGCCTCCTCAAATAGTGCTAGTATTTACTATCATTTATATCTCACCTAAAAACTATTTTCGTAGCTTGATTCTGACGAGAGCACGGTTCGACTCAATGTGATAGGCAACACCGTTTGGAGCAACGACAGGCACAGCACGATCAACCTGCATAGCTCCTAGACGTTCCTGGGTGCGATGCTGTTCCAAAGCCTGAAGCTGTTCTGGAGGTATTTCCACCTGTAGAGGGAAGTCCATGTAGCCATCCACAGGAGGACCCAAATCAACACCCGAAGGAAGCACTGTAGACGGAACTGGGGTACGGAAGGTCTTGGGAAGATCATGGAGGTCTGGAAGAACAATTCCTCCGCGTCGTCCGACTCGAGTTTGGCCACGCTTTTTACGACGAGATTCTCTTTCTCTCTCCTTGGTGATCTTTTCCAAGAGGTCATAAGAAATCTCCTGAACACAGGGAGTGTAGTCCTGGAGATTGTGGCGTGCCCTTATAACCGAATCCTTGTCTATTTGAGCCCGGTTCAGATCCTTGAACTCCTCGTTCGTGATGGACGAGCCATCAAACTTGTAGCCAACAGAAAAAAGCGTCTTGACGTATATCTGACATTGCTCCCGAATTGCGTGCGCGATAGCAGTCATAAACTCGTTGGGAAGAGCCATTTCCTCGCACATTACACGAGCAAACTCCTCGGGATCGTTTTCACGATTGGCAAGGTCCCAGTCAAACTTGTCCACAAGCTGGTTGTTGCCGATGGTGATATCCAGAGAAATTGGCAGACGAAGGTCGGATCCTTTGAACTCCCCGTAAACCATGGGATGATAATCATTCACTTGCTCTTTGATACTGTTGACGATCTTGTCCAAGTTGACGGTCTGAGCGTTAGGAAATTTGTAGTCCTCCATAAGGACGCGAGCAAACCTTTCAATAGTGATAACTCTCTCATTCAGGTTCCACAGAAATGTATCATTCAGTTTAAACGAATCCCTGTCGACGTCAAATTCAAGACGAATAGGAACGAGCTCTTCTGGTCTGGACGCTTGCTTTTCGTACTCTTCGACAGAAATGTAATCATCGGGAATGCGCGACGTACGTTTCCGGTTGCGTGGAAGTACCAGCCGAGTTTTTCCTGCCGTGAAGCCATTACCGTAGCCAGAATACCCATCGCCCCAGATACTTTCCACATTCTTACCAGCGTCAGTTAGGCCGATGGCCTTCAGACGCGACTCCTTCACTGTCTTATAGTATTTGAGACCCCGAGCCATGGAGCTGATAACTTTGTAATTGAACGGTCTCTTGGCCTCTTGAGCACTTCTTTCGTTGTGAGAATTATCTCTGTCAATCATTTGCTCATAAACAAGGATCGAGGAAGGGATTTCCTTGCTCTGGCTCTCTAACGTCTTGGACCATTTCTTCATATCCTCCAGTCGCTCAGCGACAGGCAAAGGTGAGTTCGCGGCACCTTGAAAAGAGTTTGGAGGTGACTGGGAATATCCAGGGAGAGGAACTTGATAGGCCGGGTTCTGAACAGCTGGCGACTCGGACGGTTCTCCAGATGGATCCAACGGATCCCTAACTGAACTTCTCTTACGCACAGGTCGCTTCTGGGCCTGCATGCTTGGTCGCGTCTGCGCCATTGGTTGTGGGATTTGACCCATCATGGGACTGGGTATGGTCCCGGGAACTGAGGGAGGACCCTGGTTAGCAAGAGGATTATTCATCGGCATTGGAACCTGTTGTCGTTGCTGTTGGATCTGTCGCTGTTGCTGTTGGATAATTTTGGCTTGTACCTGGGGGTTCAGTGGCTGGTTCAATGGCTGGTTCATGGCCGCCTTTCGTTGTTGTTCGTAATGTTGAAGGAACATCTGCAATTGGGGATTCTTCATTATAACTGCATTTCTTTGCTGGGGGTCCATTCGCATTAAATTCTGAATGATCATCTGTGGCGTCATTTGCTGTTGAGGGGGCGGCTGGCCGCCTGTAGAACCCTCGAACATGGAAACAAATATAATAATCAGACAAAAAATAACTTTTGATTTTTTATATTTATGTAAGTGAGCTTTTTTGAGAAATAATTATTTAGCTCTAAAAGCATCTCTAACTACGGTAGTCTCCGTTGATGGTGACATACTCATGCGTAAAATCGCATGTCCAGAATTCACACTCGTGGCCGCCTCCTGTTCCAAGACTCACGTGCACTTCAATATCCTCAACCTCCAGAATCTCTGAGGCTCTGGCTTCATCCACATCTTCTGGCTCCCCATTAACCAGGAGTTTGAGCGGCTCACCCTCAGCAGGAATGAACGACACGTTGGTCTTCGATGGAATCACATCAACACCAGCATATCCAGTGGCACAAAGAATACGACCCCAATTAGCATCCTTGCCGTACATGGCTGTCTTGAAGAGCGCAGAGTTGGCAATCGAGTGTGCCACCGTATTTGCGTCTTCGTAGGACTTTGCATCCTTGATTTTCAGAGTAATGAATTTTGTAGCACCCTCACCGTCACGAACAACCAGTTGGGCTAGCTGTTTGGCAAACTGGGTTATTTCCGACTGCACAGCATCGTAGTTCTTGTGTCCCTCGGTGATCTCCTCTCCGCCAGCAGCTCCATTGGCCAGAGCAGCAAGAGTGTCATTAGTGGACATATCTCCATCAACAGAAATACAGTTGAACGAGCGGTCAGTTGCATGCTTGAGCATCTTCTGCAATGCTGAAGCAGAGATAGGAGCGTCGGTCACGAAAAAGCCAAGAAGCGTGGCCATGTTAGGGCAAATCATTCCTGCTCCCTTGGCAAGACCAGCAAGAGAGTACTGGACCCCATCGAGAGTGAAAGCCTTCGACACGAGTTTTGGAAAGGTATCTGTGGTCATGATTCCCTGTGCACAGTTCATCCAATGATCATGGGAGCTACCCAGGCCCTGGGAACCCACCAGACGAGCAATTCCAGTAGTTATCTTGTCCATTTGCAGCCTTTGACCTATAACCCCAGTAGACATAACCAGCGCGCTGTTAGCACTCTGACCCAGATTATGACTCACAGTTTCTATCATCGTGTAAGCGTCTTTCAGACCCCCTTCGCCTGTGACGGCATTAGCACACCCACTGTTCACCACAATAGTGCTAATTCCTTCTCCACCAGTCTTCTCCATCACGTCTTTGCTCGCCAAAACAGGAGCAGCTTGGAATTTGTTAGTGGTGAAAACCGCAGCAGCAGAAGCAGGGCTAGTGGAGTGCAAAACTGAAAGATCAAGAGCCGAGTTTTTCTTCACACCCGTGGCAAAGGCGCCAACCTTGTAGCCCTGGGGATACGACCCCGAGGCAGGAACAAACCGCGATTTGTCCAGGACCTTGGAAACAGAGGAGAATTTACGCATAACAAAATATTCAAGATAAAGTCAGATTTGATTCAAGCTGGTTTTCCTGGGTCGAGGTGTGGTCAGAAGGGACCTGGGCGACGGACACTTCAGCAAGTCTTCTGCTGTGGCGAGTTACAAGAGAACGGACAGTTATACACTGAGGACAGAACCGTGGTGTATGTCCTGGTTAGCGAAAAACAGCATGCGCAGCTCGCTGTGGAAGCTGTTAGTATTTGGGCCACCATAGATTACTTTTCAAACTTTTTTTCTTACTTAACCATGGTGTATAGTTCTCGCATAAGAATACAAGGTGCAAACACGGACAAGCCCGTGGTCAGGCGAGAATTGCGAGACCGCACACCTGCAGATTCAGGCAAAAAGGAGAAGGTGGGAGGATGGGCCAAAAACGCGTCTTTAAATACGAAAAAAACGCTGCAGGCCGAGGTTGACGGATCCGAGTACAATTGGGCGTTGGACGATTCAGAGGGTTCTGTACAAAGTGCGGTGACAGGACAACCCTTGGAAGAGCCTCCTTCAACAAAAGTCAAGAAGGAAGCGTTTGGTGGAAGACGAAAAGGGAAGGGTAAAGCGGTGAAACGTGCTTCTACGCCAGACTCGACCGAGTTTGAGGACGATGCATCGTACGAAGTCGCTGAATTAAAATACAAAAATAAACTGCAGACTAACAAGTCTGAGCCCCTCACTGTTTTAAGCACGGAACGAGAAGCTACGCACCGAAATTTGCGCCCTGTTGCAAAACACGAACCAGAAGAGAAAACAACCAAAACCAACGGGAAGGCCAAACGGTCCCGAAAGGCACAGCAGACAACAGGTGCGTTGTCGAAGCGGGTGAAACAATCACCGCGCAAAAAGGATAGAACTTTCGTGCTGGCCATGTCGGGGAAACCAGAGACCAAGACCGTAGAAAACTCAAGTGAGCAAGAGCAAGATCCGACGGTGCTCAACCGGGATTACTGCGACTCATGCGGCTTGACAGGACTGTTTCTCTGCTGTGAAGGGTGTCCGAGGTCGTTCCACTTTTATTGTTTGAATCCGCCAGCGGAGGAAGACGATCTCCCAGACCACTGGTTTTGCAACGAGTGCATGGCCTCGCGTCAAAAACCGCGGAAAAACCACATTGGCATTTTTTCGTGTCTATTGGACGACATCCAAAAACGCAACCCACTCGCGTTCAGACTTCCCCGCGACGTTGCCGAAGCGTTTGAGGGCGTTTCGATGAATCAGGATGGCGACTATGAGGATGACAACATGAAACCTCCGAAATCTTTCTCGCAACTGTTGGCCGAGACTCAAGATCCTTTGAACAACATCTATGACAAGGAGGGAAACCCGCTATTCTGTTACAAGTGTGAAGGCTCAGGACTTCAAAACCGTCTGTTGACCCGATGTGATTACTGCGCGCTAGCCTGGCACCTGGATTGTTTGGACCCTCCGTTAACATCGGCGAAAATGTTGGGATCGAAGTGGATGTGTCCCAATCATGCTGAAACCGTTCACAAGACGAAACGCAAACTGAGACATCAGCCGAAGGTGCAGGTAGCACTGACACGCGACTTAAAAGTTCCCGAGGATGCAACCATCGATATAGTTAACGTTGAGGATTACACGGTTGATGAGAACATTTTGGAAGAGACATTCCCAATCAATCCTGTTTTCCAGTTCCGCAACACCGAGGATGGGGCTGCATATAAACTCAACAAAGAAATGGTCAAGATGAAAAAAGCGGAACAAAACCAGACTGTGACTTATCAAATTAAGGAAGAAGCGATTATCCTTGATTTCATCAAAGGAACGAAACGCGAGCAAGAAGAAAGGCTCCAATCACAAGATTCAGAGAATCTCCATTTGTATCACACTGCTGGTCCTGATGTGAAGGACTATTTGCTTGGGGTTTCGAAGCTGAGCGAAAGGTCGATAATAACCAACAAACAGAAGAAACTCAATTTGAATCAATTACTCACACAGATTGACGACGAGTACAGAGTGGAAAACGAACAGCTTTCGAAAGCCGAGATAAAGGAGTTGCTGATTGTTAAAAAGCTGATGGAACTCAAGGGACACGATAAAGTTCTTAAATTCCTTAGATCTTAAGACCGAACTGCATGTACCAATAGACCTACCTTATTCATCCAAATCATCTTCCTTGTAGTTAACCGTAGCTCGCGCAATAGAGCTTCGTCTCTGAGGTTCCATCTTTTCCACCACAGCTTTCTTAGTCGTCAGTTTATCCTTAAAATCATGCTGTCTCTTTTTTTCCGCACTCCACTTATTGGATGAAACACCTGTTATATGTCTAATTTTCTCTCTCATCAGATCCGTGAGTTTGCCAACCTCGGATTCAGGGATAAACGATTTAACAGAAAGCTCGTGGAGCTCACTGGAACTAGTAATTTTTTCAAACAAGTCACTGGGGAGACTCAACTTTCCGGGCCAGGTAGCCAAACTCCAATGTTTGTTCTTAGCCAAACTCTTGATGGTCAATTGGGTCAGGTCAGAGATGAAATACATCTTACGTGAGTTCTCTGGGTCTAGCTTATCCCTGTATTGTTTCATGCGAGACGTAACGTAATATAATAAGGAGACGTTATTCATGTTAGAGATGAGATCCAAAGCTAAGGTGATATAGGTCAAAGCAAATTGGAAAACCTCAAGATGGTCGTGTGACTTTTCAGCGCTGTCAAAAAGCTCAAGGAACTCCTGGTGGTGTGACAACATGTTGAGCATCTTCACAAAGGACTTTTCAAAAATAAGATCGTTCTTGTTTGTTAGGAGTTTGCGCTTGAACATAGACCTAATCCATGTCTTCGTGTCTTCTAGAAGCGTCTCTGTCGGCTCGTGAGCAATAAAGAAAACCAGGGGTAAATATCTCTCCGATATGGACTCCAATGTTAAATTCTTCTTCAACTTTGTCATGAATGCTGATCTGACATGGTCATTTTCATCTTGAATAAGCAAAACCAGCCTGTTCACCGTATCTTGCTGAATCATGAAATTATATCTCGAATAACGCGAAAGCTTGAGCAGTTTGATACCAGCCTCCAATCTCAGCTTGGACTGATATTTTTTAGGTGTTGGATATGTTTCAGATTTCTGGGAGACAATTTCACCCCCATTCCCAACAATAGAATTGAGAAGCTTGAGAACAGGCTCAGCAACCTGTGATGCATTCTCAGCACTTTTCACTGAAATTAGCCAATTCACAAATACCCTAATGGCCGTGAGTTTTGAGAAGCAGTCCCCAAACTCAGAAACTTCAGTTTCTTGTATCCACTCGTTTCCATCGTCATCTTCTTCATTTCCAATAGTTTTGTTCTTTAAAAGGATCTGAGATGCTAGTAAAGTACTCAACTCCTTAGTCTTTTCATCCAATATATGACGATCTGTCAGGAACAATTCGGAAATAATAACAAGAGAGGTATTGAAATTTGAAGCTGAAATATCCAACGGCCATATCTCATCCAGAATTTCCGAGATCACGACATCTCTTGTGACTTTTCTTGGCAACTGACCCAATATTCTGACCACATACTTGGCTTGCATTGGGGATCCCGAAAGGGCCAAGTTTTTGAGAGTATCTATGTGTTGATCAATATTACTGGAAACTAAAACATCAGGAAACTTCTTGCCGAAATGATATAGTGCCTTCAGATCCTTCACATTGATAGCCTCTCCATTGACAACTCCCTGTATCATGGTCGACACATTGTTTTTAAGCACTTCAGGAGTTAGTGTAGCAATGCTTTCCAAGACGTCCTGGGCTGAGTGGTAGCTTTTGTGAGAATTGTCCTTAGAAATTCTAAGAATCTCGTTTACGTTGCTCCTGTTGTAGAATATGACTGATGAACGGTAAATCAAAAGTTTGACGGTAAACACCATATCGTGAGGTGACACGCTTGTCTCTCCATCAATCTTGATATTCTTCAGCTCCGCAAGTTTACCAAATAATTCTCTCGTCGCACTCATGATAGTTTTGTAGTCTGCCTCAGTGTCCGTGCAAAGTTTGATCAATTTGAAATATCTCTTGTTGTTCAAACTTACAAGTTGCCTAAGGGCTGGCTTGCATTGAACGGACTCGGGAAAGGTAACAACTAGCCAATTAATTAGCTTATCTATTTTAGATGATGTCTGTTCAGACTGTTTGGTCTCAGCAAATGAAATCAATTGCTGCACAGCTTTGCCTAATTGCTGTTGTCGTTTGACAATTGCCTGAAATGCATTCTTGCCTTTCTCTGAGAGATGGCCTGAAACGGCTAGAAGCCTTTCAACCCGTCTGTTGTCATCGGCTTCAAAAGGGAGAATATACTCAAATAGAGTGTGATCCACCTGTGCATTGACAGCTTTGTCGTTGATGTAAATCATTTTCAAAACTTCATCGGGAATCCAGCCAATAGTCTCATCTACTTTGGAGTCCCCAGAATAAAGTAGTTCAAAACAAGAATCGTAAAGTGTGCCTAGCAGCTGTAGACACGAATTTCTAATTTCTTGATGTTTCTCTCTCATAAGTTGACCAAGTGTCTTCATTATGGTATCATTGGCGATTTTGGTCACAAATAGTTGAGCATCAATGTTTGACAGCTCACGAACTGTAGTTAAGCGCGTTCTTTCGTCACTGTCAAGTAGTGTTTTCACTAAACCTCCATTCAACTCGGAATGAAGATCGGCTTTTTTATTAAGAGCCTGAATTGCAGATTTAACCCAGAAGCTTCTCACATGCGAAGACTTGTCCAAAGGTTTTTTGAGCCAATTGAGATATGTGTCATTGTGTACTACTTGAAAACTCAGTTTTGATTGTTCGCATGCCAAAATCCTGCCAATTGTCTCGGTTGCTGCAACCCTGACCTTTTCATCTTTAGCATCTAGTTCATTTTCAATTAGTCCCATGGCCGAGGAGAGTATTTCAGGCACAGATTTCCACAATTCTAATGTCAAGGTATGCAATTTTTTGAGCTGTGCCAGCAAGAGAGAGTCATCCTCGTTTGCGTCATCATAAGACTCGTTCTCCTTTCCTTTGGTTGCTTCATGAATCGTTTCCGAGAAGAATTGCGTTAACAATCGGGACATTCTATCCGCATTGGAGGCGCAAATCTCCAGGGAAAACTTGAACCCTGGAGAGCTGATATTTCCGCGTTTCATCAAAGTACTGTTTGCCAAAAACTTATTTAATATCAGCTTTAAAGTTCTATGAGGAATGCTGTTCGACTCGGCAATAATCTCATTCAATATTTCGCACACTAGGGTGCTAAGTTTCGGGTCAAAATTTCCTGATGCTGCCATCTCGTAGAAAATATCAAATACTTGTTCAACAAGGATCTCTGCATTGGGCAAATCTGTGACTAGAACTATACATCTAGTCTCTGCTAATCGCGTTAGAAGGTAGACCTGTTGATGGTAGTATGGCCCATCCTGGTTGTTTAATCCTTTAAATTGTTGAAAGAACAACTTGAACAGCTCGAAAAGCTGAGAGGCATTGTATGGCGCATCGGGGGCATAAAAACGCAGAATATCTACCAGACAGCACGCACAGTATGTTTGGACGCCATTGTTGGAATGCCGTAGTAGTTTTCTGTTCACCAGTGAGTCTTTCACCTCCTCCAACGATTTGGCATCGAGTTTGTCCTGGTCGAGAGAAGAGAGCTCATTATGAAGCTCTTGAAGCCTTCCCATCAGCTCCTTAGTCGATATAGGCTTTTCCACCTTTGAAACCAACGTCTGATCAAATTTCAGCTTGTAAAGCCCCTTGGAGATTGCCATTTGGTAGGAAAAGAGATATAAAGAGATACCAAAATATACAAATATATTTTTTTGATCCCACTGACGCGTCGTTGCAGCCTCAAAATTACAATATGTGGCTTGTGGCCCCACACAGCCTCACGTCAAAATAATTTTGAGAAAAAATATTTTTACACTCCGCTATTTCACCTATGCCCTCTTTTTCTAGGATATTCAATGGCAAGCAGTCTTCAAAGAAGGACGGCGGGGAATCTACTTCCAATCACAAGAAGGATGCGTATCACAGTCAGCGACTGAATAAAGTGAACCCCAATGTCGGAATCAAATTCTCCATCCAAATTGAGTCCCCACCGCTAATGTTATACGGTCCTCCGGAGCATAGTTCTGGAGCGATTTTTAGTGGATTGTTCATCATGGACGTGTTTCCTGACGAAACCCTCCAGAATGACAGTGGCTGTGGTTTGTCAGGCAGCCACCTACAGTCGTTACAGTCTACAATCTCTCTTACTGCAGCAGCAAGCAACACCAAACTCAATTATGTCGAAGTCAAAGAAGTGACGCTCTCCTTCATTCAGATCATAGATTACGGAAAGCCTTTCTGTTCGGGATCCGAAACTATAGACAGTTGTCCAGATTGTACTCACAAGGTTGTAGAATTGGCTCGTTGGGACGTGCTCACCAAGCCAACTGGATTCGCCAAAGGCTCTTCGCACGCTTTCCCTTTCAGCCATCTTGTCCCGGGAAACATTGCGGCCACCTGCGTTCTTTCGAACCCTGCGACTTTTGTTCGCTATGAGCTCATTTGCAAGATTAAGGCCGTCAATAAGAAAGGAGCATTAGACTATATTGATCTGGCTCTGCCAGTAATGATTAGACGCTCTGTTCTTAGAGGCCAAGATAGAAATTCACTTAGAGTGTTTCCACCAACAGAGGTGACGGCCACAGCTGTCATTCCCAATGTGGCGTATCCCAAATCCACGTTCCCGGTTGAAATTCGGATGGACAATGTTCGTTCTCCAGAAAGACGCTGGAGAATGCGCAAGCTGAACTGGAAAATGGAGGAATGTATCCGCGTTCGCGTAAACCACTGTGAAGCCCATCGGGAAAAATATGCCGTCACGGTTGCAAACACGAAGAAGGCCTGCAATGGCAAGAAGATCTACAAAAACTGTGGAGGACCCGGAAAGCCGGTGTACAACCATTTTTTCGAAGATCCTCCCCGTCACCGCAACCCAGAGGAGGAGCGTGACCCCACAGACGTTACAGGTCCGCAATTGACCCCCTCTGAATCGCAGGATTTGGTCCCTGTGGCAACGACCTGGTCTGTGCAGCCGGGCGCAGATACCTTGAGTCCCCAGATGTCTAATCAAAGTGGGCCCCTCCTCAATCCGTCTATTTCTGCGATCCAGAGCAACGATGGCCCTCCTCACGCTTCTGTGCCAGTAACGAAGGAAGAGCCCCTGTATGTGGAGGAGATCCGTGTGATCAAATCTGGAGAGTTGAAATCTGGCTGGAAATCCGACTACTCCAGCAAAGGACGCATTGAGATCGTGGCTGAAATTTCTCTTATGGAGATGATCTCTATGGGATTGAATGTTTCGCTTTCAAATCTGTCGGCAATCAATTCGCTAAATTGCGAGTCGCCCATTTTCGAGCTGGACCCGCAAAGTGGAGTGAACTGTGCTTGTGACATCGAAGACCACGAAGCAGGAATATTCGTGCATCACAATTTGATTCTCGAGGTGGTGGTGGCGGAAGAGCTGATGCACAACACCAACGCCCATCCTATAAGACCGATCCCCTCGTCCACTTATCTCAGCTCCATCAACCATGCCCCGATTCAAACAGGAACAAGCAGCAATAACTCGGCGCAAAACATTGCACAAAACAGTACACAAAGCGGTGTACGTGCAAGGGCCACTCACCACTCTGTGAACGCCAAACACAACGACGGAGGAACCGGTCCAGATCACGTGAACGGAAATCGGGCTGATCCGCTGAACCACGCTACGGGCGTGCCGACCGGCGTGGCCAGAGTTCTAAGAATGCAGTTCAGGCTAATGCTCACCGAGAGATCAGGTCTGGGTGTCGCGTGGGACGATGAGGTTCCGCCAACGTACCACGCTGTCGGAGCGCTTTCACCACCCTCGTACAGCGATGTTCAGAGCACTCCTTCCCAGCAGAGCCTGGTGATACCTCTGAGTATGGAGGAGAGTATCGACCAACTCAACGAAGTTGTGCTCCCGGCGCCAGCTAGGTTGCATTGATCAATATTTGGCACGCTTCGGCCGGTCGTACCTATCAACTCTCTCCGACCTGTCGGTGGTCCTCAAAGGTCTGGATAACGATGATTGTCCACTTATATTTGCCGACGCGGTCTGAGATGCAGGACCAATTGCACGTCCTCTAGGAACGGACGATCGAGATTGAACACGAGGAGGTACAGATTTTTTTGCAGGGAGCATCACCGTGGCTTTACCCGTACCATCGACAAAGGCAAGTATCTCACGGTTCAACGGATGAAACTGGGCGAGCGCGCCGTCGCCCTTTGAATTTTTCACTTCATACATCTCGTCTTCACTTCTCAGATCAAATATACGAACATTGTTATTTTGGTAGCAGATAGCCATGGTGTTACCGAGGACGTCGGAGCTCACTATTTCGTCATCTAGATGGTGTATTGAGCTCAAACATATCAGTCTCGCTGCGTCAACAGTCAACAACTGGCCGTCCTGCGTGGTTGCAATGATTCTGTTTTCGGCTCTAGAGTACTTGACAGAGGATATTTTGGAATGCGAAAGATGTAGTGTCTGTAAAAGCTCAATCGAATGTAGATTATCTTTCAGACCAACTTTATAGAGTTGGATGGACCCTGTAGCAAGAGCAAATACAATATGCTCAGACTCGTCGTCCCAGAAAAAGTCGCAGATCTCATGGTTGAGCTGGAGAGAAATGGCGAGGTTCAGTTGGGTAGATGATGAGTCCAAAAGCACAATATTGCAGTTTGAGTCTGATATGGCCAGGTATCTTCCATTTGGAGAATATTTGGCAGAAAGAGGCGTGCTTTTCTGCAGCTTAAACGAACTAATTAGTTTATGAGTTCGAGTTTTAATTTCCCAGAGCTTGACGACATAATCGGACGAGATCGAGGTCAAGCGCGCATTTTTGCGTGGATCCCAAACAATGACACAAATAGGATTCTCATGGGCTGCAGAAATGATCACAGACTCTTCTATCTTGTGTTTGGTCGTGTCGATTCTCGCTGTTTTTATCGACTTGTCGACACGGGCCCCGGCAATACGCGAACCGTCCGCATCCCAAGCAACGAGCACAGACCAATACTGAGGTGGATCCAGCAAGATAGTCTCAAATTCTTTAGGGAATGTAGCAGAGACCGTCATTAATATGGTGAGATTTATGAAATAATTGAATAAATGGCTGAAATAATTCAAATTAAATGAATAAATCAAATCAAATCGAGAATTTCTAAGAATTCGATACTCAAACAGTTTATATCCTTTGATAAAATGGTAAGTGTAACTGATTCGGACGTGCCAATTTTTACGTATTCTAACCCTAGGCCCTCCAAACACCACAGCAGAGAAAGGCAAACCTGAAGTTCGCCAAGAAAAATGAGAAAAGAGTCGGTAAGGCTAAAAAGAGCGTGGCCAAAGCAGAACTCCCGTTGTCGAAAAAATGGATAGGTAAGTGTCTTTCTTGGCAGTCTTTATGATTTTCACGGAGTTTCGAGTACTAACAACAGTGTTTTTGGCGTTTTTGCTCGTTGGAGGTGGAGTGTTGGAGATCCTGCGTATCTTTTTCTGATCGGACGGCCTGGTCAAACTACTGTCTCTTGTATTCACAAAACCGATTGGCTCACAGTGATGTATAAGTACCCATGGTCTCAGATATGTGACGGCAACGGCGCAGAAAAGCCAACTATCAGGTCTACTGTGGATTGAAGACGTGCATGTTTAAAGTTGCCTGTGTACGGATGTTATAAAAGTGGAGTAGATAGTTCAAAAAAAGTATCCCCTAATGTCTTTAACGTTTGTTCGCCAAGTTCACCGATTTCCCTTCAAGAGCGACGTTTTCATCACTCGACGTGGCGAAACGCGGATTTTGCAGGGATCTGGTGGCCGTTCGTCCAGAACTGGATTCACAGCTACTGTTTTTGGAGGCACGGGGTTTTTGGGCAGGCTCCTTGTAGCCAAGCTGGCAAAGCACGGCACGCTCGTTGTTTGTCCCTTTAGAAACGAGATGTCCAAGCGTCAATTGAAGCCCATGGGAGACCTGGGTGTGATCAACTATGTCGAGCTGGATATCAGAAACATGAGCTCACTTGAGGAGAGCGTGTGCAAGTCAGACATAGTGTACAATCTGATTGGTTCGGACCAAAATACAAAGAACTTCAGTATGGAGGATACCAACATAGAAGCAACTAGAAGAATTGGAGAGCTCTGTTCCAAATATGAAGTGCCTCGTCTTGTGCAAGTTTCGACCTACAATGCAAACCCAGACTCCAAGTCTCAATTCTTTGCTTCTAAGGGCATTGCAGAGAAGGTTGTTCGTGAAGTCTACCCAGACGCGACGATTGTCCGTCCTGGACCAATGTACGGTCGCAATTCTGCATTTCTTAACGATCTAGTGCGTCTGCAAGGTTTTGGAGACAATATCAAATACAGGAGCACCGTCTATCCTGTCCACGGGTTGCAAGTTGCAGAAGCGTTGGAGAAAATAGGGTTCGATGATTCCACAGCTGGAAAATTGTATGAGTTGTATGGAGACGAGCCATATTCAAAGTTGGAACTTAGACGGATGCTCAAGCACATTCTTCATCTTGGGTTACAGGGTTATTTCCCAGCAGCAGCAGGTTACTCGATGCCTGTTCCGGAGGTTGTTTACAAATGCTGGTGCTGGCTTAATGAGAAGCTGAATTCGAATTTAGTCGCCATTAACTACGACTACTATCAGAGAAGCGACATCGATCACCAGTTGGACCCTTCCGCCTTGACTTTCAAGGATTTGGGCATGGTTCCCGATGAACTTGCAGACTACATCTACAGGTATGTGAAACCGCATATTGTTGCATCTTCTCAATCTTTGAACAGAACTGTTTACGATAAAGATGAGATCATGAAGCTCAGACAGTTTGTCAACACACCTAGAGACAGTTTTGACTTGCTCAACATTAAGAATTAGTTTCGTTTTACTTATTTATTTACTCATTATTTATTGATGCCATTGGTGATTCAAGAAATCGAGGTCGTCCTCCTCAGAACTCAATCCGTCATAGCCTTCTTTAGGTTGGATGTTTTTGCGAGGTTGGGCGCTGGCGGGTGCTGGTAGACGGAGTGCTTGCTGAAACTTACGTAGCTTTTCGAGAGTGGGGTCAATCGGAGATTCCAAGACTTTCAAAGGAGAGGAAGAATCTTCGGTCATATTTATAACCGACACATGGGTGGATTCGACAATTTGCTCCGGTTCGTGAAGCGATTTTGATAATTCGTCGGTGGGCTTCTTCTTTTCCATTTTCACCTTTTTTAAAGGACGCATGCGAATTTGGACTTCCTCTTCTTCCTCTTCCTCAAAACTCAGCGAGATTTGTTTCTTAGGTTTCTTTTGTTTAACGTCTCTCTCCTTTTTTACCGTTTCCTCCTTGATATTCCAAACATTTTGTATCAGCTGGCCACCTGTGCCCCTGACAGTATACTGTAGAATGCCGTTTTCGTCCTTGGCTGTTTGTGAGCCAGTCAGAGCACGAAGCCAATAAACTGCATCTCCCTTCACCTTGCCCAAAATGGTCCACCCTGGAAACTCGTTACCGAGGTTTGTTGCCAGGGTGATAATGTACTTGCCCGGATTTGTTGAATCTGTGGCAACCATGTATGGCTGTGAAAACCTGATTCGCGAATTCGTCTCGTTCGCAAACGCTTCTTGCCCTACACCATGCCACTCGATATACTTGTCTGTGACGCGGGTGATTGACATGCCCGTGCCCGCTACCACGTTCTCAGCCAGTGTTCTCGTTGCACGCGGAGCCTGATTGTAGAAAGTTTCAACCTCCAGCTCTCCCTTGATGCATCGCCAGCGTAATACACCGCTGGTTGCCGGTTCCACAGACATGCAATTAATTTACAAATATTTTTTTACTCCATGCATATATATTCTGCTTCTATGAAACGTTAATCCGACCACTCGCTGGTCCAACCCTTTATATCTTGACCACGCAAACCAAGCTCCCTGTCAAGATGCTCATCTACGAGACAGTCTGCCAGCCATGGATGGTTGCTCAACGAGCCGGCATCCATACGTCGTTTAGGCTCGAATTCCAGCATGGAGAGCAGAAACTTAGAGATCTCGTACGCGAGCGGCTCCTCAATGTGGTATTTCTCCACTAAAACGGCCAGCAGCGTCCACACTTTAAGCTTGGAGATGTTCTTGAGAGACTGGAAAGACTTGTCAAAAAACTCGCGGGAATACTTGCATTTCTTCAGGTAGTCCTTAGACGGCCACATTTGTAGCAGCTCAATAATCTGGGCCAGATGGTCGTCGTTCTTGTTATACGTACTTCCTGTCTTTGGATCGAACAGATAGTCGCCCGTTATAAGCTCGAAGATAAGGCATCCAGCAGACCACAGGTCCGTGGAACAGCCCCACTTGCCGCCCAGGATTACCTCCGGAGCACGGTATTGTCTAGTCTGGATGTCGTTGGTGTAATGTAGGTTGTTCCAGCAGGCGTTCCCCAGGTCTGCAATTTTCACGGAGATTATGGAGTCGAAGTCCATATTTATGGTGGGGGTGGAGGACTGGTGCGACACGGTGGAGAGCACGGACTCGCGGCGTGCGAAAGGAATGTTAGGCTCTAGGACCATGGAAGATACACGGCTGGTAGTCTGGTTCACCGAGCTGAGCTCCTGCTCTGGTTCTGGGAATGGCACAGGCAGCTCTGCCGCGTCGACGTATTCATCGTTTTCTTCAGAAGACGATTCACCTTCCTCAGGAATGGCCTGCGAGAAGTTGTTCAACGAGGACATGTTGGCTATTATTGGTGGTGGGACAGAAACAGATATAGTGTTGGGGGCCGACTCGCTTTTTGCGGGCAAAAGCGAGTCGTGGGAACTAGCCCTACGCTGCGAAAATGAAAAAGACCGGAAAAAGTTGTCCACCGAACCCCTAGTCTCCACTGGTGAAGTGAGAGGTTTGGAGGAGCGAATAGGTTGAGGCCGATGCGACACGGAGCGTGACCGGTCCACCTTGCCCATCTCCAGGCTCTGGTTGGTTCTTGAGCTCATCAGACGCGATAGCTTCTTATCCTTGCGGTCTTTTTCCAGGATTTGAACTAACTTCTCCACATCATTAATCTCCACCAGCACGTTTTCCGGCTTGATATCTGTGTGGATGATCCCGCACTCTCTGTGGAGGTAATCGAGCGCCAGCAGTAACTGTTTAGAGATTTGCTTCACCAAAGTCAGCGGCAAACCCCCGTAACTCTCCTTCAGGATGGTTAGGTCGTTGATGGTGTTGAGATGTTGCTCCACAGACGCAGACGAGATGTTGTCCTCGTCAGAAATTGAGGATTTTTTGTACTCCTCGGTTTTGTGTTTCTGAAACTGCTTGTAACGCAGCAGTAGGCTGAGCATGTTTTCTCCTAAAACCTCGAATATCATACAAATGTGCTCACCGTTGGGTCCATGGTGGATGAAATGGTCCAGCAGGCGCACCAAGTGCTTTTTGCCGGGGTGTGATTCGGGTCCATCGCCCACCTTCTGCAAAATCTTGATTTCGTCAAGAGCTGCCTCCCGGTAATTTTTCGACGACCGCACGATTTTAATGGCGACATGACGATGGTGCTTGGAGTCATGTGCCAGCCACACAGTGGAAAAATGGCCCCATCCCAGCTTGCGCACAATCAGATACTGCTTTTCTGTGCCGTACCGTTCGCCTACAAACGTCGGATGGTATCCGCCTTCACAGTAATCTTTGGCGTCCTCCTCCTTCTTCAGATTCTCCTCCTCGTAATCTGACTCGGATGACTCCATAAGTTCTTCAGGGTCGTATTCCATGGAGGATTTTTCTGATGCCTGCACTTTCAGGAACGAGGATAGGTTGCTGTGAGGAGGAGGGTTGGGCAACGTGTGCTTTGAGAAAGAGAGTCTGTGGCCCAGAGATCGCAAACGGTCCATGCTCGACCGCGAGTGGTGCGATCCAACTGAAACAGACTGGCCAGCAGGACGCGCGTCTGCCGGGCTTTGTAGGTTGTTCATATTCCCATTGATGTAATGAATTGATTTAAAATATTTTCTACGGTGGGGGGTGGGGGCGCGAGGAGGGGTGACTCCGAAACTTCCGGGGCCGGCAGCCTCCCCACAATATGCCTGTTCTGGTTCCGACTACATTGCAACACAAACGTGCTTGACACCGTTGATCCACGACACCCGTGTCCAGTGCTGGACCCAATTGCGCTTCCAATCTGCAGGCTCGCTTTGTTTTCCCCAAAAAGCAGCACTTTTCCGCGCTCGCTGACGTAAGCGCGTCGTATAAATATTTTTCCACCTCTGTCGAACAAGTTATGGCTCAAAACACACTAATTTACGCAGCCCTGACTGCTGTTGTTGCTGCCCTCATTGGCTACTACTCCGTGTCCACGTCTGAGCGCAAGGTTCTCAAGCCTGATCTGTTCCAGGAGTACCCCCTGATTCAGAAAACCGTTGTCTCCAAGAACTCAGCCATCTTCAGATTCGGCCTTCCTAGACCCACCGATGTTCTCGGCCTGCCTATTGGCCAGCACATCTCTATTGGTGCTGAGATAGACGGCAAGGAGATTGTACGTTCGTACACCCCAATGTCCCTGGACGAGGACTCCAAGGGCTACTTTGATCTGCTGATCAAGGTTTACGACAAGGGAAACATTTCCAAGCATGTGGACAACCTCAAGCTGGGCGAGTGTGTGCGTGTGCGTGGTCCCAAGGGATTTTTCAAGTACACCCCCAACATGGTGAGGGAGTTCGTCATGGTTGCCGGAGGAACAGGTATAACTCCGATGTATCAGATCATCAAGGCTATAACCAACAATCCTCAGGACAACACAAAGGTGACTCTGCTTTACGGTAATGTCAGTGTTGAGGACATTTTGCTCAAGGCTGAGCTGGATCTGATTGAGCAGAAGTTCCCCAACATCAAGGTGGTGCACGTTCTGAACAACAGTCCCGAGGGATGGGCTGGAGAAACAGGCTACATCACCAAGGACCTGCTGGAGAAACACGGCGCCGCTGCTGCCGACGACGTCCAGGTCCTTCTGTGCGGTCCTCCTCCAATGACCAGCGCTCTCAAGAAGGCCGCCAACGAGCTTGGCTTCAAGAAGGCTAAGCCCGTGTCCAAGGCTGGCGACCAGATCTTTGTATTCTGAAACCGATTAACTGTATTTTCTAAACTACATCATCCAATTTGAGGCTTTCGAGTCGCAGATCCACTGCACTTCCGCCAGTAAACGCCCGTAGCAGCAACTTGTCATGCAGAGCGTTCAACGCCTTTATGACATCCTTTTTATCGATGACACACGAGATGTTGATCTCGTTGGCACCCTGGCTGATCATCTCGATGTTGATTCTCTCGTCGGCCAGGATTTTGAACATGGCTCCGGCAATGCCGATGAGCTGCTTCATGTGGATGCCGACCAGCGAGACGATGCACAGATCCTTGGTGACGTCGCAGTCTCCGTACTCCTTGAGCTCGTCCAGGGCCTTTCCAAAGTTATGCTTCAGGTCCTTCGTGTAGTGCAAGGCCATGGAGATGTGCACCTCTGAGGTGGAGATCAGGTCCACCACGAGCTTGTGCTTGTCCAGGATGGTGAAGACGTTGGCCAGGAATCCGTGCGAGAGGGTTTTCTTGTTGGAATGGATGTTGAGCACAGCGATGTCCGACTTGGCTGTGACGGCCGTGGCACTTTTCTTGCTGGTGAAGACGGAGGCAGGGATGTTCTGGACGGAGATAGGGGGGTGTGGCGGGGTAGCCTCGCCGCGTTTGCCGATGTTGTCGGGGTAAATGATGGTTCCCTGGCCGGACGGGTTCATAACGTTCTTGATCCTGATTGGGATGCGAGCCTTGATAACCTGCTCCATAGTGAAGGGATGAATAACTTCAGATCCGTAGTATGTGAGTTCTGCTGCCTCGTCGGGGGTGACGGACGCGAGCAGACGCGCCTTCTGCACTTTGCGCGGGTCTGCGGTGAAGATCCCGTCCACCTCTTTCCAGATCTGGAGCTCCTCAGCAGCCAGTCCGACTGCCGTGAGAGCAGCACAGAGATCTGTATAACCACGTCCAACCGCGCGCAATAACCCTCCAGGCAAGAGCCCAAAGAAACCTGTCATCACTGGAACAGTGCCCTCGGGGAGCTTGCGCACTTCTGCGGCAAACTTCTGTCCCAGGATTTTGTACGACGACGCGTTTAGTCCGTTGGTCAGCACCATGTCGCCAGCAACCAACGACAGGTCGATGTAACTTGCTGGGATGTTTCTGTCTTGCAGGAGATAACTCATGAATCTGCAGCTCAGTTTCTCTCCACAGGCCATCACCACATCATTGGATTTCGCACTCACCTCTCCAATGATAGTGCATGCGTCCAATAACCTTCTCACATGCTCCACTTCCTCTACTGTTTCTCTGATGAGCTGTTTTTTCAGCACGGGACTCTGGATCTTTTCTTTTGCATTATTAACATGATCTTCCTCAACCAATTTTAAGATCTCATTAAACTCGTCTCTTTTCTCGTCTGCTGCGAGTTCAGCTGCCAACAGCAGTCGCGTGGTTGTTCCCTCAGATTTAAGATTCGTGGATCTGGCACTACAAACTACCACCACCTGGTGCGTTTCTCTGTAAGTTTTGATGATATCGTCGCAGATCTGCTCAGGAAACTTTCCGACACTGGTTCCACCGAATTTTTGAACAACCCAGCCGGATTGTAGAGAGCAGAGAGAAGATACGGACGCTGTTAAAGACATGATGGAGATTAAAGAGTCATAAAAATGAAAAATTTATGCCGGTTCCGGGGCCAGGAACCGCTTACGTAAGCTAGTGGTAGCTGGAAAGCGTTCACTTGTACGTAGTGCTATGTGGCAGCAAGTTATGGCAATTGGAGCTTGTTTATTGGTTCAAGTGTGGTCAGTTGTGCACAGGTGTGGTGGTGGTCTGCATAGATGCGGGAGCAGGAGCTATTTGTAGTTGACTGTCTTTGAACGGTTAAATTGTCCAGCGTTCCTGGGCTTCCTATCGTCGATTAAACTTTTCTTATGGGGCGCTGGCTGTAAAAACATGAGCTCGTCAACTTTCGGCAGCATCAGAGTTGCGGGACGTCGATTATTGGTCCATGATCGTGGGTGTGTCTGGTAGCTGTGCAGTATGAGCAAAAGGGCCTTTTAATTGTGATGTTAGAGGGCGTGTGGCGTAGTTGGTAGCGCGTCTGCCTTGCAAGCAGAAGGTCATCGGTTCGACTCCGGTCTCGTCCATTTTTTCCCCACAATTATTTTTTTGCATGGGATCCAAAGTATCGAAACCCGTGCGGTCCTTCAAGCCATCCAAGACGTTGGACCCAACCAGGCTCTCTGCCAGCGATCAGGACAAGTCCTTTCTCAAAAAAGCTGTTTCTCTGGGTATTGTAGATGTCCAAGAGCAACAGTTTCCTAAACACCACGAGTCGCTTGATCTACTTGAGAACAGAAAGCTTCACGAGCAGAACACAGACCTGGAAACCCAGGTAAATTCCGGTAGACGAAGATTTTCGGGGTCTGCGGGTGGGCTCTTGTCAAGCGAATTGCTCACCAAACTTATCGACAGCTACAAAGAAAACCCGAAATCGTTCCAACCAGAAACATTCAAACTAAACGACACAACGTGGCGCAAACTTCAAAGCATTTTGGATTCCAACATGGTTGGAGTTCCACAACATGCAGTCAAGCTGGTTAAAAGTCCAACGGGTGGTCAGGAACGGTTTGTTATCACTGGAAACACGCAGGCGCATCAACAGGAGGTCTCAGAAGCTGTCAGAAGTTTCCAGACCAACCAGCTGTTGATGGGAGACAAGAAAAAACCAATCTATAACAAGACTACCAAGGAAGTTACGAGAGAGCTGTGAATCAGCCCGAAATAAATTAAAGGTTTGCATATCTCAGTCTACAATTGCAGTTCTGACCTGGGTCTGCCGCTCAAACCAACTGTCTATAGAGTCCCGCGGAATGACCTCTTTGTACGTGGCCCGCTGCTTAATCTCAAACAGGCACTCGTCCAACTTGATGTACTGTAATTGTGTCTGTGGCTGGGGGTTTCCGTTCACCAGATCTGTTGGGAGATGCTGGATGCGCAGCCAATTGTCGAAGACACCGGGATAGGCGTTTCCCAGTCCCCAATGCTTCTCAAAGGCGTTGCTCCCAAGAATCCAGAGCATTTGAAGCCGCGGCAGGTTGTGGAAAAACCTGGTCTTGTCCTCCTTTAAGAAAGCCAGCTGAGTTTGTATGCGCATCGAGCGCAGGTTGGGAAACTGGTTTCTCAGAAATAGCTCACAAAACTGAACTTGCGAGAGCTGCTCATGTAGTTCCACCAGGTCCTTCTCAAAGCGGATTTCAAATGAGATTTTGTGCAGACTTCCAGCTTGCCGTTGAATGCCCGTCACATAACGGTCCAGCAAGGTTTCTAGAGAAGCTTGTTTCAAACAGTTGTATCTCACAATCAGGGAGAGCTCGCGCAGCGAGTTGGGTGGTAACCTGTTGAGAAACGTACTCACAGAGTCAATAGGGCCTTGGCGAAGATCGAGTGAGAGAACCTTGAGATGCAAGGGATTGAAGTGGTCCAGAATGCTGTCATTCTGGCTTGTTTCGTTCGCATTAACCAGACACAGTGTGTGTAGATCGTTTTCTAGTTTTTCAAGAATTGTATCTGCGGGATTGAAAACGAAGTTAACCAGACTGAGGTGATTTAGATTCGTGTACAAGTCTAGGTGCTGGGTCTGGGGAGTGCCCGACATGGATAACTCGCTCAGCTTGATTTTTCGATGCGGTCTAATGAGCTCAAGCGACAACAGATCCGTGGGCTCAATTATGAGAGTGGAGAGAAGGAGCCCCAGTTGGCTAGAGGGCCCAATTGATAGATGTTTCAAAGGTAAAGGTGATAGCTGATAGTTAGATTTTCGAAAGTTGTTCAATCTCAGACTGAGGTTCATAATGCGACTATTGATTGCGCGCATCAGATCTAGTGTTACTGGCTGGTCGATTCGTAGAAAAGACAAATTAGTCATTAGGGGAAAGCACCCAGCAAACTTCAACTCAAAATCAATAAACTCCTGCGGCAGAAACACAATCTGTAGTGTCTTTGTTCTTACCAATCGCTCTGGAGTGCTGCTCAAGAATCCAACAATGTTTTTCTTTGTTCTAATAAATGTTCTAATCGTGCCCACCAAAGGATCCCTTTGAATATACTCCAAGTCAAACTGGGTAAAATTGTAGTCTACGACAATTGAGCCATACAAATGGCCCAATGCTATTTCTGAAATCTCCTTGCTGACTAGAGAAACCGAACAAAGATCTAACTGGCCCAAATGACCGCATATGATATTCCAGACCTCGGGAGGTAGCATAAATAAAATAACACTTTAATTTATTTTATTTATATTTATTCTAGAGGGAAGGTATGACGGACTCCATACATTCAGATGATTCATTTGAGTTTTACTCGAACTTAACACGTGAATCGTTTCAATATAATGTTGCAAAGCTACCAAACGAGCAGTTCAGTCCGTCAGAGCTGCTCATACAAAGCTACAAATACTGGTCGCTGGACGACCTCGCAAGATCCCTTGGCACGTTACTGAGTGAGATTGACCAGGAGCTAATCGATCTGGTCAACAACGACTATCTGAATTTTATTGAGCTTGGAAACTCAATAGATGGTTCCGTGGACCTGATCCATGATTGCAAAATCGATCTGAGTAATTACATTCGCAGTCTTTCGCTGTCCAATGTGAAAATTGACGCAGATCTGGATACAGTGGACTCTTTAATGAGCTACAAACGTAAACTAAGTATCTACAAAGCGCTCATAAATCAGATGATTATCTTGGAGGAGCAGATGACTCTCTTTGAGAAAAAGATAGCGCAATCAAACGTCAAGGAACTGGTTATTCTCTTCTTGTCAATCATGAAAATCTATGCGTCGCTTACCAAATACAAAAATCTGGAGATGGTCGCACTCGCCGGGAAGAAGATAGCCGGCATGAAAATAGAGCTCAGGTCGATTCTAGATGCCAAACTGAACACCTCTGAGGCAGAAGAAAAATTACAGCTCGTAAAGATATACGGAGTTTTGGAAGAAGAGCGAGCATTGATTAGAACACTGAAATCAAAACCCAGTGTATCATCTATAAACAACTAAAGTCCTGCTGATTTTCGTAAATCCCAACCTTTTTGTAAACATTAGTTTGAACCTCTTCCCATATTTGGAACTTGAGCTCGTCGGTCAGCTCCAGAGTGTTCTTCAACACTTTCTTGTACAATATCTCGTCGCGTTTCGTGCTGTCTTTCTTGCTCTTCTTGAAACCACTAATTTTCAGCTTAAATTCATGACGACATTGGTGTTCAATCGCCAGATTCAGCAAGTAGTTCTCGATGATGTTACGCCACTCATACTTCAGAAAAACCGGGCCTGCGAATTGTGAAGCATGTCTTTGGCGTGCCTGCTGCACAATGTAGGTTGCGGTTCGAACCCTGAAGTTTGCATCCAGTCGGCTCTCTTTATAAATATCGGAATTCACCAAAGTTTGGACATACTCGTCATCTGAAGCGTCAAGCGGGAGTATCTGAATTCGAAACGTCATAGATGCGTAAGGCGAGACAATTTGAGGTACTTTTCCATTCCAGTCGGGCCTCAACTTATCCAAAATCAACAGCGAGCGCAGGTCATTGAGTTCCCAGTCTTTGAGGCCTCGTTTAGTGAATGTTGGTCGTCCGTTTCCGAACCGCGATGTTTGCAAGTCTGCAGAGTAGTACTCACTGAAGTCTTTCGGAATTGCGTCAGAAAGAAACAGGAACCCAGGATCTGTGGGCCTCGTTTCAGATATTTGCGTCGGAAGCGTTGTGTTTGTGTATATTTGCGTTAGTTGACTGAAAAGCGATGAATCTGCTGTTTGGTTTGATAGGGTACTTTGCGCTGTCACTGTTCTCTGTAGCCGCGTTGGCTCGCCATCCATCGACGAGTCGTCCAATGAGTCCTGAGATGATACGGTAATAGCACGTCTTAGCGGCGAAGAACCGTATGTTAGTGAGGCATCTTGTTCCAGTTGCGGTGTTGGCACTGCAGTTGATTTAGTGCCTTTATTTTCCTGCAATTTTTGTAAGTGACGTTGGACATCTTGCCGGGCCTTGACGTGGAACTCTTTGGGAGTTTTATACAGGTCATGGCCGTCCCTGCCAAAAAGCTTATAGCCGAACATCAAAAAGGTGTGATAAAATTTGAGGAAAAAAAAAGAAGCGGACAAACTTTTCCTCAACAATAGAATTACGCGGGGTACTATATGCGGAGCTTTAGAGGCAGAGAAATTATTTTTCCGAACCTGAGACGTTGGAGCCGAGAATAGATTTTAGCACGTATGCGCTTTCTATCCTTGGATGCAACTAGTGTCTATAATCACTACCAATGAGAATAAATAGAGATATACCGAAATAAATAAAGATAAATAGGCTCTAATAGAGCATTTCTGGCATCGCTAGTAAGCGAGTCTAGCAAGGATTACATCCGAGCCACCGCTTAGCGACCATCCCGCTGTCTCTTAAGCTCCTCAAGCTCTTTCACTCTGCGTTTGAAATCCAGATACTGGCATTCCTCGTATTCGTGTCTCTCGTGAGTGCAGTTCCATGGAAGGAACCATCCCTCTTGGCGACATTTATTCAAGGGAACCAACAGCCGTGCACATCTATCCCTGAAGGCCAGAGGGATCTGGTGCTCCTTCATTTCTTCATGGGTCACTATGGTCAGCTGGCATTCCAAATCGTCTATACTTACATAATTCAGGGAACTCGTGAGCCATCTCCACTTTTTAAATATTTAGACACTACGAAAATCTGCTTAAGTAATTATTGATTTGACTTGTTTTTATTTTTTATTTCGCGTATTGTATGGATCAGCCTAACTCGAGTCGTCAGATGTTGGGCGCGCGTGACTTGAACCAACAGGAGATTGAGGTAGTCACGCTGAAGCCAGAGAGTGCAGTTGCTCCTCTGCAGACTCCCCTGTCCTTTGTGCACAGTCAATATTCACAAGAACAGAAACCTGATCTGAAGGAAGAGTTTCAGCCCCGACTAGTGATTGAACAACTCGTTTTGACCAATTTCAAGTCGTATGCTGGTCGTCAGGTTGTTGGACCATTTCATACAAGTTTTTCAGCTGTTGTGGGGCCCAACGGGTCGGGAAAGTCAAATGTGATTGACTCTCTTCTATTTGTGTTTGGATTTCGTGCTACGAAAATGAGACAATCCAAGCTTAGTGAGCTGATTCATAACTCTGAGAATTTTCCAGACCTTGGGTTCTGTCAGGTGGATATTCTTTTCAAGACGGTGATTGACAGCTACGACGAAGATGGTGAACTAAAAACTGAATACTTGCCTGTTGCAGACCTTGTTGTGTCAAGGAAAGCGTACAGGACTAACTCCTCCGAATATTTCATCAATGAAAAGAAATGCACATACACAGATGTTCAGAATCTACTGAAAGACCAAGGAATCGACTTGGATCACAAAAGGTTTCTTATTTTGCAGGGTGAAGTCGAGAGTATCGCGCAGATGAAACCAAAAGCCGAAGGAAACTCGGATGACGGGCTTTTGGAGTATCTGGAGGACATTATTGGTACCTCAAAATATAAGAGTTCAATAGACTCTAGTCTAACAGAGATTGATGAGCTGAATGAGCTTTGTGTTGAGAAAGAGCATCGTTATGAGATTGTTGCGAAGGCCAAAAATGACTTGGAATCCGGAAAAGAAACTGCCTTGAAGTTCCTGTGCAAGGAGAAGTCACTTGCCGACAAGAAGTCGATTTACACGCAGTGTCGTTTGCTAAAAGACCAAGGAATCCTAGAAAAACAAACACAGAGACTCGAGTCTTTGAAACAGAAACTTGAACAGGAGAAAGAACAGACGAAGCAACATAACCTAGATATCAAGAGCTATTCAAGCAAATACGAGGAACTTTCTGTGCAGATCAAAGCATTGGAAACGCACATTGCTTCTTTCAAGAACACACACAAGAAAGTCGAAAAGGAAAAGGTTTCCATGGACGAGAAAATAAAGCACAACGAAACTCGGAAAAAGAAGGCTGTTAAAGCGTTGCAAGCAAGTTCAACTCAGTTACGTGAGGCGGATGCTAATATCGTCGAACTTGAAAAGAACCAAGCGGCTGTTCAGGTCCAGATCGAGGAGCTCAATGACGCTCTGGAAAAGGAGCAGAAAGAATTGAACGCTATAAAATACGAAGTTTCCGATAAGTCTAAGGATATAACTGCAGAAATTGAAAACTTGCAGCGAGAGTTGGAACCCTGGAGTGATAAAATTTCATCTAAGCAGGGTACGATTGATATCAAAAAGTCAGAGATTGAAATTTTAGATCAGAAGAAACAAAATCTTATACTGGAAATCAAAGACCTCGAAAGTAGAGCTGAAGAGAAGCAGGGCTTGATCAAAGCCAAAGAAAAACAAATTGCTCATTTGAAAAAGGAAAAACTCCACGTTTCGGAACAGATCAATCTTGGCGAGATCGAAGTCATGAAAGCCTCTGAAAAACTTAATCAGATGGAGTCTGAAACTAGTGCGCTTAGAAACAAGACCAATGACGCTAAAAGTAGAGTCTCCAATACACAATCGCGAAATAGAGTCATTCAAGCTTTGACTCATCTCAAAAATTCAGGTAGGCTTTCAGGTTTCCATGGACGTTTAGGAGATCTGGGAGTCATTGACGACAAGTATGATGTTGCTGTTTCGACAGGCGGCGGGTCTTTAGATGACATGGTGGTTGACAAAGTTGAGACTGCTCAACAATGCATCTCTTACATGAGAAAAAACAATCTTGGATTTGGCAAGTTTATTGTGCTTGAAAAGCTCAGAAAGTTTGATCTGTCTAAAATTGATACACCAAACAATGTGCCAAGACTGTTTGACCTGATCACTCCTGATGATCCCAAATTTGCTCCCGCATTCTACAGTTCCATGTACAATACTTTGGTTGCTTCGAATTTGAATGACGCCAATAAGGTTGCGTATGGTCCCAAAAGATGGAGGGTTGTGACGCTTGATGGAAAACTAGTAGATGTGAGTGGAACACTTTCTGGAGGAGGTAACAGAGTAATGCGTGGTGCCATGCGTCTCAAGTCAGCGAATAAAACAGGCTCCGATATTTCCCAAGCCGAGTTGCATGCTATGATTGAAGAGGTTCACATGAAAGAAGACGCTTTTCTCAAGGCACAGTCTGCTTTTCAAGAGATGGAAAGCGCTTTATCGAGCTTCAAGGAACGACTTCCCGAAATTGACCTTGAAATTTCCAAGCTTTCTTTGGAAATAGATATGGACGAACAAGAGATCAGAGAGGTGAAATCTCGATCTAAGGAAGTGGTTGCAAATAAGAAATTGCTTTCAGATACGGAGTCCACCATTGATAAAGAGCTCAAAATCATTCAGATATTGGAATCGGAAAAGAAGAGCTTGAAAGATGAATCCAAAGGACTTGAAGATCGGATATCAGAACTTCAAGAGAAAATTCTCCAGATTGGAGGGGTCAAACTAAAGATGCAGCAATCGAAAGTTGAGTCAGTTTTGCAGAAACTTGAGATTCTTAATGAAAAGGAATCTACTGATTCCTTGCAGCTGAGCAAGATGAAGAATCTGGTGACTAGGCTATCTAATCAGATCTCACAAAATGAGCTAGAAATAAGAGAGTCTGAGGAGGCCACACAAAAAATACGTGAGAACTACGAATTAACGTTGGTCAAATTTGAAGCCTCGAAAAAAGAGCTTGATGAACTAACAAGCCAAATGGATGAGCTGGTAGAGAAGTCGGAGGAAATTAAAGAGGAATTGAACTTCAAGCAATCGGCCATTGCTGACCTGAGGAAAGAAGAAATCAAACTAATGACGGAAATCGAGAAGTGTGAAACGAGTATCAGTCATTGCAAGCGCAATATTAATAAGATATCCGACCAGATTGGAAACACTGAGAGACGTGACATTGAGGAATTGATAACCTGGATGGAGGACTGCGAAGAGAAGCGTCTTCTACTGGCCGAGACTCCAAAGTATTCACATGAAGATCTTCAAAAGATAGACACTGATTTATTATCACAGGAAATCGAAGATTTGGAAAAGGAAACCGAATCAATGATGGTGGATCTGGATGTATTACACGAATATTCGAGGAGATTCAAGGAATATAATGAGCGCAAGGCAGACCTGAATGAATCTGTTACAACCAGAGACCAGATGAAACAGGTTTGTGAAGATTTGAAGAAAAAACGTCTTGACGAATTCATGGCTGGCTTCAACACTATTTCTTTGACTTTGAAAGAGATGTATCAGATGATCACCATGGGCGGGAATGCTGAGCTTGAGCTTGTGGATTCGCTTGACCCATTTTCGGAAGGCATTCTATTCTCCGTGATGCCTCCAAAAAAATCGTGGAAAAACATCAGCAACTTATCAGGTGGAGAGAAGACTCTTTCCTCGCTTGCTCTCGTTTTCGCTCTTCACCGTTACAAGCCTACTCCGTTGTACGTGATGGACGAGATTGATGCTGCCCTGGATTTCAGAAACGTGAGCATTGTTGCGAACTACATAAAGGAGCGTACTAAAAATGCTCAATTTATTGTGATATCTCTTAGAAACAACATGTTCGAGCTAGCAAAACAGCTGGTTGGTATTTACAAAGTGAGCAACATGACCCGATCCATCACTATGCAGAACAGAGACATATTGACTAGCTAGAATTGGGCCTCATTATTGGAGCTCTTTTAGCAATTTATCCACGTACTCCACGGGAGAGTTTTTGCGTGGACGATGAAAGTATGTTTGCTGGACATCCTTTTTACTTTTTCTGTCGGGACCTCTGATTGCTATATCCTCATCGGAGGGTGCACAGCGGATTCTGGACTCCTTGATCTCCACTTCCTGCGTCTCGTCCATGTACGATTTGGTCAGAACTAAATTGTTACGGGTCTCTGGGGATGACAGCATCAGGCATGCGATCAGTGTATAGTATGAATCGTTCACAGCGTTGTGTAGGTACGAGTAAGGAATCCCTAATTTGTCTAGGATGTAACTCAGGGCACCTTTTTTATATCCAGGGATTAGAGAGTCCCACAAAGGTCTGGTATCTGCAATTTTTATCGTACTGGGAAGCTCTACACCCCATTTCTTGAAAATCCGCAGATCAGAGTCGAACCCATGGCCCACCACGATGGTTTTGGACAGATCCAGGTGATCAAACACGTTCTGTAAAATACGCTTTGCCTGCCCTTTGTTCGCAATTATTGATTGTCCTGTGACATTCTTCATCTTGTTGTTGGGGACATAACGTTTGTTTTGGTATCTAAGTCCCTCTTCTAAAATAATGTGAATATTGACTATGTGAGGAAACAATGCGTATTTCTGGTAAGCTGGTTTATAGATTGACAAGCCGATCTCGAGAACCTGTGCTGGTTTAAACTCATAATTCTCCAGATCTATC
This sequence comes from Ogataea nakhonphanomensis, assembly GCA_030564965.1. Lineage (NCBI taxonomy): Eukaryota > Fungi > Ascomycota > Pichiomycetes > Pichiales > Pichiaceae > Ogataea > Ogataea nakhonphanomensis. The sequence continues at coordinate 102,600 of JAJMAN010000010.1, forward strand.
GAAAGAAGATTATATTCGCGAGAATTTATCAGGCTCAAGGAATCGGCCACAGACAGCATACCTGAGAAAGATTGCAGATCGGATAGTTTTGCATGCTTGGGCTCTAAGGAAGACATCGTTTTTAAGAGATCAGAAGCTAGCTGCGGGGGCTCAACCTTAGACGAGTATCTCAGTTTCATTTGGCGTTTGAATACGCCAAGAGCAGGAGGTGAACGAGCACCGCGAGAGACGGCTTGTTTCATGTCAAGCACAAAATTTTAAAATGTTGTTTCGCTTGTATCTCATCGACGCGTCGTTCGACGCCTGTCCTTCTATGTCTATGTACTGAGTATAATTACTTGGATCTGGTGAGCACAGAGTTGGTGAGCATCTCCAGGGCATTGCGTGCGTCCGAGTCGGGCACATGGCGCAAGTTTTTGAGGGCTTCAGAGCAATATTTCTCAGCCAGCTCTCTGGTCTTTTCCACTCCTTTGGCATCGTGCACTGCTTTCTTGGCCAGCTCAATATCTTCGGGCTTGGAGAACTTACGTCCAATCATAGGACCAAGTTCAGGTTTCTCTTTCCATGCAAAAAGCACAGGAGCTGTAGCCAGGCCCAATTGCAGATCTGCTCCTGCTGGCTTTCCTAGCATTTCAGCAGTGGTGGTGTAATCTAGCATATCGTCCACGATCTGGAAGCAAAGACCCAGGTTTCTGCCAAACTGATAGCAGTTTTCAATCACATCTTCATTGCATCCTGCCAGAATGGCGGCAGATCTGGACGATTTCGACATCAGTGAGGCCGTCTTCAAATAAGTTTTATGCAGATAATATTGGAAAGCGGCTTCGACATTTTCTTCATGGGTGAAATTCTTGGGAGCACCCACAGAGTATTCGTGAACCTCAACAGGAACCTTTCCCGTCGGTTCTGGTATCTGTTTTATGGATCCTCCATCCTCTATTTGATTGAGATTTGGTTGCATCACTGTATTCTTCAGCTGCATAAACTCCCCCTCAACCAGGTTCGCAATGGCAGTAGACATCAGTTCCACAACTTCGCTGTTCCTCAATCGTCCAAGTGAAACCGATGCTCGGCCCAGAAGAAAGTCACCGGCCAAAATGGCCATCTTGTTACTGAATGCCACGTTTCCAGAGTCCCTCCCCCTCCTGGAGTCCGAGAAGTCGATCACATCATCATGCAAAAGAGAAGCCGTGTGGATCATCTCTGTAATTTCGGCCAGTCGTCTCTGTTTAGGTAGAATTCCGTTCTTTAGATCCTTTGCCTTGTATTCTTCTCTGCTCATCATCGGCTTCGATAATGGGTTCAGGATAATGTCGGGATTGATCCCGTGCAAAACCCTCAGAGGACTGATTGAGTCTAAAGGATTTTGGCCTGCAAATGAAAAAGCCTTTGGAGTCCCTTTGAACTCTTCCTGTTCGTTCACATCATATGGATCGATGGCTATCCGAGTCCTTTCAGATTCGGGAATCTTAGCCAGCGCCTTGGAAAGCAGCAAAACAATCAACGGTCTCACGTTCTTTCCCTCTGCCTCAAAATAATACGATGCCACTCGATTCAATGTTGGATGCCCCGAACCAATGAGCGCAGCAATGTTCTTTGCCAGGACCTTCATTTCCCCCGACACCATGCTGAAAGGATCGAATTTAGAGCCCATTGAGGGCTGGACCATTTTTTCGGCCGTCTCCACGGCTGTGATAAATGAAGAATACCGCCTAACGAGGGAAACAGGTCGCCACATGCAATGGGTAATTCAGAATAAATATTTGATTTTTATTTTCTTCAAGAATATTTGAAATAACTTATAATTCGCTAAATATTTTATTTTCTCGCATCTCCAATGGACTGGATATCCTCCTTTCCGCTGACGCGACATGTGTTGCAACTGACGAAAAAACAGCTTTGCTACATCTTGAAGAGCGGAAAGGTGCCGAAGCACATAGGGTTTATCATGGATGGAAATAGACGATATGCCAAGATCAACAAGATGGAAACGAAAGAGGGTCACAGCGCTGGGTTTGATACCATGGCTCAGCTTTTGGAAATTTGTTATGATTGTGGTGTCCAGGCGGCCACTGTATTTGCGTTCTCCATCGAAAATTTCAGCCGGTCAGAATATGAGATCGAGTGGCTCATGAAGCTCGCTAAGTCCAAGATGAAGCAGTTGGTCGATAATGGGGAACTCTGCGAGAAGTATGGAATCAAGATTCGAATTCTAGGGAACCTGGGTTTGCTCCCGGCAGATGTGCGACACGCACTGTTGGAGGCACAGGAGATCACCAAAAATAACAACCGGGCAGTTTTGAACATCTGCTGTCCCTACACTGCAAGAGACGACATGACACAGTCCATCAAGAAAATCATCGCCTCAGGTTATGATGCCGAGGAGATCACTGAGGAGCTTGTCAGCGAAAATCTATACACAGGCGGACTTCCTAAACTGGAGCTGTTGATACGAACGTCTGGAGTATATCGCTTAAGCGATTTTATGCTCTGGGAGGTGGTGGACCCCGATTGTGACATAGAAATCTTGTCGGTCCTGTGGCCCCAATTCACCCCACTGCTCATGATCTGGATCCTGTTCAAGTACGGATGGAACAGGACGGGAAGATCGCGCAGAAACAAGAAGCTACTTGAACGAACTGAAAAGGATGACTAACCTATCTGATCTACTTTAATACACTGTATTTAGGCCCGTCCGGTTATTTGTTGAACTTCTGGGCGCTCTCGAACTCCTCCTTGAATTTGTCTGCATTCTCTTTGTTTCCGAAACGGATGGCCAACGTTTGGGCCTCAGGCGTTCCATCACTCACATCTGCAGTAACACTGTAAACCCAAGAACGGTCAGATCCAACATTAGGGGTCAGCTTGTACTCTGGGGCAATAATGTGGTTGGCACAGACCTTCAGCGTCTTGTCTCTTCTCATCAAGAGTCTGACTTTCTTGGTCTCCTTGTGCTGCAAGAACTTGACGTCTCCTGTTCCTCTCTCCTTCCACTCCTTAGAGTCTGGGTGGAACTTGAACAATTTAGCGCGGATCTTGAACAAAACCTCCTCGTTTTCCTCGTTGGTCTTGACCTCCACCTTCTCCAGCTGAACCAAAGGCTCAAAATGGATATCGTCGTTTTCAGGCTCCTCTTCCTCGTCTTCCTCCTTAGGTTTTGTTTCAGTTTCCTTCTCTTCCTTTTCTTCTTTTTCTTCCTTTTTCTCCTCCTTCTTGGCACTGGCACCTCCGAACATTGCAAAAACGTTCGAAGTTGGTGGCTTCAATGCTGATTCCTCGCTTTTAGGCACGCTGGAGACAGGCTTGTCTTCACTCATGTTGTCAATTAGTGATCTATTTTTCGCCATTAAATTTTTTACAGCAGGGTAACACAACAAACCACACCGCTAACTTTGTCACCGAGTAGTGCTCGAAACTTGGATTACGGCACGCTACACGCCCAAATCAGCCCCAAATTGCCATTTGTCACCATGTGGTTTGCCCTCCTGATTTTGTGACCAACAGGAGCCAGCTTCCTCGAGCCACGTCTCCCCGTGAGGCTTCTTTGTGATTATGTAAGCAAACATTGCCACAAGCTGTTTTCCCCCAGTTTCTGGACTCTCTATTGTATTGTTTCTTGAGATGTGTGCCTCTCATAGAAGAATGTTATCGTTTGAGGATGTTGATCCATTTGCGAATGCCGATCTTTACTACGGCCCCAAGACAGATCCGTCCAAGTCGGACAAGAACTCGCGGTACGGCCGCACTAGAACCATGTCTGCAGTGATCCCTAACAGACGTATGTTCCAACAATTGCAACTATCGCCAGGTCGGGGATCAGATTCACGCTCCAATGGCAATTCGGCTTTTTACTTGCCTAATCACTCGAGCGATGACGGATCGGACAGCTCAGAGGCTGCCTCAGGTCTGGTGTCTCCGTCGGAGTCAACGTCATCACTTGTCCGAGACCACAACATGGAGGTGGCCAATGCGAGCCAAATTTATTCTCTTCCTGCAAGCTCCTCAGGAAATTTGGGGGGACAAGGCAGCAATTCAACGCTGCGTAGAAGAGCCTCTGCAGATGATTCTTCCAGCACCAGGAACTCTAAACGGTTCTTCATCAGTGACATTGATGCCACGTTGGAAGAATTATTGGAGAATGAGGACACAGACAGAAATTATCAGATCACCATTGAGGACAGTGGACCAAAAGTTCTCAAGCTGGGAACTGCAAATTCCAATGGTTTCAAACAATATGACATCAGAGGCACGTACATGCTGTCTAACCTGTTGCAGGAGCTTACTATTGCAAAAAGGATGGGACGTAAGCAAATGATTCTGGACGAAGCTCGTCTTAACGAAAATCCAGTGAGTCGTCTGCATCGACTCATTTCAAAAACGTTTTGGAAAAACCTGACCCGTACTCTGGATGCAAACTCCGTTATAGACATGGCATTAGACACCAAGATCGACACGCCCGAGGCCAAGCTACCTCGAGTGTATATTCCTCACAACCAACAAGAACTCTTCCAATATTATCAAAATTTGGCCGAGAAATGTCCCCAGCACAATTTGCAGGTCGAGTATCTTCCTGAACATATTGATGCTGATTACATCAAGTCCATCAACCACAAACCTGGACTCCTAGCCCTGGCTACAAGAAGACATGGTAAGGAATATGGGGATCTGGAGGGCTATCCGTATGTTGTTCCAGGTGGCCGTTTCAACGAACAATACGGCTGGGATTCCTACTTCGAGACCCTGGGGCTACTTCTCTGTGACAATCTGGAACCATGCATAGGTATGTGCGAAAACTTCATATTTGAGATTGAGAACTACGGCAAAATCTTGAATGCAAACAGGTCGTATTATCTTGGAAGATCTCAGCCACCATTTTTAACAGACATGGCTTTGCAGGTTTTCAATTTCATTTATCAGAGGGATGGAGTTGAGGAGCTGGATTTCCTTGAAAGATCTGTGAGAGCTGCAATCAAGGAATATTGGACAGTTTGGTGCTCGAGTCCAAGATTGGACCCTGAGTCTGGTCTATCTTGTTATCATCCGGATGGAAAGGGTATTCCTCCTGAGACTGAAGCTACACATTTCTGTGCGGTCTTGAAACCTTACTGTGAAAAGTATGGTGAAACATTTGAGGATTTCACAAGAAAATATAATGATGGAGAAATCAAAGACCCCGAGCTTGATGAATATTTCCTCCATGATCGTGCCGTTAGAGAAAGCGGACACGACACTTCTTATAGGCTGGAAGGTGTTTGTGCGCACCTGGCTACTGTTGATTTGAATTCCTTGCTTTATAAATACGAGAGAGATATTGCATTCATCATTCGCAAATACTTCAATAACCACTTGGAAGTTGGAGGTGAAATCGAGACTGCAGAAAAGTGGGAGTTCCAAGCTGAAGAACGGAAAGCGCGAATTGACAAGTATTTGTGGAACAATGAAAAGGGGATGTATTTTGACTACAATGTTAAGACGAAAAAGCAGAGTCTCTACGAGTCTGCTACCACGTTCTATCCGCTTTGGGCCAAACTTGCTTCTAGGGAGCAAGCAAAAGCACTTCTACAGAAAGCGCTTCCGAAGCTTGAGGTGTTTGGTGGTATAGTCAGTGGAACGAAGGAGTCTAGAGGTGAAATCGGGCTCGATAAGCCTTCCAGACAGTGGGATTATCCATATGCCTGGTCTCCACATCAAATAATGGCATGGAAGGGATTCCAGAACTACGGCTACAGTGCGGTTGCCAAACGGCTTTCATATAGATGGTGTTATCTGATTACACTTGCGTTTGTGGACTTCAACGGTATTGTGGTGGAGAAGTACGACGCCACATCCACTCTGCAACCTCATAAGGTGGACGCTGAGTACGGAAACCAAGGATCAGATTTCAAAGGAGTTGCAACCGAGGGCTTTGGATGGGTGAATGCCGGGTTCCTCATAGGACTAAATAATCTGGATAAGACCGGAGTTCGGGCTTTGGGAATGGTCACTTCTCCAACAGACTTTTTTTCAAAAATGAACGAGACTGAGAAACAAAGCTACGCCATTTGTGCAAATTAAATATGTCAAAATAATAAAAATATACTACAAATAAATTAATATTTCATTTTGATCCTTTTAACCTTTCGATGAAACTCAAAGTCGTTGTTGATAAACCCATTGAGCTCCGCAAGGTTCTTTCATTTTTCACCGCCCTACGCAAAATGTGCGTGTTTCGCTTCACTCCGCAACAGCTGATAATAATATCCACAGGCTTGAATGAGCCCACTGTTTGGTGTAAGCTAGATACTAGTATTTTCCAGCTATACGAGGTCGATTCGACAAGAGATAATGTGATACCTTTTGAGATAAACATTGATCCTGTTTTGCAGGTCCTCAAAAACTACGAAAAGTCCAACGTATCGAGTAATTTAGTGATCCGCTTGCAAAGACGACCTTCCAACGGCGTTGAGATCAAAAACAAAGCGGCCGCGTCGCTGGCCTTTTTCTACACAGAACAGATTACTGCAAGCTCCGACGTGAGTCATTCCTTCAACGTCCCGGTCCGTCTGTTGAAGATGGACAGTGATCTACGGATAGTTGAACCTGCAATGGACACAATGAAACTGGCTATGAAGCTTCCGATCCGCATTTTGCCTCTGTTGAAGAGACTAGAGCGCTACAAAACTTCAGATCTGATTACAATCACAGGAAATCAACTTGGAAATCTCAAATTTGTCATAGAGGAAGAGCAGCGAAAGATCATGATCCAGTCGAAAGAAAAGCTGGATGTTCTACCGGATGACGAAGATTCGCAGTCGCAGAGCTTGGACGCCAGCACTCTGCACCCAATATCCTTGAAAGTTCGGTTGAGGCATTGGAGTATAGGCGCAAGACTTCTAGAGCTTTGCGATGCAATGTCGCTGATCATTCACGCGCAGGGCGGAATATTACATTGTTACATTGACATGGATCAGAAATGTGATATTGCATACTATTTGCATGGTGTTCAGACTGACTGAGTGTGTCAAACTTGCTTGCTACCAAATTCTTTGATGAATTCGCACAACAATTTAACACTTTCCACAGAAACCGCATTGTATAAAGAGGCACGCATTCCGCCCACCGAGCGGTGTCCCTTGAGGCCAGTGAGTTGCTTTTCCGCAGCGGCATTGATGAAATCAGCTTCATTTCCGTTCTTAAGAGTGAAAACAACGTTCATTTTAGATCTCACCGATTTCTCCACTGGAAGATTGTACACGTCAGGGAACTGATCCAGTGTGTCGTACAACAGCTTTGCTTTGAGTTCATTCAACTTTTGCTGTGTCTCCAGGCCTCCATTTTTGATAAGCAACTGAAGGACGAGATCAACAATGTGAACAGTAAATGTTGGAATAGTGTTGTACGCCGAGTTGTTTTTCACAACGATAGGAAACTCGAACGCAATTGGGGTCAATGGAATATTAAGTTTCGTGAGCTCCTCATCCGAAGGATAATCAAGCAGACTCTTTTTGATGATGTAGATTGCAATTCCTGCCAGACCAACGTTTTTCTGAGCACCGCCGAAGATGCAACCAAATTTCGAAACGTCAATTTTCTTAGACAGGAAGTTCGACGACATATCAGCAACAATTTCCACGCCAGGGAACTTTTCGACAGGGAATCTATCGAATTCTACACCATTGACTGTCTCATTGTCGCAGTAATACAAGTACGAGGTGTTTGAGAGATCTTGAGGAATTTCCCACTTTTCGACAGGGGCGATGGAGCCAAAATTTCCCTCCAGTTTCTTCACATCCAAAACAACGTCCGGTTCCAATCCCAATCTTGCTGCTTCCTCATACGCTTTTTTAGACCAGGTTCCAGTCACAACGTAGGCTGGCTTACCTTTCTTACCAGATTTCTTAGCAAAGGCCGCGCTCAAGTTGGTGGCAATGGATGAGAATCCCGTGGTTCCACCTCCCTGCATGAAGAAAACCTCGTGAGTATCTGGGATTTCGAGCAATTCGACCAAATGTTTACGGGTGCTCTCAATTATGTTTGCACCAGCAGCTGAACGATGGCTGATCTCTCCCGCTCCAAGGCCAATATCTTGGAAGTTGATCAGGTCTTGAGCAGCCTGCTGCAGAACACTAGTTGGAAGAAGCGCTGGACCAGCTCCAAAGTAATTTGGTTCCTTTCTTTCCAGTGACATAGTTAAGAGTCAGAAATACTAATTTAATATTTATTCTCACCAATTTATAAGCACAGCCTTGTGAATTACCTATTCTTTCTTCACCACGTCAGAAAATTTGTTGTACATGTCGGATTTATCAAACATGACCCCCTCAAACTTGCCGTCATTCAACACTTCGACCGAAGTCAAATAGTCTAGAGGACACAGCTTGGGCCAGTTCACAAATTGCACCCCATTCTGTAGCATGTGTCTCAGGGAGAGAATAGCTGCTGCTAGCATCATTCCATTGATCGTCAGATTCTTGAAAGTGGAGAACGAGCTGTTGGGCAACAAAGTAGTCAGCACAAAAAAACAAACAGAGCTCAAGAGCACGTAAGGTATGGTCTGCGTGAAAGCTGGCCTCAAGTCTTGGAATGGCGAGGTAGCTATTTCATACGGAAGAATATTACCGAGAAATAGGTCGTAGCCATCCTGTCTTGGACCGTCTCTGTAGTTGTTCTTTGCGTACCTTGTGATCGAATTCAACAAGTCGTTCAAGGCTCCTTTCTTCGTTCTCTTTCCCGTTCTTGTGAAATCTGTTTTCAGGGCTCCAGTTCCAGAGTAGGCCTTGGAAACAATATCAGCATTGTCTGCCCAAATGTTCATGAAAATGAAATTGAAACTTGGATCCACAACCTCCCAACTCTGATCAGTTTGAATCAAACCACTTTCCACCAGCTGATGCTGCAGATAGAATCTGGCGAACTCGGACTGAACGACGTTAGTTCTATCTAAACAGTCCATACAGTTTGTCCTGACGGTATGTGACTGCTTTCTGGCAACCACAGATTGCTCAGAAATCTTCACCACGGAATAGTCAGTCTCAGATAATCCATGTTTTTTCAAGTAGTCAATCAAGAGCTTGACCCTGTACCATTTCATATTTTTGCATTCATGATGGAAGTCAAAATAGGTGTACTTTAGGTTTGGGTCATCCAGCGCAGTCACAGCACTTTCATAAGCCAATTTCACAGGCTGCTCATATCCTGATTGGTTCACCAAGTTCACAAGATATGTAGATCCATACTTTTCAATCATGCGGCTAAAATGCTTTCTAGTTGGAGTGTAATCTGTTTGGCCCAGAAGAAGGTTAGGTTTGTACTTCAGATTGTTCATCTCAGCCCAGTACACTGGAACAGATCCTCTAGTTTGCAAGTATGAGTAAGCCTGTTCGCCGTTTGCAGTATGAACCACCAGAACCTGCTCAGTCTCGTTGAAGTTTGCAACGTTTCCGTCGGAGTCAATTCCACGGCGGAAATATCTGGTTCCTGCGCGGAAACGTGATCTTCTTGTAATCAATCCGAAAGTGACAGGCTTCATGTTAATTTTCGTTTTCACAAAATGCGCGTATCCATAGATGACCGGTAAAACAAATTGAGGTGCAGATTTGATCAATTCCTGAGATACAAAATAGTTCCACATAAACTCAGAGTCGTAACCTTTTTCTTCCTGCTTGACCAAAGGCTTAGTAAGATCGTAGTCTCTGGAAAAGACCAATGAGGCAGAATTCAAGTGGGATTCCAGAAGCTTGAGATATTTGTCCTCATCTTCGTCCAACTGGAAACGGTTGGAGTTCAAAGGTAAGATCTTCGTTGACGTGACTTTGTGAACTGTCTTGCCGCCATATATTTCGCCGGTTTCGCTTGCCCCTGTAATGACAATCAGATAATGTCCAATGTGCAGATGGATCAGACCTATGATACCCACGATTGACGTGGGAAGCTTGTCGCCGATGTGCTTCTCTGCGTCAACCAGCTCCACATTGCCCGAACTAGTAACCAGTAGTGACTGTGTGCATCCAGAAAAGGAACCGGTCACCAAATACCCGTCCGAAACTTCAACTAAAGAGAGAACAGAGGAAGTCATGTACAACTAAATTATTATTTATACGTAAGCTATTTCCGCTATCACAAATTAAACATCCTTACACCACACAGCATCAATAGTCGAGAATGCTTCGCTTTGGGAACTCGGAGATGCTTGGCACCGGGATCTCGGGAACCAGATACACGAGTCCATTGTCGTCGATGCGTTCTCTGTCCTTTTCGCTGATGTTGTAGATTTCTGCCACATGTGCCTTGAGCAGCTGTTTGACCTCGACGTAGTTTTTCTGGATCTCATAAGCCTGGGCCATCATATTCCGTCTCACCAGACCTTCTATTAGTCGTAAAGCCTCAGGCTCAGTCTGGTTGAGCCTATCAAGTAGCCTGCCCACCGACTTGACCAGATATTCCTCCTCATAAATTGTTCCCTTCTTTCCCCTGGCCTTTTTCCGCTCCTCTCTTCTGCGGTTTTTGGCCGTGCGACGAGATGCCCCTGTTTTAGCAGTTCCCTGCGTTTTCCCTGTGTACCTGGTGAAGAACGACTCTTTGGTGGACGTTTCAGAGGCCGCAATGGAAACGTTGTCGGGCGTGTCGGTTTCAGCGAGCTCTCCGTAGTAGGCATATGGATCTTCCTGTTTCTTGGACCTGAGTTCTCGTAGTCGGGCCAGCTGAGAGTTGATTTGACCCTTACAGTCAGCCAAAAGTTCGGCAATTACAGCAAATCCTTCGCCGAGAGCTGGATCAATGACCTGTGCAACAAGTTCCTGATGTCCCTCCTCGTAGCACACCATCATAGCATGGTCGTACTGGTGGTTCTTGCAATACAGCCGGAGGGCCTCGCGGACGTTTTTCAGGAACTTCAGCTCTATGTAAGCGGCGGAGGAGTACTCGTGATTGTCGCACAGAAGTGCAACCAGACGAGAACATGTCTCGACCAATAGTTTTTCGTTGTGAATAGCCAGAGTCACAGCCTGTCGCCAGTTTCTAGCCAGAACATAGTTCTCCAGTGCCTCCTGTTTTAAGTCCAAAATCTCGTAAGCCAAAGCTGCATCAGCGTATTCTCTCTTCTCATGCAAGTAGTCGGCGTACGCTTTCATCACAGCGTCATATTTCTCTTTCTTGTATCGGAAAAGCCCCAGAGCGTGAGTATACAGACTGTATTCAGTGACGTAGTCCAGAATCTCGTCGTCTATATCTGGACATTCCTCGCGAGGAATCTGGACGAGAGAGTCCAACGCTTTCTCGTGCTTTTTCAAATAAGTGTCAATTGTGAATTTGCGATGAAGCTCGGTCTGAACGTGCAATTTTTGCAGGAATGGTAGGTACTCTTTTGGATCCTTTTGAGATTGCTGAGCGACGACCAACGTCAACGGAACGTCGTAGATAGCCAAAGCCTCATTATAGAGCATGTTGACATCGAGCAGGAAACATAAATGCTGGACAGCTTTTTCTGTGTCTGACTCGTTCTTGAACGAGCCAATCAGCTCCAGCGCCTGGACAGTCTTGGGTGGGTGCTGACAAGCATACGCAGTGATGATAGTTTGAAGATACTTCGACTTGTATGCGGGAGCTGACAAAACAGAAACAACAGCCTCACAGATCTTGCTTATCTTGTCTTTGCCAGTAGGCTTGACGTAGTCTGAAATATTCATATGCTGGAAAGTCTGGGTGGCAGCCAGCATCTGGTCGTCAGCTTTTTCTGTCTCTTGATACTTGGTTTTGACGACATCCTCTTCCAACAATGTGGAGAGGAAGAGCTCAATGTATTCTGGTTTTTTGATCTCCTTGATAAAATGCTCCACGTTGTTGAAAAATAGCTGCGAATCGTAATCATGCAGGATGTCCAACGCTATTCTGTGGGTCCTGCAGACGAGAAACGCTTTTTCGTAGTCTTTGTTTTTGATGTGATGACGAACCTCCGTCAAAATCATGATTCTGGGATGGATTGTCTCGAGGTTTCCACGAGGAGCCTGCAGAACCACGCTGGCCTTGGACGGAATCGCAGTCACCAGCAATGCACCACGTTCGATCATCCGTGTTCTCTCATCGTCCTGATTTTCGTCAAAGGGCTGCTGTGTGATTGAAGAGTCTAAATGGACAAATTTCAGCTGGTGCTTGGCTGTCGTGTAAAGCAAGTGAGAATCTGTAATCAGGAGAGACGTAACTCCCGAGCAGGCAAGCATATTGTTCACGAAGAGTTTTCCTGTGGAGGACAGTCCAAAACAAACGTAGGCCCCGCCGATTTTCGCCACCTGGTAGTCTGAGCACAGCTGTGGAAACTGTGAGAGTTTCGTTGTCTCGAAGCTCTGAAGGTCAAACAAATAAACAGAACCATCGGTCGCTTCATAAGTGAGGTCCAGGAAGTCCGCAGTTGGTTTCAGCAAAACTGGTTTTGGAGGGAGAACGTCCACAATGGTGACTAATTTGGTCTGCTCGATATCCTGTGTGCTGAAGAAAGCTATCCTGGAAATCTGGGCAGTGTCAAAAAGAACGGCTACCATGCTTTCCCCGGCGCAGCTAACTTGTCTTGGACGGTCCAATGGCTGACAAAATTCAGTTTTCGGCACAGTGCACCGCAGAGCTGGCTGACTGCCCTTGATCAGAGAGGACAGCTCAAGTGTGGCAAGACTCAGTTCCGAGTAGCTGAGGAGTGCAATCGTTGAGTTCGAGCTCGAGCATGCAACATCAACGACATTATGATTTATCCAGGCCTCCCGTAAACTGGCTGGCGGAGGAACATTAGCTATAGCCAAAGGAGTTATCTTGCACTCCATACCATCTGCTACCAGAGCCATACCGACATCTTTAGGAGAGCAAGTAGGCCCCAAACCCAGAGACAAAGCCATATCCACAATTTCTATACGTTTTGCAGTGCCAAACATGATCCGAGTTGGGTTTTCAGGATGGAACTTCATAAAATGGATGTCCTCTCCAGCAGCGGTATATATCTCCTGTTTCAAGTACCAATGGTAATTTTTAGTTGTCCAAATCTGGACCCTGTCAAACAGTCTAAATGCCAAAATCTCACTGTTACAGGACCAGCTCAACCCAAGAACTTTGCCCGTATCAGGAAGTCTGGTCGTAAACTCACCGTGTCTGAGACCGTTCTTCTCAAAGAAAATAAGGTCCAAAACTGACTCGTTAATCTCCTCCTCAAACCGTCTGCGAGTGGAAGCTATGAGCGAGCCCTGGGGCTTCCATGCAAGTGGCTCTTCCTGGCCGTCGACCGCCTCAGAACAGGAAAAAAGCTCACCCTCGCGCGAATAGACACGAATCACTCTTCGTTTATGGTCCGGCTCGATCTCTTCGATGGTGCTCAAACTCAAGAAAAGAGAATCGCCGCGCCAGGAAATCTGACTCTTTAACGTGTCAAAGGACGACAAGCAGCCCTGCTGGATCTCAGCAACAGTAGGATCGTGTAAAATAGCATTGTCGCTGTCGATATTAAGACCGGCATTTTTCAGGGCCATTCGTTCCCTCTCTAGCTGCTTAGCTCCCTTACCTTTAAACTGTGTCTCCCTCTTTCCCCAACCGACGGAGACCTGTGTACTAGTGCTGACCTCGTTTGGATTCAGATATTTCTCAGTGATTGGCTCAAACATTCTGGTCAGCAAAAGCAAGTTATCTTCACCAGTGAGAACAGCCAATGTCTCTTCGTCAGGAGACCATTCAGCACACTTGATGCCACTGTCAATGGACCCAACGATCTCAGCTATCGTTGTATCGGAGTCAGGGATGGCCCCGTCATATATAGCACTCATAATATCACCCTGCTCGAAGACAAACACCAACTGGCAAGTGTCAGGAAAGTGCGCAAAAGATACTATGTTGTCAAACTCTCCAACAGGAAGCGAAGCAAGAACATTCACTTGGCCGGTTTTCATGAACTGCTGGATTTCGATCGTCTGGCTCTCTTGGGATCCAAGAACAATTGTCAGGGAGTCGGAACTCACATCAAACACCGAATCCAACAGCTCAAGATCAGGATACGTCCGAGACTCTGGTATCACCTGACCTATGTTCAAGACTCTCAGATTCTTCATGACTGCTTGATTGAGTGCCAAATAGCTTGATTCCAATTAATATTTTGATAATTTTTTCTTTGCATTACATAATTTTTTTCTTCTATATACATTAGCGTCTTTTGGCCAGAGCTCTGTTTGCCCAACGGGCCTCAATCAAAGACCAATCAATGCAGTTCCAGACGTTTTCGAGATATTGAGACTTTCCAAACACACCGTAGTCTCTCAGATAAAACGAAGGATTGCTTCCAATAGACAACAGTGGCTCGTAAACGTATTTCAATGGATCGTAAGTTTCTTGAGCCTGTTCCAGCGAGGGAATATCTATTTTATACATGCTAAACGACCCATCATCTTCTGATGACTCTTGTATCTTTTGTTGCTTGAATGCTCTTGCGTTTGTGACCTGACCTGCTCTGAAATGATGAGGAGTTCCGTGGTTGTAAGTGTTCACAATGGCCAAAGAGGAGAAACGGGTTAAGTCCCGCGAATCTTGACCAAGCTCTGGCTGTCTGTACTTGAAAACAACCCACGTGTAGCCATTCCCTTTGATGGACTTGGCAGATGCCAGCAGTTGTGTCTTGAATTCCAAAACACTTCCAAACGATTCTTCAATTTGGTCTCGGATGTCCGATTCAGGGGAATTGGAAATTTCCGAAAACACATCTGGTGTTTTGTAGAGTTCATCGATGCCCATTTTCTCCACCTTGTTCTGAACATTGGGTTTCAGCGAGGAAAGGAAATAGTGCAAGTTGTAAATGGCGGAAGCATTTTGGAACACAAATTGCTCGGTTGGCTTTTTAGCAGTCTTCGACAGAAGTTTGTAGTATTTGTCTATCGTAGGATTGTTTGTTGTGACAGCAAACTCCTCCATCAGCTTCGAAGGCGAGGACTTCTTTCCCTTTAGGAAAACGTTCTTATTGGAATTATACTCCACAAAACTGGCCTCCAGAGAGCTTCTCATCGGCGATTCCGAGATTCCATACTTCAGATCATCCAGTCTGATTGACGTCTGGTCTGTCCATATGTCCCTGATCACAGATTCACTAAATAATCCTGGGATTCCTTTGTGGTCGGAATTCTCCACGATCGGCAGTGAAGGAACTGTGATAGCCGGTCCAATTGCGTCAGACGAACGGCTAGCATTTACCTCAATCTGTAGACATGCCGATTTAGCGCTGAACGCCCGGCGCGCTATCGACGAACAAGAAAGCGTCTTTCCCAGCATTTGAGCAGATGTCGAGAGTGTTTAAAAAATTTAGTTGTAAATTACACGACAGGGTAAAAGATAAGAATGTGTACAGTTTGAAGCGCCTGATGAGTGTTTTCGGCAGCAGAAACACATATAACAAACCATTACCGAAGGATGAGTAAGTGGGAGTTGCCAGACCCAAAAAGAACAGTAGAAGCGCCTTTTCCAAAGTGCATTTCGTGTCAGTAGCCAAGATTAATACAGTTACCCGGCTACAGTTTGAGAGGCGAATTTTTGCAACGAACATTTTATTGGGAAAGCTGTAAAATAAAACAAGTAAAGAGCAACGGACCGGGCCTTGTTTTACTCAAAACAGTTTTAGATTAGTCTTCCAGACCTCCCTTGTACCCTACCCATACTCTTTTAGCGGTAGTTATATTTTCACGAGCAATCAGTAACAGCGGGTATCTAAGTTACGCGTTGCCTTCATCTTCCGATAAACAGGGAAAAACAACAACTTTTATTTACGGAAGCCACGCGATAAAGTCGCCATAGACTCTTGTGCGTGTTAGAACTGAAACTAGTCACACCGGTCAACTCTTGTCACTGCGATTAACACACAAGCCCCAATATGGCTGAACAAGAAGCAGATATTGAATCCATCATTGACAGACTTCTCGATGTGAGAGGTTCCAGGCCTGGAAAGCAAGTCCAGCTACAGGAATTCGAAATCAGATACCTGTGTACAAAAGCTAGAGAGATATTCATCAGGCAGCCTATTCTTCTAGAACTGGAAGCCCCTATTAAGATTTGTGGCGATATTCACGGTCAATATTACGATCTACTGAGGTTGTTTGAGTACGGTGCTTTCCCACCAGAGGCAAACTACTTATTCTTGGGAGACTATGTGGATAGAGGAAAACAATCTTTAGAAACCATTTGTTTACTGCTAGCATACAAGATCAAATACCCTGAGAACTTCTTTATTCTTAGAGGTAACCACGAATGCGCGTCCATTAACAGAATTTACGGTTTCTACGACGAGTGCAAAAGACGCTATAATATCAAGCTGTGGAAAACTTTCACAGACTGTTTCAACTGTTTGCCTATTGCAGCTATCATTGATGAGAAGATCTTTACTATGCATGGTGGACTGTCACCTGATTTAAACACCATGGAGCAAATAAGAAGAGTGATGAGACCAACAGATATTCCAGATGTGGGACTGTTGTGTGATCTGCTCTGGTCGGATCCTGACAAAGACATAACGGGGTGGAGTGAGAACGATCGAGGTGTCTCCTTCACATTCGGCCCTGACGTGGTGTCCAGGTTTTTACAAAAGCACGATATGGATCTCATTTGTAGAGCGCATCAGGTGGTGGAAGATGGTTACGAATTCTTCAGCAAGAGACAGCTGGTTACCATATTTTCTGCTCCAAATTACTGTGGAGAATTCGATAATGCTGGTGCCATGATGAGCGTGGATGAAAGTCTTTTGTGCTCATTCCAAATTCTCAAACCTGCCGAAAAGAAGAAGTATGGTTACGGAGCACAACCTCAGCCTGGGGTGCAATCTCCTAAAAACAAGAAGAAGCCTACGAAATGAATTCATAAGCCTAAGGCTTACTATGTCGCAGAATACTTGTTCATCTATTGACCATGAGTTAATACTGTTGTGTGCCCAATCAATGTCCAATCCAACTTTCGATTATTTGTTTGTGATTTAGTATGTCAATCGAGTGTTGCTCTTTGGCCAGTTTGCAACACAGGTACTATATACTATGTTAGTAGCAATACGTTAAGACCTTATTCTTCAGGGGTCACGTGAGACAAATCAGGGTATATGTCCCAGAGTTTTATCCACCTACTGCCAAATTTTTATATTTTTCAGAATAGTATTTGAATTTGTTAATTGCTTATCTAATATATTCTCAGTGCATCCCGTGGGATTTCAAGACTTAAAATTTTTCACCAAAAGGTTAGACATTCAACTTTCAGTATGGTTTTAGTTCAAGATTTGTTGCACCCATCTGCTGCCTCTGAGGCCAAGAAACACAAGCTCAAGACTCTTGTCCAAGAGCCAAGATCATTCTTTATGGACGTGAAGTGCCCAGGTTGTTTGCAAATCACCACCGTTTTCTCTCATGCTCAAACCGCTGTCACCTGTGACTCCTGCACCACCGTCTTGTGCACACCAACTGGAGGTAAGGCTAAGTTGTCTGAGGGATGCGCATTCAGAAGAAAGTAAACGAGACAGGGGAAGAAATACCAGCATAGACCGAGGTGTGTATTATAGTGAATAAAAACACCATAAAGAAGCACTATAGTGTTTAATCAAACTGTTTAAAAGTTATCGATCAAGTATAAAGATGTTTGAGTCAAGATATTTAACTATTTGGAGAGCTCCGCGCGTCCAAACCAGGATGGTAGCTGTTTATACCGTTCTTGTAGGCCTGTAAAATATTAGTTCAATTCTTTAAAAGATTGAGTTGACCAGATCACTTCCGATTGTAGCACCAGCACCAAAGATGGCAGCATTACCCAGCTTGGATCCGAATCTTTTGAAAGCATCGGAACCATGGTGATGCCCCTGTTGCTGCTGTTGCTGCTGTTGTGGCTGTTCTGCAACAGCCATAGGAGTGTATTGTTGTTGTTGCGGAGGCTGGTAGTATGACTGAGATGCATACATTGGAGTCATTGGTTGTTGTTGGAAGCCCGGCTGAATAGGAGCTCCTGGTGGGACAGATGGGGCAGCATAGCCCACAACTCTGACGTAATTAGCAGGAAACATTCCAACTCTTCCATTCACAGATCCCTTCCACCACGAGTCGCTGAGTTTCTGGATGACAGTGACCTTATCACCTGCTTTTAGCTCCAGATCTTCCGGTTGTTGTGGTTTGTAATCATAAAGAGCTTGCGCAAGTTCAGAGGAAGCAGATGCTGCGTAACCTGGAGGACCAGAAGGAGCAGCTGGCTCCGAAGGGTTGTCTGCTGGAGCTGGAGTGGCAGAAGAGTCACCCAAATCTTTAGGGCTCATTCCGGAGGTATATCTTTCCGGTAGGGAGCTGATTATATGGTTCATCAAATTCTGTGTAATCACACCAGATTCAGACAAAAACTCGAGTTCCTGAACGGTTAGTATTTACAAAACGAAACTCAACTTACGGTCTTAACAGTTGTGAGAGAGCGATTGATTGCGGCGGACATTGATTTCGGCAGTAAAATGGAACGAATTTAAATTATTTTATAGAATATCGCCTTTCATGGTAGGCGCAGAGCGTCACAAAATAACGATGTGGTGCACGGATGTATGAAGGACACACACGGGAGCTCGAATAGTACCAGACTAATATACACTTGCAGGCCACGCCAATAAGCCCTGATGTTCTGATGACTGTAGTTAATCTACAGGGGACCCAAGTAGTCCTCCTTGATGCTTCCAATGGCGCTGATACTGTTCACGTCGGATCTTGTACCAATAATCTTTATTCTGACCTTCGAGCCTTTCATGATGGCCTGGTCTTCACTGATGTAAGCTGGAGGTGTATGGGAAGGAGTGTATTTCATATCTTTCGGAATCAAGTGCTTAGAGACAAAAACCGAGAGAGGACCCACGTCGGCAAAGAATCCCATGTTGTTCACAGAGGACACAATTGCGTCCACCACTTCACCCTTAAAGGGCTTCCACACGACTGCACGGTACTTGACCTCAAATTCTGCATAGCCTTGTTGACCAGGCACTATTTTCCCCTTCCCCACGTCAATGCTCATGCTGTCCAGTACACAAATGATGTATCCAAACTGACCCGTACAGGTGCCTTCCACATCCGTGAGCAGTTTTTGCTGCAGATATTGGTTCATCTGAGGCCCAAAGTACGATGGGTGGAGCGTGAGATTCAGCGACAAGTCTTTAATAAAGAACATGTTTATGGTCGAGATTTCGATAATTTACGAAGTAATTTTCATCCATTTTGCTCGCGCACAATATTTTAAAACTTGGACGAGAAATTTAAAAAAAAAACTACCAGCTTTCAAATGTCTAACAAAATCGGCAAGACAGGTCTTGGATTCAGTCGGATCTGGCACCATGTGGACCTTTCAGAAGATAAAAGAACTCTAGGACGGTTGGCTTCACAAATAGCCATCACTTTAATAGGAAAACACAAGCCTGTTCCGCACGAAACCCAGGATGCAGGAGACTATGTGGTCGTTTCCAACGCTCAGTTTTTGCGTGTCACCGGCAAAAAGATGCAGAAAAAGACATATTGGACTCACACCACACGTCCAGGATCCGGTAAAGCTACTCCAATGGAAAAGGTTGCCAGAGACTATGGGTACGCAGAGCTTATCAAAAGAGCTGTCAGCAAGATGTTGCCAAAAAATAAACACAGATGGACGAGGTTGAATAGATTAAAAGTCTATGATGGATCAGATCATCCGTACAAGCAGAATCTGATTGCATTTGCGGACCAGCAGCAGAGCGTTCTCGACAAAGTGAAGAAGCTGGAAGAAAGAACCAAGCAATTAGAAGAGTACGAAAAACAGCTTGCCGAAAGAAACCTCTAGCTACGAACATGTTCATATCCTGTGTATAACGAATAAGAAATTAGGTATTTTTGAGCTGTATTTCTCATCTTAATTTACATAATTATTTTTTCCGATCATCTTCATCTCGTGGTAATACCACTTTTCTGAGTGTACAATCTAGGCGAAATGTTCATACTCATCAGCTCCTGGAACAGAAGCTTAGCAGCATATGGAATGTGGATCTGATATATGTTGGTCTTGTTCTTGCAAGACTTGCACTCAAATTGGTTCTTTTTCAGGTTGGCAATCACACTCATCAATCCACAGATACCACACACATGGACGCGGAACGCATCAGACGAGTCCATGAGTCTCTCCTTCAGGAATCCGGCAGCACCATGGGCAATCATACAATCACGCTCCATTTCTCCGAATCTCAAACCTCCGTCTCTGGCTCTACCTTCCATAGGTTGACGGGTAAGGTTTTGGTACGGTCCTCTGGCTCTGGCGTGGATCTTGTCGTCCACCATGTGTCTCAATCTTTGGTAATATGTAGGACCAAAGAAAACTTGGGCCATGAGTTTCTTACCAGTGTGTCCGTTATACATGACCTCGAAACCTCTGCTCTGGTATCCATTCTCTCTCAAAAGTTTAGAAACGGCATCCACGGTCAGGTCTGTAAATGGGGTGGCATCTCCTTCATAACCACGCATAGAAGCAACTTTCGACAGCAAACACTCAATCAAGTGCGCAACCGTCATACGAGAAGGAATAGCATGGGGGTTGATGATCAAGTCAGGAACAATACCTTGAGAAGTAAAAGGCATATCCTCGTGTCTATAGGTAATACCAATAGTACCCTTTTGTCCGTGTCTAGAGGCAAACTTATCTCCAATCTGAGGCACCTTAGTTGTTCTCATTCTCACCTTGACAAATTTCAATCCTTCAGCATTTGTAGTCAGTAAAACTTGATCAACAATACCGTTTTCGGTGGTTCTAAGGGGAGTCGAAGCATCTCTTTTAGTGTGATACTTGGTTCTTTGACCAAGTTCCTCAGTGTCTGGAGGAATAGGAACAGTTTTACCAATGATGATGTCGTCACCGGAAACACGCACACCTGGAGCGATCAATCCATCATCATCTAATTTCTCATATGTTCCTTGTTTGAATCCCAGAGTGCTTGCACGCATTGGCTTTTCAAATTCTTCAACCACAGATATACCGTTTCTTCTTTCCTGGTCCATGTAGGATCTAAAGAAAAGCGAACGGAACAAACCACGATCAATGGAAGACTGGTTCATAATCATGGAATCTTCTTGGTTGTAACCAGAGTAACAAGAAATTGCAACAATGGCGTTCTGACCAGCAGGGAGCTCTCTGAACTTCAGGTACTCCATAGATTGGGTTTTGGCCAGAGGTTTTTGTGGATAGTACAGGATATTGGCCATCGTGTCCATACGGACACTGTAATTGGTCAAAAACACACCCATAGCCTGCTTACCCATCGCAGACTGATACGTGTTTCTAGGAGACTGGTTGTGATCAGGGAATGGAATAATAGAAGCGGCGACACCAAGAATCATGGAAGGATGGATCTCACAGTGAGTGAATGAGTGTGATTTCACCACGTTCTTGATTCTTTTGGCTGGGTCAAGATCCATCTCGGTTTTTTGAACTTCGGAGCTAGCAGAGGAAATAAGGTCTTCAGGAGACATGGCAATCAAAACTGTTTCCTCTTCTTCTGCATCCAGATACTCAATGATTCCGTTACTCAACAGAGAATCCCAGCCGAAGACTCGTTGAACCGGACCTAGTACCTCTCCTTCATCGTCGAATTCTTCATCCTGGGCGATTTCTTCCACCTCTCTGTCGAGAATCTTTCGACAATGTTCTTTAGTCAATTTCAGTTCACCCTTATGCTCACTATCTGGATCGTCATCAACGATGAACAGGGGTCTATAAATTCTTCCTGCATCTGTGAAAATTTTGAACTCCCTTTCTCTGATATCTCTGATAAGAGAAACCTCCGGAGAAATCGTACCACTTCTTCTTAACTGTCTCATTGTTTCAACCAACATGGCTGGGTCTCTGTGCGTTCCAACCCAGTTACCGTTCAAGAACACTCTAGTGGCATTCTTGTGCTCTTGTGGCTCATAGTCTGACAATGGCTCAAGTCCCCATTCCTCCAACAAGTATGTGATAGGCTCGGAGGCTGAACCAACAGAGGCACACGCCATCAAAGAAAGATTCTTCACCAAACCACATGCTTGTCCTTCAGGAGTTTCTGCAGGACAAACGAGACCCCAATGGGTGTTATGCAGTTGACGTGGTTTAGCTAACTTACCGTCTCTTCCAATAGGCGTGTTTGTTCTTCTTAAATGCGAAAGTGTCGAAGAATAGGTGTATCTGTTCAAAACCTGAGAAACACCTGCTCTACTACTCATAGCCTTCTTTTGTTCACCCCAGTTACCGGTTGCGAGAGAATACTTAAGCCCAGACGTAATGGTATTCGATTTCACAGCACTGACAATGTTAAAATCGTCCCCTCTTTCAATACACCTTTGCATGTATCTGTAGATGTCTCTTGAAAGTTTTCTAAAGAGAACTCTGAAGAGATTGGCAAGCAAAGGTCCAGCAAGATCCAGTCTCTTCTTACCAAAGTGATCTCTGTCGTCTGGTTCTTTTCTTTCTAATGCGCACAAAAGCAGTCTATTGACAATGTAACCAAGGAAGTAGGCTTTGTTCGTTTCGTAACCCGAGTCTTGCGAGATATGCGGAAGGAACTCACGTTGCAAAATGTCTTTAGCATATTGAATACGTCTTTCCCTTTTAATACCGATGGAATTTCCTCTTCTACCAATGTAATCCAACGCAACTTCTTGCGACTGAATCAAGAAACCCTCTTCAATACATGGCTTCAGCATTTCAAGCATTTGCCAGTCATTCTCATCGTAACAAATATGTTGCAGAATATCACCGTCTTCAATCACACCTAAAGCTCTAAAAACAATGACTATAGGAATGTCAGCCTTGATATAGGGTAGAGTGGCCTTGATAGATCTTCCGACACCACCGCTCTTGAAGTTCGAAGCGCCACCTCTGGCCAGTTTGACCTGTATGGAAGAGATCAGTCTAGAACCTTTTTCCAAAGCAGACCGAAGCTCCGCAATGTGAGAAACAGGTGATGGAGCAGATTTCTTGAAGACTTGAACTATGTTAGCTGCTGATCTTTCTTGAGCAATAAGAACCTTTTCAGATCCGTTGATAATGAAGTAACCACCCATGTCAAACGGACATTCTCTAATTTCGTAGAGCTCGTCTTCAGACAATCCGTACAAGGAACAAAACTTCGACTTCAACATAATTGGCACTTTACCAATGAAAATTGTTTGAGACTCTGCTCCGGATTGATGAACCTTAATCCCGTGTCTTTCTTCTATGATTTCATCGCTGTCGTCGTCAAAATTGGGTGGCATGATAACCATCTCATCTTGTTCGATTTCTCCGTTTCTGTATCTGGTAATTTCACCCTCTCTGTACCAGACAACTTGCGTAGTCACAATATCATCATCATCAAGACTCTCTTTCACCATCTTTTTCATTTCCACATACAGTGGAGCAGAGTAAGTGAGATTTCTCAGTCTGGCTTCCTGAGGAAGAAGGGTGCTTGTGGTACCGTCAGCTTCAGTCTGTGAAGGCTTCGAGAGGAAAATATCACCGAAGGTAATTTCGTATCTTCTGTTCACGTCGTCATCTTCGGTAATATGCTGTGCTGGTTGATCAAGGATCAATTTTTTGTCTTCAAGAACCAGTTCTTGAATGGACGACTCGATAAACTCTTCGAACGAGTCCAACTGCTGCGAAACAAGACCCTTGGCCTCAAAGAAAGACGAGATGACAGTCCAACAGTCTTCTGTCGTGACCATCTCGTATTCTGGAACGTCATACATGCTTTCGTTGAACGACATGTTTATGCTGAAAAATATACTTTATTGAATACCAATTGCTGGAAATAACCCTCAAAAGTCTCCAAACTCACAAACACACTAAAATTGGTGGATGTGGACACTTTCCAACGATTCAAACAAAGTGTTACCAGAAAACAAAGATGTTTATCTTAGTGTATTCGCCTTCAAGTATTTTTTTTTTCCAACGAACACAGGCCTTGACCAACTATTTTACCCGGACGAGTAGATGTATTTTTCAGCTCTGTCCAAATTCGATATTTTTTCTATCACCTTTTTCCAGTTATGTTCCAAGGGCTTCAAGCATCAGCACCGGGGCTTTTCGCCGGGATGATTGTTCAATCACAACGTACCATCATGATGGGTCGTCTTCGCCCATTTCCTCAAAAAGTCGTGCCGACTGTTTCCAGAGATGAGCGTGCCAAAAGATCAAAAAGAATAGTTCAATTGGTGAGAGAAGCTATCGAGAACGACGAACCTCATTTTTCCGTTGGTGCTAAGAAAATATACTTTCCAGGTGCCAGAGTCACTCTTTTACGCCCGAACGCAAAGCAGACTCCGTATCAAGCCAAATTCCTTGTGCCAAAATCGTTCAACAAGTTGGACATGAGAGATTATCTTTATCACATTTACGGTCTTCGTGTTCTTAATGTGACGGTCGCCTTGACTCCTGGAAAATGGCAGTATCCTATTGGTCCTGGCTTTAGTTCCAGATACAGAATCCCACAGAAGAAGAAGATGACCGTTGACCTAGCAGATCCATTTGTGTGGCCCGAGGAAACAGAGTTTTTCAAGAACCAGACAGAATTTATTGAGCAGCGGGACGCATACAGATCAGACAAACTGGAGGCCGTTGGATCAGACAAACTAAAACCATCCAAGGCCTTTGAGGGAGTCATCGATAGACAACCCCAGCCAATGAATTTTGTCCCTAAGACCGTTGAACGCAAGATGAAGAACCTGAAAAATAGATCTATCGTTGCGAAAAGACAATTAAAAGCAGAAGAATTCATTTCCCAACACATCCAGCTATAGCACTGTACATATAAACTCACTTAATAAAATCATGAACTTAGATCCAACATCATTCTTGTGTCATGTTCACAGACCCGCTTCTGGATTTCCACCCCAAGCCCCAGGATGATCGTCTGTTTTGGGCATCAAAACCAGTTGGGGTCATCTTGCGCAATGAACCCGAAGAGTTGCGTTCCTTCAAGCGAGGAAGATTCAGCGGGCTTGAAGACTCACTTCGTAACTCGTCCTTGTTCACGACGTCGTAGTCCTCACGATAGTCTCTGTGCTCACTCAGTAATATGTTGCGCATTGGAGAAATTAGCGAAGAAAGGAGAACCTGTGGATAATAGTCGATTCCATTAGGATCGCTAGCAGTTGCTCTGCGAGTTGTCGAATTCCATAGCTCATTCACCACGTCAAGAGTGGATTTCGGGCTCTTCTCTCGCTCGGTGGCAACATTGAGCTTAAGAAACGCATAGCTTGGAAAATATTGGTCTATAATTTTGTTGTAAATACCAGCAATGTGTCTCATAAAGTCAGTAGTGGTGAGATCCCCAGCGTAATGATTGAGAACTACCAGAGCATTCTTGAAGTAATACTGGTACAGGATGGTAGATCCCGTCATTTTGGCGTTGGAAGCATCAATTGTAGATAGTGGAAAAACCAACCAAACTCGAAGGTACAAAAGTACCAATGAATTGAACGGAATGAATCCCAGAAGAGTGCTCACCATCTTGTTGGAGATGATAAGAGTGGATACAGCCAAAACAAGCCAATAGATAAACCATCTCTGCAATTGACCGTTAGGGGAAAGAACCACTGGCTGCCGGGCTTGATCAAGGTTGGTGAGTAGTTTAAGAGACTCTGTAAGGGGATAGAGATAAGAGACCCAAACGCCAGCCACCGCAAAAAAGGACCCAAACATGGTGGATTTTTATAGCACGAATAAGCACAGCAGAATATTGTAACTTTGATTGTAAGGTTTTCAGGGTCAATGATCAAGTCAAAACCTTAAAACATAGCAATATGCAGTCCCAAAAAGTGCCTTACTCAAGTTACTCCAAGGACTAAAATTAAAATTAAAATCTATTTATCTGATCCTATTTATTGCCGCTGACGTAATCAAATGGTCAGTATAGGGCCCAATCATCGATGTACCTATTCAAGTCGATGAGAAGGTTGCACGTTTCTTCTGGGCTTGATATCCAGCATGTGGCAGCTGCAGTGCGACTGGCGTAGTCGTTGGATCCCAGAGAGCTGAACTGATCACCAATGTGCAATGTGTTTTCTGGTCGGATTATACAATTATCGTTCGAGCTGATATATTCTTGCAGGACCCGCACGCCATAGGATTTGTCACCTATATCAACCCAGATATCCGAACCGCCATTAAAAGCACACCATCTAATTTTTTTTGCTGCAGGGAACTGTTTCAGACGTTTGTCCACCCGCAAGACGATTTCCTCTAATTGTTCGCGGATCAATGTTCTTCCTGTAAGTGGGACCAGTCCCACAGCTCTTTCCTTGCAAATTACAGTTGCAGGAACGCCCAATTTATGAATCAGATCGTTGAGAATTTCTTGGGCAAAGTTCAATGTGAGCACAATATTCTCCTCAGACCAATGTAGCATGTTTTCCAACAGCCATTTGTCTTTGGAGTAAAAGTCAAGCTGTTTCTCTCTATTGTTGTATCTGAACAGGTAGTTGGCCTCACCACCCATGATAAGCAAGTTATCTCGCTGATTGTCGTTGAGTAACGACGAAGTTTGGATTTCATCAATCAAGCCTCGGAGCCGTTCGTAGTATTTTGCGCCATCGATGTACCCCGCCGCCGTGACGATTCCAACGTACAAATCCTTGGCCATCAGCTTGATCATTTGTGGCAGTATCGGGGATTCCGAATCGAAGTTCTTGCCGTCATCGTAAAGCGTAATGTCTCCATCGAAAGTGATTAAGCGAAGCTTGCGGTCATCTGTTGTTTTGGAGTGGAAAAATCGGGACATCTCTAACAACTGCGCCGTATTCAGAATCAGTCGGATGTCATTGAAAGACGGTGCCACTAAGCGTCGTTTGCTAATTGCCCGACGTTCATCCTCGATATAGAATGCTTTTTCGAGGGGGAGTCTCGTGAAGAAGCTACCCACACTAGGTACTAGCTGGACAAGCCGTGATAGTTCCGGGGTACCCGATTTGGTCATTTCTATATTGTCGTCAATGAGGAGTTCGAGGTCGTGAAAGATCTCCGCGTAACGTCTTTTCGCTTCTGAATTAACCATTAGATCATCCACTGCAGAGATTCCATTCGACTTCACGGCATACAGAACAAAAGGTGTAGCTAGCAGCCCTTTGATCCACTCAATTAGTCCATCACGACGATGTTCCTTGAGAGCGTATTCGACCCGATAACGACTTGTCATTTGCCGAACAGTAGCCCGATTAATTAATTAATTTAAGACGATAAACATATGGGGTCAAAACGCATCTCTGCACGGCTTTTTCCTTGTCGCGTAATTAACATAAAATTGGAAATTGAGGGGGAGGAGTTTGCGGGTGGTGATTTTGGAAGGAAGTGTACGCCGAAAGGCTAGGCATTTGAATAGGCTATGATCAAGGCATGATAGATATTATTTGATGAGCGGCAAAACACGATCATAATAGCGACTATTGTAATGGCTGGCTACCAGCAGGACCGCAGAACATGTCCTGGGACCCAATTTTCTTGCAGGCTACGATGTGTCAAGATGTCACAAAATCTCCACAAACTGCGGGTGAACTTTTCTCCATTCCTTTTCCCTTTTCATCACAAATGGGGTCAGCAGCGTCGGCAAGTAGTCAAGAGGGGGTGATAACTAAATGCTAATTTCTGTAGCCCAGGCGGACCCCACATCAAGCTTGTATAAATACTCCTGGTTGGTCTTGATGAAGGACAAGAATCAAGACAGTTCTTTAAACGAAAACAAACAAAATGGCCATTCCTGACGAGTTCGATATCATCGTTGTTGGTGGAGGATCCACCGGTTGCTGCATTGCTGGCAGATTAGGTAACCTCGACCCTAATGTCACCGTTGCCCTTATAGAGGGAGGTGAGAACAACCTTAACAACCCATGGGTGTATCTTCCTGGTGTTTACCCAAGAAACATGAAGCTCGATTCCAAGACTGCTACTTTCTACGAGTCCAGACCATCCAAGGCTTTGAACGGTAGAAGAGCCATTGTCCCATGCGCCAACATCCTTGGAGGAGGATCTTCAATCAACTTCTTGATGTACACCAGAGCTTCAGCCTCAGATTATGACGACTGGGAATCTGAAGGATGGACTACTGATGAGCTGATGCCTCTGATCAAGAAGCTCGAGACATACCAACGTCCTTGTAACAACAGAGAATTGCACGGTTTCGATGGTCCAATCAAAGTTTCCTTCGGAAACTACACCTACCCAACGTGTCAAGACTTCCTAAGAGCTTGTGAATCTCAAGGAATTCCATACGTTGACGATCTTGAAGACTTTAAGACCTCGCATGGTGCTGAGCACTGGTTGAAATGGATCAACAGAGATCTTGGAAGAAGATCCGACACCGCCCACGCTTACATCCACCCAACCATGAGAAACAAGCAAAACTTGTTCCTGATCACCTCCACCAAGTGTGACAAGGTCATCATTGAGGATGGAAAAGCTGTGGCTGTGAAGACTGTGCCAATGAAGCCAGTCAACCCTAAGAGACCTCACGGAAGAACCTACAGAGCCAGAAAGCAAATCGTTGTTTCCTGCGGTACTATCTCTTCCCCACTGGTTTTGCAAAGATCTGGTATTGGTGCTGCTCACCACTTGAGATCTGTTGGCATCAAGCCTATTGTTGACCTTCCAGGTGTGGGTGAGAACTTCCAGGACCACTACTGTTTCTTCACCCCATACTACGTCAAGCCTGGTGTTCCAACCTTTGACGACTTTGTGAGAGGTGACCCTGTCGCCCAAAAATCCGCATTTGACCAATGGTACGCCAACAAGGACGGTCCATTGACCACCAACGGTATTGAAGCTGGTGTAAAGATCAGACCAACCGAAGAGGAGTTAGCTACTGCTGACGAGGACTTCAGAGCCGGTTACGCTGACTACTTTGAGAACAAGCCAGACAAGCCACTTATGCACTACTCTGTTATTTCCGGATTCTTTGGTGACCACACCAAGATTCCTAACGGAAAGTTCATGACCATGTTCCACTTCTTGGAGTACCCATTCTCTAGAGGTTTTGTCAAAATTACTTCTGCCAACCCTTACGATGCTCCTGACTTCGACACTGGTTTCTTGAACGACGAGAGAGATTTGTGGCCTATGGTTTGGGCTTACAAGAAGTCGAGAGAGACCGCAAGAAGAATGGAATCATTTGCCGGTGAAGTGACCTCTCACCACCCTATCTTCAAGGTCGACTCTCCAGCTAGAGCCAAGGATCTTGACTTGGAGACTTGCAATGCTTTTGCTGGTCCAAACCACATGTCTGCCAATCTTTACCACGGTTCCTGGACTGTTCCAATTGAGAAACCAAGCTCCAAGAACACTCTGCATGTGAGCTCCAACCAAGTGGAGGTCTTCTCAGACATCGAGTACACCGCAGAGGACGATGAGGCTATTGTTAACTACATCAAAGAGCACACCGAGACTACCTGGCATTGCTTGGGTACCTGTTCCATGGCTCCAAGAGAAGGTAACAAGTTGGCTCCAAAGGGTGGTGTTGTTGACTGCAGACTGAACGTCCACGGTGTGGAGAACCTCAAGGTTGCTGACTTATCTATCTGCCCTGACAACGTCGGATGTAACACTTTCTCTACCGCATTGACTATCGGTGAGAAGTGTGCTACTCTAGTTGCTGAAGATCTTGGATACTCTGGATCCGATTTGGACATGACTATTCCAAACTTCAAGTTGGGAACTTACGAGGAGACTGGACTTGCCAGATTCTGAATGTCGCTGGCTCTAAAGGACGAACATGCTGTTTAAGGGTGTTTCAATTTATCGGTTCTTTTTTTGGTTTCTAAATTCCCTTTAAATAGCTTTTATGACTGACATGATGAATTGACAAACATGAATGTATGTAATTGCAGATTAAGAGAAATAAAAATTGGAAAAATAATTGATCAAAATACAAAAATTAGGCTAATTAGTCACTTGTGAAAATGCCATCCATTTCCAAAAATGTGGTCATGATAGACAATTACGACTCGTTCACATGGAACTTGTACGAGTATTTGTGTCAAGAGGGAGCAAAAGTGGAGGTTTTTAGAAACGACCAGATCTCCATCGCTGAGATTGAGCAGTTAAGTCCTGATGTTCTTGTTATATCCCCTGGCCCAGGACACCCTAAGACAGATTCCGGTATTTCCCGCGAGGTGATTAGCCACTTCAAGGGAAAGATTCCGGTGTTTGGGGTGTGTATGGGCCAACAATGTATTTATGAAGAATTTGGTGGTGACGTTGAATACGCTGGAGAAATTGTGCACGGAAAGACCTCGACTGTCAAGCATGACAATAAAGGAATGTTTAAGAATGTGCCCCAGGACGTTGCTGTCACGAGATACCACTCTCTAGCAGGAACGCTCAAGTCTTTGCCCGACTGTCTTGAAGTGACTGCCCGTACCGACAATGGCATAATCATGGGTGTCAGACACAAAAAGTACACTGTGGAAGGTGTGCAGTTCCACCCGGAAAGTATTCTGACCGAGGAAGGACACTTGATGATCAAGAATATCTTAAGTGTTTCAGGTGGCCATTGGGAAGAAAACTCGAACACTCCCTCGAAGAAGGAAAGTATACTGGACAAAATCTACGCCCAGAGACAACAAGACTACGAAATACAGATGTCGAAGCCTGGTCGCACTTTTGAAGATCTTGAAGAGTACTTGTCCATGGGATTTGCTCCGAAGCTGGTGAATTTTTACCAAAGACTGGAGAAGAATATTTCTTCTGGAGACATTGCCATTTTGAGTGAGATCAAGAGAGCATCGCCGTCAAAAGGTTTAATTGATGGAAATGCCAACGCAGCCAAACAAGCGCGGAGGTATGCGGAGGCCGGTGTTGCTACTATTTCTGTTCTTACCGAGCCTACTTGGTTCAAAGGTAGCATTCAGGATTTGGAGGTGGCTCGACAGGCTATCGACAACGTTGCCAACAGACCTTGCGTTCTACGGAAAGAGTTCATTTTCAACAAGTACCAAATATTGGAAGCGCGACTTGCTGGTGCAGACACCGTGTTGTTGATTGTCAAGATGCTGAAACTTTCTGTGCTCCAGGAGCTGGTCGACTACTCCAGGAGTCTGGGGATGGAGCCGTTGGTGGAAATTAACAACGCGTCAGAGCTTGAGACTGCCTTGAAGGTTGGAGCTAAGGTTATTGGCGTCAATAACAGAAATCTGCACGACTTCAATGTAGACTTGTCCACCACGACGCAGATGAACGAGCTGTTACCCAAAGAAGGATCCAATGTGATTTTACTGGCATTGAGTGGCATTTCCACCCCGCAGGACGTTTCCGACTACAAAAAGCATGGAATTTTTGGGTTTTTGATTGGAGAGGCTCTCATGAGAAAAGGCGAAGAGGTGGGAAAATTTATCAGCCAGCTTCAAAAGGCCGAGTAATTAATTCCATAGGGCTTAAATGCTTAGGTATTAAAACGCCTGGGTGTAAGGATTACATGGAAGTACATACAGCGTAAATATTTTTGGAATGCCAAAAAGGTTTTTTTAGAGTTTCTGTTAAAAATAAAAATCACATTGGATTATGAGGACAATCTTTTGGCTGATTTCGCTGTTTCTCCTTGAAATAGGAGTGCTAGCTGATGTCGAGATATATGAGCCTACCTCAAGCGATTCGTACACAGCAAGTGACGGAAAAGTCACATTCAAAATTGGTTTTGAGGACGATGGCAATTCTCCAGACCTTTCTGACGCAGTGTCGTTCATTTTCACTTTGCTGACAGGTCCTAACGACGACATGCACAAAAGAGCTACGATTGCTAATGCAATTACCAAGTCTGATCTTACCAACTATACCTACGAGGCTAGTATCGATGCAGATGTTGGCGAAGACGGCTACTATTTCGTTCAAGTGCAGGCTACTTATGGTTCAGATGAATATACTATTCACTACTCCGATAGGTTTAAGCTGGAGGGAATGACAGGAACCCTGGCGACATCCGGTTCGGGCGACCCTCCTAGCGCACAATATAACAACATCAACGCTGCCACTATCAACTCTGCTTCATTCAGTGTTACCTACACTTTACAAACTGGTAGAACAAGATATGCACCAATGCAAACCCAGCCAGGAACCACTGTCACCGCGACAAGCTGGTCGCGGAGATTTCCGACATCTGCGGTCACCTACTACACCACCAAGCATGGAAAACCAAACGTGTATTCTACCGTCACACCTGGCTGGTCTTATACCATGAGCTCGCTTACCAACTTTGCAACCCCAGCTCCATTCCCTAGCGTTGTGGGGTGGTATAATCCTAGCGAAAAGCTTCAAAGTGCAACTTTGGACAGCTCCTACAGGAAGATAAAGAAAAGAAGATGGGATGATTAGAATATCTGGATCATGTAGCGATATATTAAAACACAACAAATCATATGATTTTACGGCAGTTATGAACTCACACTCGTGTAGAAAAGTTCCGGCACCTTGTGGCTCATTTCCACCAGTTTGGTCACAGCAGCTTCGTTTATTTCCGCACCAAAATCAATGATTTGGATAATTTTAACACTGCTGTCAGTGTCAACAATCCCAATACACTCGTACCAGTTGTCGATTATCAACGATTCGAGAAGACTCTGTTGGTTTTGAAATTTGAGCTGGATCGAGCCATTGCATTGAAGAACAGCGGTTCCTGCAGCAGTAGCTTTATTGATAAGTTTTCCAATCACCCTGACGGTTTTCTTGGAGTACTGAGAAATACAAGCGGCGTCCACCCTTATCGATTCCATGTAGAAAGGTAGAAGAAGTTTATATGGCAAGCAATTTATTGCAGGTGCGTTTACGCGTCTCTAAGTATCGATTATGTCATCTCTTACTATGCAGGTGTCCAAATTACTAGGTCAAAAATTTAACGAAAAAAGTGGTTTCGGACGAACACATCTTCAGTCACAATGATTTTCCTGAAGACCATGTTGCGGGTTGTGGACAACTCAGGTGCAGAGTTGGTTGAATGTATCAAAGTTCTGGGAAAAAAACCAACCAGACATGCGAATATCGGTGACAAAGTTGTTGTCGTTGTTCAGAACGCTAAGTCGCTGAATCAGCAAGTTACAGGAGCAGGTGCCAACAACAGAGTCAAGAAGGGTGACATCTGCCGTGCTGTCGTTGTGCGGACAAAGTCTCCAACTATCAGACCCGACGGAAGTGTGATCCGTTTCGATGACAACGCCTGTGTTCTTATCAACCAAAAGGACGAACCTATTGGTACCAGAGTTAATGGGGTGGTTGCTAGGGAACTTAGACGTAAGAACTATAACAAGCTGGTGTCCCTTGCTCCAAAGGTCGTCTGAATAACGTGCACGTCGCTACTTTGTATATATCGATCAGTATTCTTCTGTGTAAGGATGTAATATTTCGAAAAAATTTCAGCGTATTTTTCATCATGACCAGAGCCAGTCAGCTTCCCAAGGCTTCGAGAGCCCTGTTTTTGAAGGATCTTCCTGCTTCGCGTTTGACTAGACAGAGAACGAATCTTGACTTGATTGCAAATTACCAAGATTCTGCATATAAATTTCCCCAAGTGTCAAAATTGCATTTGGTTTTCAAAAATCACAACTCCTACGGTCACATGGGTGCCAAACAGTTTTGGAAGTGGAACTTGCGCACTATCTGCTTTCATAACCCCGAAATGCAAATTGAGGTTACCAGGGTTGAATGCCCAACTAAGGAGGAACAATTGAAGTGTCCTAGTATTCTTTACGTTTCGTATTCAAACAGACAGCAAATGAAGATCGACTGTAAAAACAAGCATTCTTCGGACATCATGAAAGAACTGGTGGAACTCACGCAAGCGGAAAAGTGTACGGAGGATGATATTCCTGTTCTCAGACAGTAGCTGTAAATAGATTAAAATAATGGTACGAATTGGATTATAGACGTTAAAACAGGTCGTGGTGATATATAACTGTCATTTTAAGCATATACGGGAAGATAGTGAGTTAGATTGACTCCGAGTTGCGCCATGCATGGGCTGCTGCTCCTCGATCGATTACTACAGCTTAACAGCCATTGGATGAAAAACAGGCTTGTCGACGCGTCGATCGTATTATTCGTTTAAAAAACCACACCATTTTACTATATCGAAAAAAAAGGATATAAAGTCTGCCACCTTTTCAAATTTCCTCATGTCTGGAACTGCAGCTTTGATTCACGAACTTCAAAACGCAGGCATATACGCGCTGGACGTGCTTATGGCACTGCCAACAGCCCAGAAAATTATGTTTTTCTGTTCACTGCCATTCATTTACTCTATTGTTTGGCAACTGCTCTACTCGCTGAGAAATGACAGAGTTCCTCTCGTGTTCTACTGGATTCCTTGGGTTGGATCCGCTATTCCTTATGGAATGCAACCATACGAGTTTTTTGCCCAATGTCAAGAGAAATACGGCGACTGCTTCTCGTTCTTGTTACTGGGAAAGGTGATGACCGTGTATCTTGGACCCAAGGGCCATGAGTTCATTTTAAATGCTAAGCTGAACGACGTTTCAGCCGAGGAGGCATACACTCATCTGACTACACCTGTCTTTGGCAAGGGTGTGATTTACGATTGTCCAAACTGGAAGTTGATGGAGCAAAAGAAGTTTGCCAAGGTGGCTCTCACCAAGGACGCGTTCGTTAAGTACGTTCCTTTGATTAGAGAGGAGATACTCAAGTACATTAATTCAGAAGAAGTTTTCCGTGGAGCTAAGGGCAAGGTTGATGTGCTCAAGTCTCAACCGGAGATCACCATTTTCACTGCTTCTAGAACCTTGCTTGGTGAGGAGATGAGAAACATGCTCAACACTGGTTTTGCCAAGCTCTATTCTGATCTCGACAAAGGATTCACCCCAATTAATTTTGTGTTCCCTAACTTACCTCTTCCTTCCTACAAAAGAAGAGATGATGCTCACAACATCATTGCCAGCACCTACATGAAGCTAATTAACAAGAGAAAACAGGAAAATGATATCCAGGACAGAGATCTGGTGGATGCTTTGCTCAAAAATTCTACTTACAAGGACGGCTCTTCTATGACAGAAAGAGAGATTGCGAACTTACTAATTGGTGTGTTGATGGGTGGACAACATACATCTGCCTCTACATCTTCGTGGTTCCTTTTGCATTTGGGAGAGAGACCAGATTTGCAACAGCAGTTGTATGACGAAATTAAGTCTGTGCTTGGTGACAGAAAAGAGGTTACTTATGAAGATCTTCAGAATCTTCCTTTGGTCAACAACACCATCAAGGAAACTCTGAGAATGCACATGCCGCTTCACTCGATCTTCAGAAAAGTTACTAATCCATTGCCGGTGCCTGACTCCAAGTACATTGTTCCCAAAGGCCATTACGTTTTAGTTTCTCCTGGATTTGCCATGACTAACGACAAATACTTCCCTAATGCCAACG
Organism: Ogataea nakhonphanomensis; assembly: GCA_030564965.1. Classification (NCBI taxonomy): domain Eukaryota; kingdom Fungi; phylum Ascomycota; class Pichiomycetes; order Pichiales; family Pichiaceae; genus Ogataea; species Ogataea nakhonphanomensis. The sequence goes on from JAJMAN010000010.1 coordinate 137,961, forward strand.
CATTTGAGCCACATAGATGGGAATCATCCAGCGTTGCTTCTGGTGCCTCTGATGCCGACACAGTTGATTACGGATTTGGAAAAATCACCAAGGGTGTTTCGTCTCCATACCTGCCTTTCGGAGGAGGCAGACACAGATGCATTGGTGAGCAATTTGCTTTCACCCAATTGGGAACCATCCTGGTCACTTTCATCCAGACGTTTAAATGGACCAGTAAACTTCCGCCTGTCGATTATGCCTCGATGGTGACACTTCCAATGGAGCCTGCTGAGATTCAATGGGAAAGAAGAGAAAATTAAGTAAATAGCACATTATTTAAGTATCTCTTTGGTTAACCACCTGTAGCTCTCTTTCGCCTGGATTTCTGCGCGACTCGCTGTCTTTCTTAATTACGTCATTGATTTTTCTGGTGAGTTCGTCCACCAGATTACTCGCGTGTTGACAGCAGTTCATAATAAGCCCAGCATCGATGTTGAGACCACCACACTTCACCATTTGGCAAAGCTCTCTATTTTTGTTGATCGTGAAAGTCATGGAGCCCAAGCTCAGTCTCTCCTCTAATAAATTTGCGTCTAGTAAAATCAACTCATTGTTGAGGTTTCCTTTGATATTTTCTTCGTCATCGTTGGGGTTGTAGAACTGGAATGTGAAACAAAGGGGAATATGCAAAACAGATAGCGGCACAGGGTTTCTCTGATTCTCGTCAAAGAGAAGTACACTGTTTCCGTTTATCTCCATGTCTGGCTTACGGAAATGCAGAAGTGCCACCATCACGGCGATAGAGGAAATATCAATAAAGTTTCCATCGTAGTCAAGAAACTGGAGATCTGCACGGACAGCCCAGCATTTTGATCCAGCAATTATACACAGACTTTCGAGGTCCAATGCTCCAGAGCGTCGCACTGCTTTCTCGATCAATCTTGAGATCAAAATCTCGTCGCTGGATTGTTTTCCACCGCTGGTAAGCCCACTTTCAAAGAAAGGAGAACAAATGGGCGAGATTTCAGTGCTTATCTGGAACAAACCTTCAAAAGGCCGGTCTTCAAACGGCTTAGTTATTTCTGCGCTCACCCTGCACGCAACTTTAGTTTTACCCAAGCTCACCTCAGCATATCCGTACTCATCCTTCGAAACAGAGATCTCAACTTCTCTCATTTGAAGAAGCTTGCGGCCATCCAGTCGAATATCCTGTTCCAAAGCTTTCAGAACAAACTCTTTCTCATTATTGGATATATCGTAGTCTCTCACCATTCTATAATAAAAGTGATAATTTTTTATTTCGTTCTTTTCCTAATATTATTTATTGCCGTTCTCGATGATGATACCTCTAAGACAAATTCAGCCCCTTAGACCTGTAACGGCAGTCAAGCTCTTGGCTAGGCTACAAAACAGGAGTGGTTATTCCACCGGTAATCTCAATTTTTTCAACAGATCTAGGTTGCCATCAAACACAATCATCAGATTTGTGCCCCAGCAGACAGCATGGATAGTTGAGAGGATGGGAAAGTTCAATAGAATCTTGAAGCCAGGTCTTGCAATTCTTTTGCCATTTATTGATAAAATTCAGTACGTCCAGTCTCTTAAAGAGGTGGCCATCGAAGTGCCTTCTCAGAACACCATCACTGCCGACAATGTCACTTTGGAAATGGACGGAGTTCTTTACTACAAAGTGGTGGATGCGTACAAGGCCTCGTACGGTGTTGAGGATGCACAGTATGCTATTGTTCAATTGGCCCAGACGACAATGCGTTCCGAGATTGGTCAAATGGCGCTCGATTTGGTGCTCAGGGAACGGACTGCCTTGAACCTCAACATCACCACCTCGATCAACGAGGCAGCAAAAGATTGGGGTATTGAGGTTTTGAGATATGAAATTAGGGATATACGTCCCCCAGCTAACGTGATCAACTCGATGAACCAGGTCGTGGAGAAAGAACGACAAAAACGAGCAAATATTCTGGAGTCCGAGGGGCTCAAAGTCAGTGAGATCAACATCAGTGAAGCCCACAAGCAAACCGAGATTTTGAAATCTGAGGCTGAAAAGAGTAAAAAGATTAACTGGGCGAAGGGTGAATCTGAGGCGATGTTGCTAAAGGCTCAAGCTACTGCCGAATCTATCAGACTTGTTGCAGAAGCCATAGCAAACAGTCCCCATGGAAAGGAAGCTGTCTCGTTGAACGTCGCCGAAAAGTACGTTGAGGCATTTGGAAAACTGGCTAAAGAGTCCAACACGGTGATATTACCTGCTAGCTTGGACAACCTACCAAAAATGATTGCTAGTGGTATGAACATCTACAATCAGCTCAACGAAACCGAATTGGCTAGCAAGGTTGTTGCAGAGACCGCACAAGAGCCAGTCAAAAAAGAGTGATTTGCTATCAATGTATATACGACAATAAAGAAGAAGTGTTATTGAACTACGGCTTTTTTTTGAAAAAGCTATCCAGAGCCCCCTTTCCAACTGCCACTTTCTTGACTTCTTTGCGAACCACTTTTTTTTCAACCTTTCTCTTCCTAGTGTTGGCGGCGCTCATACTGTTTAGCGTATTGATGTTTTCTTCGGCAAGGGCGTTCATTTGCTCTTTCTTTTTGAACTCCATCATGTACTTGTCTAGAGCCTCTGTTGAGTACAACTTGCGCAGCTCCTTTAAATAGAAAGGATCTACATATGATTCCAGCATTTCGAATGCCAACTGCACCATGCGTACTTGTAAAACCTCAGCGGATGGTTCAAATCCAGGAAGAACCAACTGGATCTTGGATGATTCATACAGCGATGCTGGGACATTGTGTGCAATATTTTCAACTTTCTTTTGCAGGTATGCGGTGATGCGTTTCATCGACGGTCTGTAAAATGTCTCGTCATTTTCCTGTACTGTATCACAGGTATCAAGAAGTGGTTTCTCAAATGAAATTTTATGTTCCATCAACTGCTGGAGGATTTCTGAATCTTCAAACTGCTCCATAAGATCTTGATAACTCACCATCCGCACTTTTTCACGGCTCAATGCGCTGATAAAGAAATCTAGCAGCAGATACACGATGTTGTATTTGGTTGCAACCCAAACATCACAGTCTTTTCCAATAATTAAACTGTCTTTTTCTGGCTCAGTGGCATATAAAAAGATCGCTTTCAAAGGCTGCTGATCCTTGGTGAATTTCTGGCTTTTGTTAGATGGGTCTTTAAAATTGGTCCTGTTCAGCTCGTACACCAGACCCTCGTTGACTACGAGTTGCAAGGACTTGTGGTGTTTCAGTGTGATAAGACTGGATCTCAGTCCTTTAGGAACAACAACCAGGCGTAATTCCGAGTTTGGCTCTTGAACGGTCATTTGAAATTGAATCAAGCTTGACGCGTCTGGAGATCAATCTGAAAAACTGAATTTTTTTATATATCTAAAATAATTCATGAACCTGCTGGGTAGGTCATTTAGCACAACACTCAGGCGATTGAATCGGTTTTCTGATTTGAAAGAACGAATACATAACATAAGCAAAACTTCTCAATATTATTTTGACCATGACAGGAGTATCAACTCTGAAGAGGAGGTGATGTACCGATTGCAACACTTGTTGCCCACTCACGGGAAGCCAGCGAGGGACCTGTCTTGTTGGAAACTTCTTTCACGACCAAGAGACGTTATAACTCTTCCTGAACCTCCAGAGAAATTGGACAAAACAGCGGTGCAACAATATGTCAAGAGTTTGGATATGCTGAAGACCCGCAAAGACGACCAGCGGCCAAAGTATATTAAAGAAGCCTACACCAAGATCATCCGCACTGGAGTGCCCTTGAACCTAGAGACCTACAACATAATGCTGCGGTTTTTTGCTGCCACTTATGATTTCGAGAATATCTGGGAAACTATAAAGCTTATGCATCAACGAACAGTACCACCAGAAACGAGCACATATAATTTAATTATGGCCCCAATGAGAACGACCAAGAACCCCAGGAAATTTGCGATCATTAATCAGTTTTTGAGAGAAATGAAGCAGTATAAATGCATCCCTGATTTGAATACCTGTTACATTATATTTGAGATTTTAGACACTCAGCGAAAGCCATTATATGATTATTTGGCTGAGAACAGATGCCCTCTGGATCCCATTGCGCATGCGGTTGCCAAATATCTACATGAAATTGAGAAATTTTCGTTTGACCAACTCGCATCAGAATTGGCATCTCGCAAGCTGTCGTGCTATCGAAATCCTAAACTGATATCTCAATTGGTTCAATGTGCGCTGGACGAAAATCGCCCGGAAAAAGCGTGGTCCTTTGCTATGGAAAGCCTAGAAGGGCTGATTGAGGAATTACCACCATCTGTGGCGGTTTCGTTCGTGGAGTATTTCGCAAAGAAAAGACAGCTTCATAATTGCATAGCTACTATAAACAGCTTCGAGGATCATTTTCTCAAAAGAAAGGTTCACAAACTCTACAAAATTATGTCTGACACTATGCTCACAGTGGAAAACTCTGAAAACTGGTGTGTGTTGTCTCGACGGTTTTTCATTGAGGCTAAGCCGTCATACTTCAATAACCTTATCAGGGGCCCTGACCTGAAAAAAGTACGAGAGACTCATAAAAAGTACGGTTATCATAAAAGCAGCCTCACAGATCTTAGCTACCAAGAGTACGATACCGTAAGCAAGGTTTTTGACCAGCTCAAGTGGGATGATCCAACCAAACCGCTTTTCAAATTGGCGGACAACACTCCCTTGTTCCAGCAGGCTGCAACATTTTTTGGTAAATCTGCTGATCTAACATCTTAGGTAATCACGGACGACCCGTCGCCTACTAATTTTTCTTGTGTATATATGGGCAAACAGATATTAATTACGTTGTCATTTGATGGAGCAAACTCATTTTGGAGGTCTTAGAGCCAATGGCAGTTCCAGCAATGGCTCGACAGACATGAATGGACGTGGGATAGGTGTGCCACAGTACACCCTACCAGGAGTTATTCAATATTTACAATCCCAGTTCACAATGGTAGAACGTAATCGAATGATGAATGATTTGGAGAAAAGTGCTTTGAAAATCCGAATCGTGGAGCTGGAAAATGAACGCAACAATCTGAAACTGGAAAATGAGCGACTAAAGGGGAGAATTGAGGAGCTTGAGGCTACAAAGACCTCCTCTAAGTCAGTCGCATCTGACAAGGAGTCTGACATTGACCAGCTCCTGAAAGTGACAAAAGTTGACGTGAGCAAGCTTTTAAGGGCTAGACAATTTTTGAAGACGACAGCGAACGAGATAATGTACATGTTAAAGAGCCCCAGTCTAGAATTAGCAGATCCGTTGAAGATCTCCAATGAGGATACTCACGAAATGTATCAGAGACCTGTTGATTTATCAGGTCCACAAAAAGGGTCTACTGCACGATTGTCTCAGTCTCCAGATACTGGTTTTCTGGATATGTCCATCACTCTGGAAAAGAACCACAAATCGCCAAACGATGATATGGTTGGTTTAGATGCGTTGATCTTACAGGAGGAAAAGAACATCCTTTTACATGGTAAGAAGGTTGGGAATTGTCTGCTTGTGGGACATTTATTTTTTGCACACACTCCTGAGTCCAAAACTATCCGTGTTTGGGCCAAACTTGACTTAAGACCAGAATTGAAACACACGATCCACATGGGCTCAGTTAAAATCAGAAAAATGATTTACAGTGAAAGCATCTTGATTGTGTTGGGTGATAAACAGGTGCTATCATACCAGTTGGATGCCAAAACTATCAGCTTACCGCTGGCCACTTACGAGTGGGAGGATGAGGTAACAAGTTTTGATTTCAAATCTGATAGGTTAGCCGTTGTCTTCGACACAAAAATTGAAATCTTGAAGCTCGAGCGCCAAGATGAATGTTTTGAACTCATATCTAGTATTGACCACCAGTTGGACGCCAAGTTTCTGCAAGCCAAGTTCACCGCATTACCTGACTACGATCTGGCAATTCTCTCGAGCCAATCTTTAATTCTTCGCAATACACAACAACAATTCACCAACAAGCTCACAAAGACCAAATTGCTTACGATGCCAAAATTCGAAAGTGTCATGATGACACCCGACTACGCGGTTTTACGAGAAAAATCCACGCTATTTTGCATTTGGTACAATGACTTCACATCTAACGAGCGCGTTCTTGACTCACTCTCTTTGGATCAAGCGCAATTGGGCTACTGCTTGGACAACCCATCGCTAGTCTATGTTCTAGCTCCCGAAAAAAATAACTACAGACTGACTTACTACCAATGGTCTCCGGGCTCGACCACCAGCTCACTGAAGTCAGAACTAATCACAGAAAGAGTAGAGTCGGTCTGTGTTGGAGAAATTGGGGAGAAATTGGGTGTTGTTTGTATTTCCCAGACAGGTATTATTGTGCTCAATAAATAGGAAATTATTGACATTACACGCGCTGTCTCGGAAAAAGATGCTATTCGATTTTACATTATGATCGGCAACCACTTTGTATTCAAACGTGTTTTGTTGACCATATTGTTCAGTTTCTTTGCATCCTTGTTGGTCTATACCGACTATCTACAAGAATTGTATCTTTTCAGTAACAAATTTAGGCTGACAGACTTTAAAGTTGACATGGAAACTTATCATTTTTTGCGAGGTTACTCGGACTTGGAGCAGCATTCACTATCATCCACACGATTGGCCAACGTTCTGAATACCATCGAACAGACCAAGGGCCAATTGGACGCAGCGGTTCCAGATTTTTATTTGTACCCTCCCTTCCCTAAGCTTGATCTCGTGTATGTGGGTCCCACATTTATTGAGAACGGATCGATCTCCTTGAACTGTGAGTATAGTTTTTTCAAGTTCCGATGCCGCGTTCAAGGTCTGATCCGCAGCGAAAAGACGTATTTGGTGAACACTTACCTGAGCGACTCAAAATTTGAAGAAATAGAGTTTCACACCTCCGTCAAGGATTTGTTTCAGTTCTATAAGATCGGGCACAAGAGTTGGTCAGCAGTGAAATTGCCGAGCCGATTTGTCGATAAAAACCTCAGCAATGTGCGACTCATTGCAAATTATCTATTTTTGTTTGGCTTCAACGGAACGCACATTCCTCTATTTACATCTTCGGCCGAGGAAATCGACCACGAAATTGTCGAGCAAAAACGAAAACTGTATTCGAGAATCCAGAGCTCTGTCAGAGACCTGATCGGTCTTGTCCATCTGAAAATGATGAACTTCACGCTGATCGGAATTTCCTTTATCTCTATTCTTGTGCTTCACCTTGTGCTCTACTGGGTGATATATTTGGTTTGCAATTACCAAAGGGGAAGGAAACAAGAAGTTGGGCCATTTGTCAATCGTGAAGACGCTGTGATACAAGTATATGCTGCGCATTCTGGAAGCACAATTCATTTTGACCAATCGGCGACCGCGCAGGACGCTTCTGCATTTACGGACATTGAGCATTTGGAAGACGGTGTAGATGACTTCCAGAACCAGGATCTATTGGGAAAGTGCAAGTTTGGATTTGGGCTGATCATCCTGTTCTGTCTCGCGCACTATCTGGTGTATTATCTTATTAATTTCTTGATTCAACAGGCTATCAACCAAATATTCAGAGGACTCATGCGGGGAGATATTGAGCTTAGTGGGCTGAGCAGCACAAATACGCTCTCCGTAACCTCTGGATTGCCGGGAATGTCGCCGACACGAGAAGACACAAACTGGAATAATAATGGCGGTGAAACGTTTACGGCGCTCCTGAACATATGTGGCCTGGTGCTGAACACCCTCATATTCAGCTTTTTCCATTACCTATACTGCATACTGGTGTACGTTTACACACTTAGTTGAGATACGCCAAGAATCCAAAATTTTCAAATTCGTGTCTCCGATATATTCGAGCCGGCTATAAAAGGGCCCATGTCTGTTTACGGGCTCTGTGCTTGCACATTTGAACATGAGATTTTTACTTGGTGTGCCGCTGCTTTTCCAAGCTGCGATGGCTAGTGCCAACCCAATGGCGTTTGCAGAGGCTCTGGCCCTGGAACACGGATCTGATTACGCAAACACTATGGGAGAGATAGCCATGCTGTATCCGACCGATAGAGAGTGGTCAGAGGAGGCGGAGACCATTGCTCCTTGCGGCTCTTACTCCACCCCAGGAAACAGATCCGAGTTTCCCCTAGACGACGGTTTTGTTGCGCTTGTTGCAAAGTCGCACAAGGCATGGGCTGTCAATCTTAAGATCTCCTATGATTCAAACCCTACTTCCAACGACGACTTCGACACCTGGGCCACCCATAACCTGACCAGCCAGATCGACATCGGTCACACCTGCTATTACCTGCCTGATGTTCCATCCACCGTGAACAGTGGAGACTACGCAACCATTCAGTTAGAGTACATGGCGCTGGAAGACGACTCCAATGTCACTCATTACGCCTGTGCTGACGTCGAGTTTGTGGAGAAAAGTGTATTTGAAGTCACTGATTATGCTCTTTCGTGTTTCAATGCTACTGATGACAACTACTACTCCTCAGAAGTTACCGTGGATACATCTTCGTGGTTAGAATCTGCTTCCTCAGCACATTTTGCAACCCTGACAGAAAGTACCACATCGGTCACTGCTACCAGTAAGACTTCTTCCTCGTCGTCTTCGACCGCCGCGGCTACCACCACGTCTTCTAGTTCCACTGGAGTTGCAGCAGGTGTGGGCGCAGTCTCCTCTTTTGGACTGATGCTTGGCGGCTGTCTATTATTCCTCCTTTAAGTAAGCTATAGCTACAATTTAGATTCGGAAACAACCGGTGTGCAGTAAACGTTTTAGTGCTGGTGCACGACCTTTTCAAAATTTGACTCTCCGTTTTTGACAATTATCTGATTATTTTTCACTCCATGTACAGACTCGCTCGGCTGGTTGTGTCTCGCGGCCTGCCTAAGATTGCAAACGTGCGGTCGTTCCATCGCTCTGCGGCTGTTCGCAGCTACGAGGAGGAAAAGGCAGTTTTGGACTCTCTGTCCAGCTCTCTGTCCGAGTCTGATGTAAGCAGATTGTCCAAGATGAGAAACATTGGTATTTCGGCCCATATCGACTCCGGAAAGACGACCTTCACTGAACGTGTTTTGTTCTACACTGGCCGTATCAAAGCCATCCACGATGTTCGTGGAAAAGACGGAGTCGGCGCCAAGATGGACCACATGGATCTGGAGAGAGAGAAAGGTATCACCATTCAGTCTGCTGCCACGTACTGTTCGTGGGACAAGGGCGATGAGCACTACCACTTCAATCTGATCGACACACCTGGCCACATCGACTTCACTATTGAGGTTGAGCGTGCGCTAAGAGTCCTTGACGGTGCTGTTCTTGTTGTTTGTGCCGTTTCCGGTGTGCAGTCTCAAACAGTCACTGTTGATAGACAAATGAAGAGATACAACGTTCCAAGAATCACTTTCATTAACAAGATGGATAGAATGGGGGCTGATCCGTGGAGAGCGGTTAGCCAGATCAACTCGAAGCTCAAAATGGCTGCTGCTGCCATCCAGGTCCCAATTGGATCTGAGAAGGATCTGCGTGGAGTGGTTAACATTATTGACCGTCAGTCTGTCTACTTTGAAGGAAGTCAAGGTGAGAAGCTGAGAATCGAGAAAGAGGTTCCGGCGGACCTGGTGGACCTGGTGGAGGAGAAGAGAGCTGTTCTGATCGAGATGCTGGCCGATGTTGACGACGAGCTTGCCGAGGTCTTCCTCAACGAAGAGGAGCCTAGCACAGATCTGATCAAGGCTGCTATTCGTCGTGCTACTATTGCCAGAAAATTCACCCCTGTGCTGATGGGTTCCGCTCTGGCCAACAAGGGTATTCAGCCTGTTCTGGACGCTGTTGTGGACTATCTTCCAGACCCATCAGAGGTTCTGAACTCCGCTCTAGACATTGCTAATGGTGAAAAATCCGTGAACCTGATTTCTGCCTCCAACTTGCCTGCTGTTGTTCTTGCTTTCAAGCTTGAGGAGGGAAAATACGGACAGCTGACGTATCTGCGTGTGTACCAAGGTCGTCTGAAAAAGGGAATGATGATCACACACGTCAAGTCAGGCAAGAAGGTTAAGATTGCGCGTCTCGTTAGAATGCACTCCAATGACATGGAGGACGTGGACGAGGTTGGTGCTGGAGAAATCTGCGCCACCTTTGGTATCGACTGCGCCTCGGGTGACACGTTCACAGACGGCCAGGTGAACTACTCCATGTCGTCGATGTTTGTTCCGGATGCTGTTGTGTCTCTCTCGATCCACCCTCAGACCAAAGATGCTGTGAACTTCTCCAAGGCTGTGAACCGTTTCCAGAAGGAGGATCCGACCTTCCGTGTTCATTTCGACAAGGACTCCAAGGAAACCATCATCAGTGGTATGGGTGAGTTGCATCTTGAAATTTACGTGGAGAGAATGCGTCGTGAGTACAACGTCGAGTGCACGGTTGGCCGTCCGAGAGTCTCTTACAGAGAGACCGTTCTGGGAAGCACTCCGTTCGAATACACCCACAAGAAGCAGTCTGGTGGTGCTGGTCAGTATGCCAAGGTCATGGGTGAGCTGAAGGCTACCACTCTATGCGACCCAGAATTTGTCGGGGCCACTGAGGGCGAAGATATCAGATTCAGGAATAATTTCCAGACTAAAATCGTTGGTGGAAAAATTCCGGAAAAATACCTGCTGGCTTGTTCCAAGGGTTTCGAAGAGAGCATGGAGAAGGGTCCTTTGACAGGATCACCTGTCCTCGGAGTCCATATGTTGATCAACGACGGTCAGACACACGTGGTCGACTCCTCGGAACTCTCCTTCAAGACTGCTACACAGTTTGCTTTCAAACAAGCGTTCATGAACGCCCAGCCCGTTGTTCTGGAGCCTATCATGAATGTGGTGATGTCGTCGCCTACGGAGTTCCAGGGTGCTGTCATTGGACTGATCAACAAACTGGGCGGTGTGATCCAGGACACAGAAAATACTGCTGAGGAGTTTACCATCAGCAGTCTCTGCTCCCTGAACAACCTGTTTGGTATTGCTTCGCAACTGCGTGCTCTGACCCAAGGTAAAGGAGAGTTCACAATGGAGTTCAAAGAGTACCAGCCATGTCCTCCTCAGCTGCAGAAAAAACTGATAGAGGAGTACCAGAAGAGAGGAAAGAAAGATTAATGTATATATGTAAATAGCCAGTGAAAAACAAGCGTCACATAACTAATTGAGTGCCGACAGGTCGACCTTGCCGGAATCGATCCAAGACTGGTCCACAAGCTTGTCCTTGGCTGTGTACATGTGCACGTACGAAGACTTGATCGTTCCCTCCGAAACGCCTGTTTTCTCGCTGATGCGTGACAACGGGACCTGTTGCTTGAGGATAGCAGTAGCAAAGTAGATGACCGTGGCTGCAATTGTTGTTGGAGACCGTCCCTCGAGAACACCAACTTCCTTCAGAGTGCGCGCGATGTGTTGCGCAGACGTGGTGATCTGCGGCGACAGTCCCAGGTGAGAGCAGAAACGGCCCACAAGATCCTCCGGATTGGTCTGTGTCGTGGAAATATTATTGTTGCGGCGAGTAATGAGACCATCCTGCTCTGCGTCCTTTCTCTGGATAATCTGCTTGATGATCTTCGAAACCTTACCGATGTCCTTTTTGGGCACGTTGGTCAACGCCCAGATTTCGTTGTAGGTTCTAGGAACGTTGGCCTTACGACATCCGAAGAAAATAGAAGCGGCCATAATGGCCTCCTGACTCTTTCCTCTCAACATCTTGTCATCATGCACCAGCTTGTAGACCTCTTTGGCACCATCCTGGACCACTCTAGGAAGCTGGTATCCATCACAGAGCTGTGAGATCTTGGAGTACGCCGTTTGCAGGGCGTAGTCTCGTCTGTCCACCACACTTCTGTTCTGGATTCTGTTCAGCTCCTTGGCCGCCCGATTTCCATCCACTCCCGCACTGATCACCGTGGAAAGCTGATCCGAATCCAATACTCCGCTAGTCGCTTCTCCCACACGAGATGGATCGTCTCCGTTCTGGTCATCGTTAGCAAACGTTCTCCACTCGGAACGGGTATCTATGATTCTAGAACTCAGCACCAACCCGCATAAAGCACAAACTATATCACCCTCGCTATGTCTTTCAATAATCTCGGGTGGGTATACTTTGCACTCTGGGCAAACAAGGGTGATGTTGAGATTCACGCCCTTTGGTCTTTCAGATGGCGAAGGCATACAGACAAGAAAAAAAATACACTGCTTATGTAATTTATTGAAGCACTGCTACTGCACAATCTCTATCCGTTAAGTTGTTCCTGAGGTTGCAATTACATAGGCGATCAATCACAGACTAAAGTGCGCACGCATGTGACGTGGTACACGCAGAATATGGGCGAAGAAACACAGGTCTAGGTACTAACATCCACAAGATGCATAGCTGTCTCCATCGACGTGAATATTGACCGCATCTGTGTAGTCGTCGCTGAACTCAAGGCTCTCCTCCTGCTGTAGGGCGTTTCTAGCAACAACGTCGAATGCTTGTTCCACGTTGACTGCCTCCTTGGCACTAGTCTCGAAGTATGGTAAGTTGCCCATACTAGCGCACAAAGATTGGGCCTTCTTCGACGACACAAGTCTTTTATTCTCCTCAACATCAATTTTGTTGCCAATGACCACAAATGGGAAGTTGTCAGGGTCTTTGATGTTAGCCTGGATAAGGAATTCGTCTTTCCAGCTTTGGAGATTTTCGAACGACTTGGTGTTAGTGACATCGTAAACAAGTACACAGCAGTCAGAGCCACGATAAAATGCTACTCCCAGCGATTGGAAGCGCTCCTGGCCAGCAGTGTCCCATATTTGCATTGTAACTTGTTTATCATCAATGACCATGTCTTTCGGCAGAAAATCGGCGCCAATCGTGGCCTTGTATTGCTGTGAGAACTTGCCGTTGATGAACTGTTGCATTAGGGATGTTTTCCCAACTCCAGAGTCGCCCAAAATAATAACTTTGAGGATGGTCTTCTTACGAGTCGACATGGGCAAATAAACGAATTAATAAAAGGCAATCAATTATTAAATAATAAATATATTTATGCTATAAAAGGATAAGAATAATAGTCGAAATATTCATCCATAGAATTGAAGTAGTTGCAATAGTATGTTCAAACCTGTGAAATTTTATTGATAATCAGCTTCAGATTGTGATTCACTCCTGCTTCTCCGATGACTCAGAGCTGGAGATCTCAATGCGGCGCATACCCTCCTGTTGAGCAAGCTTAGGGAGCTTGAGGTTCAGCAAACCATTTTCGAATCTTGCCTCGATTTTGTCACCGTCAACACTCACCGGCAACTTGAAAGCTCTTGAGAACTTTCCAACGGTTCTTTCAGAGTAGGATTTGGTTGACTTGGTGGTTTCTGGAATCTCACCCTTGATAACGAGCTCATTGGTCTTCTGATTATAGTCAATTGTCACCTGATCTTTTGGAGCACCAGGGATTGCCACATTGACATTGTAAGAGTCGTCATCCTCATGGATGTCGACCGGTGGAGTGAACGAGTCTCCAAACAGAGGTCTGAACAGGTTCAATGGGCTGGAGCCAGAGTTCGATTCTTTCGTACTCACCTCCTTTCCCTCCTTACTTTCAGAAGTATTTTCCTTCTTGTTGGCCTCAACTCTCCGGTTGGATGCAACCAAAGGAGCTAGTGGAGACCTAAAGAAAGGGTCATTGAACAGATTGTTCATGTTTGCGACTTCCTGGTTGATGTTCTCGAAAAAGCTGTAGAATGGGTCGTTGTAGTAAGACATCTTTCTTGCTTTGTTGTTCTTGTTGTTCTTGTTGTTCTTGTTGTTCTTGTGTTTCTGTGTTTACTGGTGGCGATACTGTACTGCTTGCACCTGAATTTATACACTCATAGGTATTGCCGCAACGCCGCAGATCATGTAAGCAAGTGTCACAGATCGAAATTTCTGGGGTTTAAACGAAGTTTCTCGTAATCCCAAGAACCATCTCCAGTATCCGCCAGCTTTCGCGAAAAATCAGTTGATTTCGATTAATGACGCTACATTTTGGGGACAGCAATGCAGGTCACATCATGCCAAAAAAGTCACCAGCTTCTGCTCATGACAGCTACAGCAGCTGTGAGTTCACCATATTCTAGCTACTCTGCTGGTGAACAGGACTGGCTGCCCACAACTACACTCGATTTACTCCCACCCGTAATTCTTCTTCCCCCTTCTTTCCCCCTTCTTTTTCATTGTAGACACAATGCAACTGTCCATATAACTCTCGTCGAGTCTCGAAGTCTAACTTGAATCTCCTCCTGCTTAGGTCAGCAATAATCTGTTTCAACAAATTGGTAATTCACAAAAAAATATCTGTTTGAACGCACTAGACTGAAGAGACCTGTGTTTTAGAGTTCAAGACGCCACCGATGTCTGTGAATAAGTCAACGGAAAACTCGGCCAAGCCAGTAGTCTCCAATAGTCAGCGTGTGGTCTCTGGTAGCCTTGACGGCGAAGGACGACGGGGTGCCCCCTCAGACACAAGGAGTTTGGTTTCCAAATCTGATGCCAAGTCCAAGAACATGCAGTCCTCAATGGTTGCCGTTGTTCAGGAGCAGGCAGAAAATTCCAACGTAGTGCATATCATGCCTGTCACTGGGTCAGTTACCGCCTCCAACACTTCAGCAAACATATCACCCAACGGTTCGAACCCAGTAAGTGGGATGGGTCCTACGCTCACAGGGGGCTCAATCCCCGCTAACTTGACCCGGCAAGTGAGTGCCTCGGAGGTTGCCAAGAACTCAAATCCCATCACGGGGGCTACCACTGCAGATTCGTTTCTAACCCATTTGAAGTCCAAACGCTCGGTGATCGATGGCTCCCTTGGGGACGAAAACTCGCGTCCAAAAAAGGGCAACGCCACGGCAAGTCTGATGAACCTTCGCAATTCAAACACGGTTTCGTCCACATCTACGGTGCAGAGCAAGGCTTCGTCGCGCGCTGAGTTTTTTGCGGCCAAGCTTCACGATGCCATTAAGGTGGATGAGAAAAATAGCTCTGATTCCGATGAAACCTTTGTCTACGACACCTCTACCAAGGAACGGGCTGATCCCGAACTGGGCATTGATGAAACGTTGACGCTTCAGCAGCATCCTGTAGACACTGAGGGAGCGAACATGACAGAAAAAATAGAACGGCCGCTGGATCCATCACGAGACGCACCCGTGCACTCTGTTTCCAAAAGCGAAGATCTTGCTAGCGAAATTGCAAGCAGTTTTTCGGAAAACGGGGTCTCACACCAAAGTAACTTCTACTCTGGCCAGAGCAACGAGCGCAACGACACCACGGAGAACAGTGTGATAAACCTGAACCCTGCGGCTCCCAGATCGCCAGTGAATCGGATGGAAGATAGGAACCAGTTGCGGCAGATAACCTCGCGCGTATTCGACTCGAAAGGAGTGAACCCTCGACGGTATTCTGGCATGAACTACGAAATCGACGAACTCGACGACAATTACGCCAATCATTTGATGAACGATGCAGACTATTTCTCGGATTCTGGTGACGAAGCGTCGCTCAGCGAGCCAGGCTATACTAATTATGGTAGTGTCAGCTCTGAGGGATACGCTAACCAGTACCAAAATGGCATTTACTTGCAGCAGCCATTGCTGGAGGCGCGCAACGGCAAACTGGGGGGAGGCAAGCTGCTAAAGCGCAAGCCCAATAATATGTATTTTTCGCCGCATGACTTCACTGGGGCCCGAGAAGTGCGCATCCGGCAAATCAAGAGCTTCTGCTACACGATCGGCCTCATTTTCGCGCTACTGAGTGTGGGTTTCATGAGCGGTTTCATATTGGCCACGACAAAAGAATTGCAACACACGAAAATCGAGAGCGTTTCGGACCTCGTCATCTCGCAAGAGGAGCTTGTTTTTAGTATGGAGGTGGAGAGCTTCAACCCAGGATTTTTGTCGATCACCATTCAGGAAGCTAACGTTGACATATTCGCTAGATCCAAATACGTACAGGTGGATGAGTCAGATAAAAAAAATCCTAATCCAGCTCCAAGCGTGGTTCTTCTAGGCACTGTGACAAGTCTGGATATTCCGCTACATTTCCAGGGCGGTTTTTTCTCGCGCCAAAAAGATTCCAGCATGACGGAAATAAAAGTCCTGAATCCCTGTTCTTTCGACGACTCTGAGGAAATTAATATCCAGGAGCCCTCTGAAAAGTGGCTTAATATTTCGAGGAACCCGTTTGAATTGATTGTGCGTGGGGTGCTCAGTTACCAATTGCCAATCTCCACGTCCAATCAGACTGTCGGTATTAGTCGAACCTTCGCAGTGGACCCCAACAAACCGGGGGGAGAGCTTCCCGTCGTCAAAGAAATCGAACTTAGTATGTAACAAAAGTTTTAATTAATAACTTAAAAATGGCCCAGTCGGTGGCTAGCCGCCGTTCGCAACTCCGGATTTGAAAGGTTTTCAGAATTTATTTTTCTGCAAGTCGCAGACGGCTCTATGGAGCGTATAAATTGCACGATATCCCCAATTTGCGCCATTTATCCCTCATGACTCTTGAAGCTAAGCTCACTGGACTCACTATCCATAACAATTTCAGTGCCTCGTCTTTTCAGCACGTGGATAAGGCAGATTTGCAAGGTTCGGGCTACAAATCTGCCACGTTCCTAGGAAAAGAGGACCAGATTAACCAAGTTATGGACGAGCTCGATTCATCGGGGTTTATTCCGGAGAATCTGATCGAGTCCGAGACAAGGTATTTTTATGATTCATTGGGTATCACAGACACCTATTTTGCCACAGAGTCGGTGTCTGTAATTGTATCCCACATTCTTGCCCTCTACTCTGCCAAAGTTGATGCTTTTGCGAGAGGCCTAACAGACAAGCCATTTCTGCACCACCGCCGGGAATCGGAGGCTCGTGCCGTTTACTTTGACGCTGCCAATGGGGATGACTTCGAGCATCAAATTGATGACAAGTATCTTGACAAGGCTGCGGGGGAAACGCCGTACCGTATGGAATCTTTTAGTTCGAGGCTCCCCACCGGAGATGCTGTCAAATGCCAATTTGTCTACAAATGCAATTTCAAAGCGGCTGCAGATCCCCACAGCTCGCAGATCGAGGAGATCGGGGATGCCACGTTCCTGAAAACAGCCACACCCCACACGAAGTTGCTTTATTCGGAAGTTTTGAGCGAATTGGCCAATACTGAAGGACCCGTCATTAAGCATTTTACTGTAGCAGCAACTGGCGAACAGAGAATTATTATTGGATATCGTCGAAACAGCTCTCCTCGCTACAACTCGGCTCTCAGCACTCTGGCTAGATATTACAATGTCAAGCTCGGACGCAAGTATGTCGAGAACTTTGCCAATGGCTGTTCCATCATCTCCATGTACATAGAGTACACAGATGGAATAAGTCCAGATGCCACAATTTATCAGATGGCCAAAGAGGCATCACTTCTCTATTGCATCCCAAATAATATGTTTCACCAGCAGTTTTCTAAGGGAGAGATGTCTATCCAGGAGTCGATCTATGCCCACTGTGGTGTGATCTTTGTGACGCATTTTCTCAACAGATTAGGCCCGGAATTCAACGCTCTTAGAGAGCTTCTTTCCCACACCAGCTCGCCTCATAATGTCGAGATCGTGAGTAAAATCAAGAAGCGGCTCAGCTCCGAAACGTACACCCAATCCTACATTGCAGAATGTTTTGAAAGCAACAAAGCCCTGATCAGTCAACTATATAGACACTTTGTTGACAACCACTACATTTCGAGCTCGTTGGAATCTACCCTTTCATATCAGAGGGTGGCTCAAGTGAACCCGATTTCCAGCGATGAGGATTTTGAAGCTGCTCTTTCGCGCTCGTGCTCCTCAATTGAAGGCCACATGCTTGTTCTTAGAGCTCTGTACTCTTTTAACAAAAGCATTCTCAAAACAAATTTCTTCATCACTTCCAAGATTGCTCTCTCGTTTAGATTGAACCCTTCGTTTTTGCCTCAAACAGAGTACCCACAGACCCCATATGGCATGTTCTTTGTGGTTGGATCAGATTTCAGAGGTTTCCACATTAGATTTAGAGACGTGGCTAGAGGAGGAATCAGAATTGTAAAGTCGCGCTCTATGGACAACTATCTGGCCAATATGAGAACTATGTTTGATGAAAACTACAATCTGGCAAGTACTCAGCAGCGCAAGAACAAGGACATCCCGGAAGGAGGGTCCAAAGGTGTTATTCTTTTGAACCCTGGTGCTGCCCAAAACCGTCCGAAGGAGTGTTTCACCAAATACATTGATTCGCTTCTAGACTTGCTGATCAAGGATCCTCATAAGGAAACTTTTGTCGATCTCTACAACAAACCGGAGATGCTCTATATGGGTCCGGACGAGAACACTGCTGGGTTTGTGGATTGGGCAACCTTGCATGCTCGCAAAAGAGGAGCCATGCTTGGGTTCCCATGGAAAGCCTTTTTCACTGGTAAATCGCCATCATTGGGAGGGATTCCTCACGATGTGTATGGAATGACCTCGCTAAGTGTTCGTGCCTACACGGAGAAAATCTACGAAAAACTGGGAATCACCGATCTCAGCAAAATCACCAAGCTCCAAATGGCTGGAGGCGACGGTGACTTAGGCTCCAATGAAATCAAACTTTCCAAAGAGGAGACATATATTGCTATTGTGGATGGCTTCGGAGTTGTCGTTGACGAAGACGGGTTGGACAAAGACGAGCTGTTAAGACTAGCTAACGAACGCAGAGGAAACGACGCCTTTGACAGATCCAAGCTGGGACCCAAGGGGTATTTGATCATGGTTGATGACGTTGACTTCAAGCTACCTGACGGAAGAGTAATTCCTAGCGGCCTGACCTTCAGAAACAACTTCCACCTGGCCCTAAAAGAGAATTTCCCTCCTAACGCTATCAAGCTGTTTGTTCCTTGTGGAGGACGTCCAAACTCCCTTGATGCCAACAATGTGAACTGTCTCATTGACGAAAAATCAGGAAAGAGTATCATTCCTTTCATTGTTGAGGGGGCCAACTTGTTCATCACGCAGCCAGCCAAGATCATGCTGGAGAAGGCCGGGGCAATTGTGTTTAAAGACGCGTCTACCAACAAGGGTGGAGTCACTTCCAGCTCTCTTGAGGTTCTTGCGGCTCTTTCGTTCGATGATGATGGTTTCCTCAAACACATGTGTGTTGACTCAGTCTCCAAAAAGGTGCCTGAATTCTACCAAGGCTACGTCAAGCAAGTCCAGGATATTGTGGTACGCAATGCACGCAATGAGTTCGAGCTTCTGTGGTCATTGAAACAGCAGTCTGACAAGCCATTCAGCATCTTGAGTGACGAGCTGTCGATGGCAATCAACAAGCTGGCTGACGAGTTGGCATCCTCGAAAGAGCTGTGGGACGACGACCAGAAGTTCAGAAATGACGTGCTGGTTGACGCGCTTCCTCCGCTGCTGCTGCAGCAAATCGGCATCAGCAACATCTTGGAGAGAGTGCCAACCGCTTATCTGCGTGCCATCTTCGCCACGCGTCTTGCCTCGGAGTTCGTGTATACCAGAGGAGTCGACAGCAATCCCGCTAAATTCCTGGAGTTTATTTCGTCGCTGAAGCGGCGGTTTGAGAAGACCCGCTAGTGTTCTGAAGCTCGAGGTCCACACGTCTATGTGCCTCATGCTCAATCATGTTAGACTCCATGATTCGGGAGCCCATGGAGTCTGCCAATAGAGCCGTGAGAAAGGTGGATGCCCCGATGTATATCTTCCACTTGAATGGAAGCCGTTGGTATTGCTGCCACAGACTGGGCTTGGAGAGGGCGGGCTGCGGCCGTTTGGTTGTTTTAGACATATTTTCCCCACACGTTTTACACAGCCAAAATAAAAAAATATATGGTGAATTATATTTACAATTATGCAGAGTCGTGCGAGGTGATACGGTACATCTCGTCGTCTCGTAAGCTATCCAGGTCGTCAGGGACATCGGGGTCTCTGCCGTTGAACGTGTCAAACAGACGTTCACGCTCTTGATCCTCCTGTTCGAGATAGTCTTTATTAGTCTTGGGGTTTGACTGGGCCTTGAATTTAGTAGCGTCCAGGGAGTTACGCGCCACGGGGACGGTCTGGTTGAGCGACGTGGACGACCGGTCGCCTATGGACATGGACCTCTGAGACCGAGAATACTCGGACTCAAAATCGTCATCTGGCTGGATAATGTCGAACTCGTACTCGTCTCGACGTAGAGCACGGCCTGGCTTTTTGCGACTTTTCAGCATCCAGATGCATATAATGAATCCTATAGCAACGAAGAAAATGAAGTATTCCTCGTAATGCGTATCCGACGAACGGTAGACTCCATTCTCGGAGTCGTCAACCTCTGGGGCGGATGTTGCGCTGGCAGAGGGTAGTTTCTCCAGAACAGGGGTGCTTGTTGACACAGGCTCTGTGCTGACCGTGGACGACTCGGGCAAAAGCGAATTTACATTGGTATTTTGTGACTGTTTGGGGGTGTAGTCCTCGTCCAGGCTGAACCGTTTGGCTTTGGAAGCATCTATCGACTCGCCAAAAAATCGCAGCTGCCAGTCTTCGAACCGCACCTTGTTCTTTTCGTTCTGGGTGCTGACCTCCAGTGTCCAGTTTCCGTGACCAGGTTCTCCCCAATGAGCAACAGAAGAAAATGTCCAGTTTCTGAACCCCTCGTTGTTCTTGTCCCGAGGCCTCTTCACGCCCAGATGCGATTTAATTCCATTCGGAGAAATAAGCAGCACCTCCACGTCTCCGCGTCGGTCTGCCTTGATGTTGACCGTGACGGTCACATGCTCTATCCGCTCCAGGTTGGCCGCTGCCAGGTCTGTGTCTTTAACCTCAACGGTGGTCGTGACAGACCCCGTGTCGATTGACTGGTCCAGATGCTCTATCGGCGCAAAGTACCAGGCCTGTGGCTTCAAAAGAGTCCAATTCTGCGCAGCAGTGACCATCTTGTCCGCGTCCAGCTTTCCCCAGCCAAACACGGGCGAGTAGCGTCTTCCCTTGATGTACGAGTCCTGCCAGCTTGGATCAGCAGAGTTAACTTCGGAGGCTGCCTGGACGGTCAGGGCCTGGACATCCCGCCACGTCAGCTCTGGGTTGGCTTGCAGAATAAGCGCATAAATTCCAGCTGCCAGTGGGGCAGCCGCAGACGTGCCGCCGTGGGAGCTGGTGCACTGGTTGTTGATGTCTGTGGTATGGATATGTTCGCCCGATCCCGAAGAATACGTAGACACCATGACAGCCGTGCACGACTCGGCATATGGGGGATGCAACCCCTTGTGATCGATCGACGTCACGGTGATGGAGTAGATGCTGTTTGTGTAACCGTCAAAGTTGCAATTATCACCGTGGTAGCCACCGTTTCCGCTCGCGAAAACGTACAGCGCACCTTTTTCCTTGCGACCTTCCTGGACTCCTTTCAGGATTGCTTCCTTTACAACCTTTTCGGGAACGTCCATGGACTGGCCGTCGTCTGGAGGCCCCCAGGAACATGAATATATGTCATTCACGTCCAGACCGTGACACATCGCAATAGCCTCATCCTCCGAGGTGATCTCTCCTGAGAGAATGCGAATTCCAGAAACTTTGGAGTCGTACGCCACGCCAACTCCACAGAAACCGTTTCCCTTTGCTGCAGCAATTTCGGCCGCACATCTGGTGCCGTGATAGTCGTCTCCGAGCCGTGGCTTGGGCAGAGCCGTGTTGTCATTGTAGTCATAGGAGCCCTCAGCACAGAAGTTCTGAGCAAGATCAGGGCTCTCGTAATCCAGGCCGTCATCAACCATCGCAGTGACCACGCCTGATCCGGTGATGTTACGTTTCCACACCGGAACGACATTCACGTCGTTGCCAGGAAACTGAAGGTTAATGATGTGCCACTGCTCGCCAAACGTTGGGTCATCGATCTCAAACTCCTTTTTCACCGTCTCCAGCTTCTCAAAAGAGGAATCGCTCACGGGAACTGGGGCTCGACGAACAAGACGTTTGGGGGTCTGCATATGCACCGATCGCACACCAGAATCCGCCAGAATACCCAACAGAGGGTTGTGGCGCCTCTGCAGATGCTCAGAGTCGTCCAACAAAGGCTCGAGAGTTTCGATCGAGAAAGGAACCAGATCTGTGCTCACGTTCTTGTCCACCGAAAACATATGATACTTGTCCAGGGCTCGCGAAGGATGCTCGTGTCTGAACAGAGGCACGCGCTCAAGCAGTCCAGAAACGTCGGAGTCGTGCATTTCCAGCAGGAAATACAGCCGTTGCCGGTAGTCGCGCGCTGGAATGGACATACTAGGATATAAAAACAGCGCACACAGAACTGGGTTTTAATTTTATTATTCTTACGTAATCCGTCGAGGCGGTGCAGCTACATGGTAGCCAGGGCGCCCATTGGGTCGTATGGGGGCAGCACAACGGGCTCGGTCTCAAGGTACTGGACGAGCTCTGGAACCTCTCCCTTCTCGACCACGACCTGGTACACGTACTCGCGGAAGTAGTCGTGGGTCATGACGTAGTAGCCCTCGCTTCCCTTCTTGTTGGACCAGCTGTTCTCGACTCTGTAGCGGACTGGCTTTCCGTCCTCGTCGACGTGCACGCCGGTAATCAACATAGCGTGGGTCATCAATGACTGGTTGTAGATAACTCTCGAGGCCTTATCCACGGCTCTGTGGTCGAAGCCGATCAGCTGGTAGTCCCACAGATCCACGTCCATGATTCCTCTAGAGTTGTCCATGAATTTAGGGGTGTCGGTTCCAAAGAAGACAGCCTTGTTGTTCTTGATACGGTTGATCACGGCGTCAGCAAGAACGTCAATCTCGACGTTCAAGTAGGTAACCGGGTTGCAACCAACAACGTTGTTGAGTCTGTCGATTTTGATCATTCTGTTGTATGGGTTTCTTGGGTCGTTGAGTAAGGACAGGTACTCTGGGGTCTCAAACTCAATCACGTCCTTGACGAATCCCTTTGGCGTGGTCTTGACGGATTGGTATTTTCCGTCCTTGTCGTAGAACTCCCAGACAAACTCTTTCTCTGGGGCTGGGGGGACACCAAGGAAGATGCACTGCAGACGGTACACCTCAGCGATCATCTGGGCCTTGTCGGCCTCCACAGACTTGCCAGCAGCAAGTTTCTCACGCAAAATCTGTGCGTACTCACGCAGCTTGGTCAGCAGCAGTCTGTTGAGGTTTCTGGAGGCAGTCGTGTTGAAAGAGTCGGGATACACAGAGTTGGGAACGAGACCGTACTTGTCGACGATCTGGGTCATCATGGCAAATTGGCCTCCGTCACAGATTGGGTCAGTAAGGAAATACTGCACCAAACGGGAATTGACATCCTCCTGGTAAGTGTCGCAGATCTGGTCCAAGAAATAGTTGGCCTTCTCCAGCTTATCGTAGAAAAACAAGTAGGATGGGGACAACAGACACTCCTTGAGATTGAACTTGGACATGAGCTTGAGACGCATCATATTGGTGGAGGCAAAAAGCCAGCATCTTCCAGAGGCCTTTTGATCGGTGACGGGGGACCCTTCTTGCTCAACCTTGTTGTTGAAGACATGGATGTCGGCAATTTCCCTCGATCTGTTGATTAGCAGCTCGTCGATGTTTCCGTGCTGGAAAACGGAGGCAGCAAGCTTGGAAACCGAGTCGCCCTCAAAGGACTCGGTCCATTTCGAGAGAGCACTGAGTGTGATTTCGGACATGGGTGAAATATAAATTGGTAAAAGATTAAACGGCACCTGCGATACTTATAGGGTGCCGTTTTAGCTTACGGAGACTGTCATCAAAAATTACGTGTCAATAATATGTGAGCTACATCTTACTCTGCTCGAGCACGTCCGGGGTGGTGACCGGCCATTGGTAGTTCTTAGTGTTCTGGAACACATAGCCGTTTTTGACGAGGTACTCGCTCAAGCCAGCAGGGCCTCTGGAGCCATAGGCATACGGTTCAGGGGTTGGAGCGTCCGGGCTCTCGAGGTAGTTGAGCAGTGGAGTGAAGAGTCCCCAACTGATGTCCAGTTCGTCGTCTCTGACAAAGTTGGAATGGTCACCGCGCAAACAGTCTCTAATTAATGATTCGTAAGCCTCGGGGATGTAGAAATCCGAGTATCTGCTCTTGTACGACAGATCAAGCTCCGTGACAGCGATATCGTTGGAAATACCTGGCACCTTGGAGTTCATCTTCATGTACATGGCCTCATTTGGCTGGATACGAATGACCAGCTCGTTTCTGTTGACATTGTTGAACATGCCGTTGGAGTTTTCTTTGAATTGGACTCTGATTTCCACCTTTCCGTCGTTGAGCGCCTTTCCAGCTCTCAGAATGATAGGAACACCCTGCCATCTCTCGTTGTCCACCTCCAAAGTCATGCAAGCAAACGTCACGCACTTGCTTCCTGGCTTGACGGTCTCATCGTCCAGGTATCCTGGCTTGGATCCGTCCTCGGACTTGGTGTATTGTCCAACCAGGACGTTCTCCTTGTCGAAGGGCTTGATCGACTTCAACAGACGCACCTTCTCGTCTCTCACGGCCTCAGCGTCAAAGGAAACAGGTCTCTCCATCAACAACAAGGTCAGCACCTGGAAAAGATGGTTCTGCATCACGTCTCTGATTATCCCGATCGAGTCGAAATATCCGCCTCTTCCTTCGGTTCCAAACGGCTCCTTGAACGAGATCTGGATCGACCGGATGTGGTTGTTATTCCAGCACGCAGAGAGGAAGTTGTTGGCAAATCTGAAAGGAACAAGGTTCTTCACCATCTCCTTTCCAAGATAGTGATCAATTCTGTACAGCTCGTCCTCGGTCCACAATGGAGCCAGCTCTTTTTGAAGAGCCTGTGCAGATTCAAGATCGTGGCCAAAAGGCTTCTCAATGATGATTCTGGCCAAACCCTTGTCTCCCGGATGGACATACTGCTTCAGATGAGCAGCCACCGTGGTGAACACAGATGGAGGAAGCGCCAGGTAGAACAGACGGTGTGACTGGACCACCTTGCACTCCGAGTCGTACTTCTCAATGGTCGTGTTGAGCTTCTCGTAACCCTCTGGAGTATCGTAAGGACCAGAGATGTAGGTGACCATCTTAAGAAACTCGCCAACTTTGGCCTTGGCATTGTCGGTAGGAGCCTTGAAGTAAGGTTGCAGTCTTGTTTTCAGCTCTTCATCAGTCAGCTTGGACCGAGCATAACCAATAATCTTGGTGGAACTGGAAAGTAGGCCTTCCCTGAACAGCCCAAAGAGAGCAGGAAAAGTTTTTTTCTTGGCCAGATCACCAGAAGCGCCAAAAACGACGATGACTGTGTCTTCTTTAAATTCAACCGGTGAAGACATGCTGTAAAAACACAGTTCAATAGACTATTCGCCACTAATGAGTATTAATATGTTTTTTTATGAGCAAGCGGGCTTTAGATTTCACCTTGCACCGCCACAAGGGGCCACAATTTTCAATCAAATTGCGTAATGTACTGCCACAAATTCGACTCGGAAGGGAGTTGTCCTGGTGCACTCCGTCTCGGGGATTGTCGGACATGTGGCGCAGCAAGCGGTATCTCCAACCAAAATACATCCATTTAATGATAAGTTATTACTACGTAGCTACCAACGGGACCCCAGCGCAATCGACGTCGTGTCCGTGGGCCGTTCCACCGCACGGAACTGCGTGCGCACAAGACGGTCCTCAGTCACTCCATACCCGGCCTCAAAACACCCGATCCACTGCCCCAACTCAGTCCCGTCAACTCCGGCCACCGAAATGCTGGTGTAAAGGTGTTTTATCTGCTCGAGCCATTCCTTCGAGGTAATCTCCGCCGGCCCACTGATTTGTCCTCCTCCATTTATGCAACCCCCAGGGCACGCCATCACCTCCACCACCTCGCACTTGTGCACCTCTGGGCCTGCTGTTTGGGTTTCTGCGTCCTGGCCCAGTCTGGCGCGCCGACGCGCTGCCAATCCCCCTGTAGTTTTGCTGCCACCGTTCTTGAGCTTGCGCACGAGGTTCTGGATATTTTTAAATCCGTTTACGATCCCCGCCCTTGCAATCACTTTTGACCCTTCCATTAGCCGAATTTCGTATATGTCCGAGTTCCTGCCGCTCACCGTGCAAATTTCAGCCGTTGGGTGCGATTTTTGAACATGCAATAAATATTGGAAGGCATAGCCCCCTGACGAAGACCCTTCGCGGTTCATCCACGAGAAAGTTGGCTCAACCCACTCTGCAGGAGCGCTCCTTTTATAAATTTCTGCCAGAGCCGTAGTGTCAGCCATCGCTTGCCGAATTATCTCGTCAATATCAATCTTTTCCTCCTGTAGCAACTGGATCAGCTCCCGCGGGGTAATCACACAGTCAACATCCACAGCCTCCTCCTCAGTACCGATCTCTGGCCGCGCAGCCTCCAGCTTTTTGTCAAAACATGGCATGATCGAAACGTGGTAAATCTGGCTCAAACTTCGACCGTACTGTCGGCTAGCCAATCTCTTGAGAATGCATCCTGTGATTTGCTGCGGAGATTTGACGGTGCTCAAACGCGGCAAAATGTGTGGATGGGTTTTTTCCGCATAAAGAACCCAGCCGGGACAGATGGAAGTCAGCGTAGGGCCCTGTTCTCCAGAACTTTTGGCTGCTACAACATCTTGCGACAAAACATCTGTCGCAATAGCACGTCCCAGTCCTGTGCCCACCACGCTCGAAAATCCCAGCCGCTGCGTAAAAAGACGGATTAGAAACCGGTCCACAAGCTCGATGTCCAGCTTAAGTGCTCCCGCCAACGAGGCTCTCGACTGATGACTAATGCTCATGACAAAGGTTTTGTTGTGTTGGTCTTGTTTCAGAGCATTGACAAGCTCCTTGTGCGAGTGCTGCGCAACCAGCACCTCCTCAGCAGACGTTATGCATCCTGAACATGCCAAACAGTCTGCAAGCGATATCTGGGCCTCTTGGAGGCGCGAGCTGGACCCGTCCACCTCCACTTCCAGAGCGTGGCCCTCGGCGTCGATCTGGATCTCCACGGGTTCAGAGCCCGTTTGACGACGGTCCTTGATGCCAGATTCAACTGGCTTGATACATGCCACGCCAGGAGTGATGAAATCGTTCAGATCATCGGCAGATAAAATAGCACTCATGGTTCTATTTTTTTAATCGGTTTTTTTTTGCCTATCTAATACTATACACGCAATTTTTTTGGCAGATAAAAAAATCATGTCAAATCTGACTAATGCTCACTCGGGGTTTCGCGATTGGACTCGAGGTCGCTAAATTCGTTGAGCTCAAATTCGTCCTCAGGGGCCTGAGACTGAAGCGAGTCGTAATGGTTCTGGTCGTAGATCGTAATTCCCACCAGTTTGAGGTAGAGCTCAATAATTCCCAGAAACCACAGCTGCACCAAGCACGCCGCACTGGTCAAAACGAGCACATACGACGAGTGGTCAGCTCCCATGTCCTTCACGAGTTTCAGCTGCTCCTCGTTAGCACCCATAAATGTGATTCCAGCCAAAACCAGGGCAAATGGCGGCAGATATTGAAAAGAAAGGATTTGCCCTGACGGATGACACCGACGATCCGCTAGCAAAAAAGTGATCTCCCAGATGCGCGCAAATCCACCAAGCATCAACACCCATCCAAAATATCCATGCACTTTCGTGGAGATCTCCATGTGTTGTGCATGCTGCGACATTGCATAAGCTGTGAACATGAGCGTCAAAGCAGGCATAGGGTTCCGCCTGTTGTTTCGAGAGAGCCAGATACCCAGCATTCCGCAGGCCCAGAATATGATCCCCATGCTCGTGTGTTGGTAGTCCCCGTGGGACCACGGTTCCCAGGGACGATGCTCTGTGAATGTGTTGACTATACCCCAGACAGTTATCATGGCAGAATCATACAGCTCCTGTGAGTGTTTTTGATTGTCTCCACGACGAAGCCACGGAACAACAAGGACGATCGTCAACAGAAATCCGTATGCCACAAATGCACTTCCCATTATGCCATGAGCGTTACATTGTCCAGTGTGCAGACCATAGCAGAAGCCCAGAGCAGACACGAGCGACATCCCCGCCTTGAGGTATCCGCAAAAAGCCAAGAGAACAGAGAGGGTCTTATAAACAGACCCTGCAATTTTCGGACCAAGAACGCCAATTTTGTCGGAAAGTGCTGCCGATCCCGTGGCTAAGCTCCCAGCAAGAATGGTGACACAGTAGAAAAATGCGAGAAACCACGCGGTTCCCCTACTTGCGGCGTTCTCGTGTCCATTGGGATCGAGAAAGCGCAGAATTACCGCCTCAATAGCAGCATATATCGCACACATAGTCTGGATAGAGATGCCGGAGGCCAGCCGTCCAGCAAGCACAAAAACGGCCGCAACGGACGGAATAACTGTCAACACTACTACCGAGCACAGCCAGTGAAAAATCATGGTTTTGTTCACATTTTTGGCCAAGGCCTCCAGATAGCTCGTGTCATCTTCCTCCCCCTCTTCCATGCCGGCATAAGCCGGTGCAATTAGTGCTGCTAAAACAGCTAGTCTCAAAACATATTTCATTGTCTGGGAATTATTTTTGATCGCATTTTTGATGCGACGCACCACAATTTTTCGACGCGCGTCGATTAACTCTTGCCAAGCTTGAGACCAAACACCCGTTTCTTCTTCTCATGCTTGTCTGTCTTTTCTTTCTCAACTACCACAGGTGCAACTTTCTGGACCGTCTCTGGGTTTGTAGGAAGAGACTCTTTGTGGTACGCACTGGTGTCCAATTCTTCACTTCCCTCTGCAGCCAGGCCAGTGTATAGAAGATGACCAAGGAATTTTTCCTCGTCCTCCACCTCTCTGTAGAATAGCAGGTATGCAGTAGCCAGACCAGGGCCATCTCCAAAAAATCGATAAACAAAGTTCTCATCAATGCATTCCACTGTCTCGTCGTCAAAAAGTAGCCAGCCAAATCGATCAGTCTTGACCAAGGAAACATAATGACCGTGGTAAGGACCACCACCAATGTGAACCACCACGGCATATAATTCGTATAGTTTGTCTGAGTCCAAAGAGTCATCTGTGGTGTTGAAGATGCGTAGATGTTTGGAGTACTCCACCCGGTGGAATAGCTTCACGTTTCGTCCAAGCTCTTCGGAGTACTTAAATCTTTTCAGGTGCAATGCTAGAACCTTGGGTAACCTCTTCAGTTTAATGGTTTTAGCGGCTTCCTGTAACGAATGGCAACATTCACAATAGAATTTGTTCGAGTCAGTCAGCATCTCGCTCTGAGAAAACATCTTGAGACAGTAGGTGATGGATGTGTTCTGTTGCAAGTCGATCGACAGGTCTAAGAACATCTCATCCCTGGTGGAGACTGTTTCACAAGCAAGACATTTGGTTTCGCTGGTTAAGTAGCCTTCGAACAATTGATGGATGTTGGACTTTTTTTCCGTTTCTCGACAATGCGTGTCAAGAGACTCGATGACATCGTTGATCAAGAAATTCAAAAACTCGTGGGCATCCTGATGCATCGAGCTGCGGAACATTTCATTGCCCTTTTTCACCATTTCCACAAGTCGCTGGGCGGAAACAATTCCAACATTGGAGATGTTCTCTGTCATACACTCAAAAACATCCTTTAGGGCGGTGAACACAGACTCTGGCATGTCATACTCCTTGGCGTAGGAGTGGTCCAGGTTAATAATCGGGCCACGAACCAAAGCTTGGCGTTTACGCTGATCACTTGTGGCTTGGGTGTTGTCCATGACGCCGACAACCGTGATGTTTCTCTGCTGGTTCAGCGAGTAATTGATGTGCAAGTTGCAGTACTCCGGGTACTTAGTGGTAATCAGCCGCTCCAGTTCTGGGTTGTTTAGCTCTGCAGCCGAGTTGGGGTCGGCGGTGCCAGCTGTGGTTGGAGCTGACTGAGGCTGACCAGATTTGAACAGCCCACGTACTTTGGAGCTCTGAGGAGAGCTTGCACCACTAGAGACTGCAGTCACGTTTGCAGAGCTGCCATTTGCGGACGAGGGCGCGGTCAACGAGGACAAAAATGCGTGGGGCTTGACTCCTGCAACTCGAAGCTTTCGCCGGCGAACGTGCGCTGCGTCGCGACTTGGGAACGACAGGACCTCCTCACGAAAAGCAGTGGTGTAGTATAGTGCTTGTAGAATCGATGCAATGTAGCAGGTGTACCCAAAATTCTCCATCCCAAAAACTTTGTTGGAACCGTCTCCGTAAGGCATGTTAGGACGTAACGGGTCGAGCACCTTGTATTCTAAGGCAGGGTCCAGCGGTTCTTCGGTCGCGGGGGCACTCTCGAGGTGTGAGAATTCACCTTTCCAAGAATCAGTGTCTGTTTCAGGGTGGTTCGGTGAAGACTCCTTCTTCGATTTGTCTGCTTTCCATTTCTTGAACATTGTTGAGACGAAAAGAAAATATCAGGTGTGGGGTGTCTTGTATTAAACGGTGGGGGCATGGTGTTCAAAAATATGGGGAGACAAGATCCTTTGGTTTGGCTACGCGTCTCTTGGAGCCAGAAGGCTCGGGTTAGCTGTACAGGTCTAAACAAAGCCAGCAAACGCGTTTTAGTTCAGTTTTTCTGTCGGTTCAGCCCATTTGGACAAATACTGGGGGATCTGGCATTATTAAAAAAGATAACTATTTAAATTATTTTGTGTCAAAACCGCTGTTGTGAATCAAAACCCGACTCATCCTCAGAAGCAAGACACACACCCCTTTTTAAAGAAAGACCCAAAATTAATTATGATCCCATCCCCCTTTTTTTCTGAGCGTTTATAAATTTCTTATGAGCCCCGGACACAGAGCACATTCGTCACCAGCAAATGCACGACCAACAGCACAAGCCGGAACTCCAGCACCGCAGTCGCCACTGTACAAGCAGTCTAGTCTGCGGTACGGAAATAGTTCAAGGGAAAGTTTATCTGTGTCCTTCGTAAGTGCACAGCAGACGCTGGAAACGTGCACGGGATCAGAAGCCATGCTGCATTCCTCGAAGCAAGAGACCAACGATGCCACGGACAAGAGGGAGCCGTGTGAAGTGTATCCTCATTTTGGAGCGGCTGCTCCTATGGGCTACTCAATCCCATTTTTGGATCTGGGAAAGCAAGATCTGAAAGTATCTGTCTCGGAGCTGGACTCAAAACTGTACGAGCCCCCATACATTCCGGACTCACCCCGTGCATTGAGACGACAGGAGGACTCTGAAACCATCTCGGACCGGTCGATACCCAGTCACTTGAGCTTGACCCCCAAAACAGAGAGACTGGCCCAAAACCGCATTGTTTCACCAGTTTTGCACTTACACGAGGAGACTAACTCACATGAGTTCTTGCAAAAAACTCTTGGTTCGAGCTCCGTATCTTTGCTTCCAACCGAAAAGGTCTTGGAGCTCTACGGACAGAATGCCAAAAAGACAAAGGACCCCGAGGTGCTGTTCTCATATGCCCAGATACTGGTTCGTAGTGCTCTCAGCACACGGCCTGTTGAACGAAGAGACCACAAGAGCCGCCAAAAATATTTACTGGAAGCCCACGAACTTTTGCGGCGGAGTTGTCGCGGAGGGTGCATAGATGCGCAATACTTTTTGGGAGACTCCTACGCAGTCGGATTGTTTGGAAAGACAGACGACTCAAAAGCGTTGACTTATTTTGAGTCGTCCGGAAAAGCCAGACATGCAGAAGGGGCTTATAGAACTGCCGTATGCTATAGGAAAGGATGGGGATGTTCTCCCGACTCACGCAAAGTCGTCAAATATTTGGAGATCGCAGCACTCAACAATCATCCGGTGGCCATGATGGAGTACGGAATTTACTGTTTCAAGGGCCTTATGGGGCTGCCCGACGACAAGATCACGAAAAAGCAGGGCATCAGCTGGCTGAAAAGGGCAACGGAGGTTGCATCAGAATTTTCCTCGGGAGCACCGTTTGAGCTTGGAATGATATTCTTACACGGTTTCGAAGACATCGTGATCCAGGACACCAAATACGCAATCAAGTTATTTTTCCACGCGGCTTCACTTGGCCATGCAAAGTCATCCTCCTTGCTGGGACGGTTATACGAGGCCGGAAAAGTGGTGGAAACCAATGCCGACCTTTCCATTCATTTTTACAACATGGCAGCCAGCAGCGGTGACCCTGAGGGTATGCTGGGACTTTGCTCATGGTATTTCGTGGGTAGCCAGAACCTCAAACAAGACTACGATGAGGCGTTTGCATGGGCATTGCGGGCTGCTGGATACGGATCGACAAAGGCCATGCTTGTTTTGAAAAGATTCTACGAATTGGGCATCGGGTGCGAGAAAAATTCAGAAAAAGCAAAATACTGGGAGGAATTATCTGGTCATTTAGCCTTAGAGTCTGGTGACCGTCGGCTAGTCAGCAAAAGGGTTACTGGGAGTTGAAAACCAGCAGGTTGGAAGGGTATTTAAACAACAATAATGCAATATGCATCGTAGACTTGAAGAATGTCTGAGAGTACAATAAAGCTGCACAAATATACGGCGTCACACATTCCCCGACATGCTAATTAATAGCGCAGGATTCTGAAGCTGCATGCACTTTCTAATATGAACTTCCCATGGCTGCTGCATCGTCATATGATGTGTAGCACATGAGTGCTTGCATGTGAGGATAAATCATATCTACAGATCTGATTTAATTCTGCATTTGGGTCGGCTTTTTATGCGGTTAGTATTTTCTATTTATATGTCCTATCCCTTCCGCCATCTCCCTCTGGGTCAGTATCTGTTGTCAACTTTTCTTTCACACCCAGGCTTCTAGTCCTGGCTCTCAAAACACTTACCTCATTGGATACGTATCGTTGCATTTCTATATATTGAGTCTTGAAGTCCACAACTGAAACATGCTAATGTCAGAAGAAAAACCCTTTCCCACCTGGCAATCACCTCATGAGCAGCACAACTCTGCGGCGCACTACATCCAACAACCTCAAGATCCTTCTTTTGTGGACCAGTCTGGCTATTTTGGCCCTTACGCCAGTAACTATGCTCAACAGGCTCAATACTCTCCCTACAATCAGCTAGCTCCTCTTCAACTAGGCAATCCATCCTTTGCTCCCACACAGAGCCATTACTCTTACCAGTCACCAAATTTCAGCCGGTCCAATTACACCCCTGATACATCTTTCAGCGATAAACCTTCCAGCTCGACGGAGCTTGTGTTTGATGTAAAAAAGGAGGATCATGAGCCTCACTCGCCGCAACAATATCAATACCAGTACCAGTACCAGTATCAGCAACCACAATTCATGGGATATGGCTGGCCCATTCCTCAGTATTCGCAGGATGAAAGAGCTGCCAGTGTCTTTAAGCGGTCCAAATCATTGTCGTACGAGGATCCACAGGTTTACTCTTTCAGATCAAGGGATCAACGGCGGTCGCTGCCCAAAAATGGTCCTCTAGACTTGGAGGACTCAAAATTCGCCAGCATGGAGCATAACAACAAAGACAGTTCGTTGTGGAACCTACTAAAATCGGGCCCCAAAAAGGACGGGCCTTACAAATGCAGTCACTGCACGGAAAAATTCCCCTCTGTGGAAAGCTTTATCCTGCATCTAGAAAAGAACAAGTTGGTGAGATCCAACAAATGTCCCGTGAAAGACTGTCCTTACAGAATAATTGGACTCCCTAGAAAACCAGAGCTCAGAAGACACTGTTTGTCACAGCATTCGGAAACTCTTGAGAATTTGTTGAGACTCAAACTTCAAGAAGGTGTTGAGCCAGATGTGAGACGGTTGTACCACGACAATAACGATGATCATGGTGATGATTCAAACAAAAGGAAGTTCAGTGTTTGTCCACGAGAGGGATGCGGCAAGAGATTTCGAAGGAAAGACTCATTGCAGAGACACGAGCGACTAGTGCACGAAAACCAAAACAGCCGTTTCAATCAACGCCTGAGGATGCAAAAGACGATCTTGGGGGATGACCTAGATACAGGAGAAGAGTAAGTCTACGGCATCAATAGTTTAGGACCTTCAAAAAGGCCGAACTTCGTATTCGAACTTGGCTCGAAGCCAGACATTGCTTTATCATGTCAATTTTTCAATCATTTTCATCCACTTCAAACTTATGCAGGAATCTTGTGCATACGCATTATACTTACAGGGAAAATCTTCTCTCTGATGAGCAAGGGAGTCTCATATTGAGCCTGTTCACGACCTTTTTTCTGGATCCGGAGGGGGGCTTGTAATGTGGGCAAAACCACTGTCGGCTCCAGATGCGGTTAGTATGATTATGGCTAGATTACCTGAGAGTTAAACTGTATAGTACGCTGAAGAAAAATTGTTTTTCCTAACACAGTAGCGCAATGTTTGCCAATAGATCTTGAACTCTGACACATTTAGTTAGTGATTTGAACAGGTTGTCAATGTGGCACGTCAAAAAAGCAAAATGCCGCTGGAAGCCGGCTAGTGATCTGACTATTTTTTCTTGCGGCAGCAGTTCTTGTTCTACGAGCAGATGGCCTGTATTGTTAAACGACATTTGTACAGGAACAGTACGAACTCTCTTCATAAGGTACACAAAGCAGACATGATGCAAATGAATTACTTAGCTGTGCGGATATGCAAATTTGAATAGACGCCATGCTGAAGAGATGATTGCTTTGTAAACATGTTACATGTTAGAATCCTTATTGTTTATGTGAACATTGTGTGCATCGGTAATATTCTTTCCAAACCAGAACGCATAAAGATATATATGCATACGTATATTACACGTGAGCTCAGACCGGATTGGTGAACAGATAAGAAACCGACTCTCCGTTATGAAGTCTTCTTATAGCCTCGCCCATTGTGGGACAAATATCTATGACCTCCAATTTCGGGCACTTGTCGGCTGTAAAAGAAAGGGGCATCGAATTTGTACATGCAATCTTTTCCAAAGACCCCTGATTTATCTTCGAAATCGCCTGTCCACTGAATATACCATGTGTTACTATGGCAACAACAGCTTTAGCTCCTTTTTCTAACAACAAATCTGAAGCCTTGCAGAGGGTTCCACAAGTGTCTGCAATGTCGTCCACCAAAACACACAATTTCCCCTCCACATCTCCGACCAAAACCATGCGGCTCACCTCATTCGCTTTTGCCCGCTCCTTATGTATGAGAGCAAAAGGGGTATCCAATTTATCGGCCAAGGAGGCCACACGCTTGGCCCCACCCGCATCTGGCGAAACCATTACCAAGCTTGCAGTATCAAAACTTCTCTTGATGTATCTGAGAACCTCGGGCTCCGCGTATAGATTGTCGACAGGAATGTTGAAAAAACCTTGAATCTGAGATGCATGAAGGTCCATTGTTATCACATGATGACATCCCGCGGTAACCAGTAGGTTGGCAACAAGTTTCGCCGAGATAGCCACTCTGCTTTTATCCTTTCTGTCCTGTCTCGCATAGGGGAAGTTGGGGATAACTGCAGTTATCCGCCTTGCAGAGGCAGACTTACAGGCGTGGATCATAAACAGTAGCTCCATCAAGTAGTCGTTCATCTTTTCTGGCCCTCCGCATCCCGTCTGGATTATGTAGACGTCCTCGTCTCTAATGCTTTCTTTCACTAGCACAGCGCTTTCCTGGTTGGAGAACTCGATCGCGTGAATGTTTGATATTGGTAGGTTGAGATAGCTCGCAATGTTCTCTGCAAACTGTGGATGGGAATTTCCCGCCAAAACTTTGATCGAGTTTGGTGGTTTTTGCAGAGACATGACGTATGGAATAACCAGATTCGATTAAATATATTAAATAGTAAAATTAAAATTAATAATTGTTTTATCCAATTATGGCGTCCAAACAAGCCTACAAACGATTGACTAAGGAATATAAACAAATTCAACAAAGTCCTCCACAGTACATCCTATGTCGTCCAGCAGAAGACAATATTCTGGAATGGCACTATGTGATCACAGGCCCTCCCGACACTCCCTACGAAGACGGACAATACCACGGTCTTGTGATCTTTCCTCCGGAATATCCTTTCAGACCACCAGCCATTAAGATGTGCACCCCGTCCGGCAGGTTTCAGATCAACACTCGAATCTGCCTGAGCATGAGCGATTTCCACGAAAGCACCTGGAATCCATCCTGGTCCGTTAGTACTATTGTGACGGGACTACTTTCATTTATGACCGGCGACGAACAAACCTCGGGAAGTATCGTAACACCGGAACAAACTAAACGACAATTGGCATTAAAGTCGCGGGCATATAACTTGACGAACCACCGCTTTTTGGAGATCTTTCCAGATCTAGCACAGGAAAATAGTATATACATCGCAAAGGAACAGGGGTCGTCTGCGCAGGCGGAAACGAATAAAATTAGACAACCTGGTGTTTCTGGAAATTCTGACATGGCTCAAAAACCAGCCAGTGAACAGGTGCAGTCCAAGCAAGCCAAACAGACCGAGCAAGACAAACAGACCACACACAAGCCTCAACCTAACCTGGGTCTGTATTTTCTGCTTGTGCTGATCGTCGGTATTTTCGTGAAGACAGCCAACGTCTTCGGCCTTTCCAAATAGGCCTAATCGCCGTACTCGGCCAGATCCTCCTCGTCAAAAATGATGCGCACCATCAATGAACAAGACGGACAAACAGCGATATCCTCGCCGTCGAGCATATCGTCGAGGCCGATCTGGAAACGGTCACCGCAAGGACATGGGTAGGTGAATATACGCTGCGTTGCGTCAAATACAAAGTCCTCTATTTCTATCTGATCGTAGACGGTAATAGTCTCAGACATGCCATAGGTGATTATGTAAAATATTTGGGAAATATTTCTAAAAAGACTGGATCACGTGATGTGGGTTTGGGCTCGTGGTTTTCAGGCGAGTGCAATATTTTAAAAATTCTCACGGAAATTTTTATTTTTCACTAACCAACATGGGTATTTCCAGGGATTCTCGTCACAAGAGAGCTGCTACCGGTGCTAAAAGAGCCCAGTTCAGAAAGAAGAGAAAGTTTGAGTTGGGAAGACAAGGTGCCAACACCAAGATCGGTACCAAGAGAATTCACTCCGTCAGAACCAGAGGTGGAAATGTTAAGTACAGAGCATTGAGAATTGAGACTGGAAACTTCTCGTGGGCTTCTGAGGGAATCTCCAAGAAGACCAGAGTCTCCGGTGTGGTGTACCACCCATCCAACAACGAATTGGTGAGAACCAACACATTGACCAAGTCTGCTATTGTCCAAATCGATGCCACTCCTTTCAAGCAATACTTTGAGCAACACTACGGTATTACCCTTGGAAAGAAGGCCAAGACCACCGAGGAGGAGACCAAGAAGAGCAACAAGCTGCAAAGAAAGTTGGCTGCTCGTGCTGGTGACGCCAAGATCGAGGCTGCTGTCTCTGCTCAGTTCGGTTCTGGTAAGCTTTACGCTTGCATTTCGTCTAGACCAGGTCAATCTGGAAGATGTGACGGTTACATTTTGGAGGGTGAAGAGTTGGCTTTCTACCTTAGAAGACTGACTGCTAAGAAATAAATCCGAGCACTGCGAGGAGAGTATGATAAATAATTGAATTTAGTCAAGAAGTGGAAGTAAAAGCGTAGTTTTTGAGATTCTGCCTCGGCAAAGGAGACGAAAACACGTCTACGGTGCGATTGGGTCAGGGGAGATATGTTGTACCGACGTAAAAGGCGAACAATTGCCAAATAAAAGGTGCAAACTCCGGTGCGTATTTACATGGTTTACTTGGTCTACTCGATATTATGTCTGACAATCCTTTATTAAATACACTTCTAATTGTTAGCATCCCTCAGCAAAGGCAAAACAAATCCGCATCAATGATTCGGTACAGGTCTGTGTGTTGTTCATCAACGAGATACTTACACCACGGTTGGCCGAGTATTTTGCAATGACTTTTATTGCATCTTTTTTTTCACTTTTTTTTCCACTTGTCCAAGTTCTATCTGCCAATTTTCAGCACGGGCCAGTAGCCAAGACCCGTATCGTCTATTGCTTTAGCTTGGCGGACTTCTCAGCTTTGGAGTTGGCTTTCTTCTCGCGGTTTTGTTTGGCAGTGGTTCCAGCCTCGGTGTCGAGGAAAAAGTCCCACATGCGGAATGAAGAGGCGTAGTTTCCGATGAAGTGGTGGTGATGTTCGTCGTGATGGTCTGCGCCGGCCCAGATAGGTAGGAAGTGGTGTAAAGACCACGGGAACTCGTATCCCGAGTGCGCATCGACAGCTTGATACAGTCTCAATGTGATCCAGATGCAAATAGTGAACAGATGCAGATCTCTAGTTAGGTAACACCAAATAATTGGGATTCCCACGGTACCAAATCCAAGAAGCATCACCTCGATAGGATGGGCGTACTCAGCAGCCAGACCAAAAGGCGCAGCATAACGGTGGTGCTGTTTGTGGATGTATCTGTAGAAAGCCCCGTAATGCAATCCTCTGTGGAACCAGTAGTGCCATGCGTCCTCCAGCAGGAAGAAGATACACACCTGCAGGCCGATGGTCTTGAGAGATGGGAACGGAACGTCGTAGCTGATTCCAATTTTTTCGCACACCGGGTGGAAAAACCAGATTGGAAATGCCTCCACCATAAAATGCGAGATCAGCACAGATTTCAAACACTCCCACTGTTCCTTGTTGGAAGGCATCTTGGTATCCTGAATCTTGTATTTTCTGAAGAACGGAATACGATCCACAATGAACCAGGGCAACGAGCGACCGAAGTACATCACTTCATGAAGAACAAAGAAGAGCAGCCCAGTCGCAAAAATGTCGTTTCCCAGGTACGTGTAGTAGGCTGCCCATAGCTGTTCCAAGAAGTTAAGACCAGCAACCTGACGGACTTCTTGGTACGTTTGAAAAAACGAGTCTTGAGCCGCAATACGAACGGCAGTGTCACCAAACACTCTGATAGGTTAGCAATGCCTAAAAATTGACAGGATACTCACTTAGAACTCATTAGGCGTGTTTGTCTAAGTTTTTGTGATACACTTTTTTTATATATGCGGGTCGTGCGCCCGCACGCGGAAATACGACGTAAACGACGCCAAACGAGAATTACGGGCTGTGCAGAGAGCTTCAAGCGAGGCGCTGGATGTTGGTACTTTTGGGGCCGAGCACCCGCTCCTTGCGCGCGGCGAGCAGGAGAGGCTCGTTTTCCTTGTCGTCATTCCATGCGCGTTTGACTGCTGTGGTTTTTCCTGGCCAGTTTTCGAGCTCAGGCACAGTTCTTCCACCCTCCAACGTCTGGCATAGCTGTTCCACGCTCGCTACGGTTTCCTCGCGGTCTTGGCTGGCCTGTCCCTCCAGCTCGTTCAGAAGACCCTTCAGTTTCTCGTAGCCCTGTAATCTTTGGCCACCGCGTGCTCCCAAGGTTTCCATCTCGCCAAGAATTGTGCGCAAGCGGGATCGCAGAGACTCAACTGCCAATGTCGACCCCTGATGTAGTTGTGAGAGCTGTTGGTATTGCTTCTGCTCCAGATCCGTCACCACACCATGCACCTCTCCCGAACACGTGAGGAGCCTCTCGAGATTCTGATTTATTTTTTGCGACATTTGGTCGATATCGCCCAATCGTTTATCGTCCCACGATGCAAAGTCCTTCTCTAGTCTGGAGATCCAGCCATGCGCCCGAGGAGCGTGCTCAGAGTCCATGTTCTTGCTGAGGCGGTCTAGGTGCTGCTTCGTTTTCTGCGTGATCTGCTCAAGCTCCGACCCCGCCTTGTTCAATACAGACCGATCAAACTTAGAGACTACCTTGAGTTGGCTCAACTTCTCAGACGTCTCGGCAGCCAGACCGTCCAGTTGCTTTTCATCGTAGGCTTTTTGTGCAGCCACAGTCTCGCTCAAAACGTCAAGCAGCTGTTGGGCCCGGTCTTGTGCAGTCTGTCGCTGTCTAGCTATCGACCGGCTTATCATCGCACTCATTTCCGTTTGATATCTTTCAAGTTCTTCCTCCTTCTCCTTCAGCTGCCGTTCTACAGAGCTGATTGCTGTGTTTTGGGCTAGCAGCTGATCTGAACAGTGTCCAAACAACTCATCAACATCTTTCTGAATGCTGGAGAGCTGAGACCCAAACCCAGCAGCTAATTCCTCAATTCTTGCGTGAAATTCTGCCCGAGACTCCACAGCCTGGTGCCGAATCTCGGCAATTCCCAGGCTGTTCATTTGTGACAGCTCTGCCGAGACTCGCTCGAACGTGTGTGCAGCAAATTCGGCCAATCTTTGGAACCCTGTCGACGTTTTGCATCTCATTTGCTCAAGCAATTGGGCACTCTTCACGATGTGCATTTGCGATTCCTCCTCACTACCTTCCTTTTCTTTGGCCAATTTGAACAAGCCGTCGCAGAGCTCCTTTTGGGCCGCGTGCTCTTCGCTCACCACCTTCTGCACGTCCTGGAAACCATGGACCTGCAAACAAGAAAAATCTGATTGGCGAGCCAAAAGTCTTCGAGAAAGCTCCTGGTGGTGTTCACAGCTCCGACAATGAGTCTTGAGCAAAGAATGAAATTTATCAGCCTGACTCGTAGAGAACACTAGCTTCTGAGTCAGTTCCTCTGCCCTTTTCTCGAGAGCCAAATTCTTAGACTCTAGTTCTAGACGTAACGTCTCTGAGCTTTCCAACTCTCGCTCCATATGCTGCAACCTCTCTCTTGCGCGCTCAAAACGGCCCTCCTGTCCACTGATCCGGGCTTCGAGCTCTTCAACACGGATCCGACGACTCTCGCTCTCGTCACATAGATGCTGGTAACTCTCCTGGTCCAAATAAACTCCATTTTGAGTACGTGCCGCTTGTAAGTCCTTGGACAGTCTCTCAATCTCGTCCATGTATTCACTGATAAGGGTCTTCTTGTTGACCACCTCGTTGACCTGAGGTTTGTTCTTAATGCTCTTGGCAGTGTGCGCATACTCCAGTGTGCTGAGACTCTCTTCCAGCGACGTTTTTGCGGGCGAAAGAGTGGCAATGATGCTGGTTCTGGTTTGACCTCCCAGCGAGTCCTGCAGAAGCCGGGTCAACTTCGACTCTCGATAGGGAATATGGGGCGAGTTGGCTACCAGGGCGTTGATCACACGTCCCAAGGTCAATAGCGACTGATTAATCATCCCTGCTTCTTTTGCGCGCTGGTTGGTGGCTCCCGATCTCGAGATGTTCTCCGACCCGGCCAGATCAACCAAGTTCAGTTTTCCAATTTTAACAAGCTCCTCGCCCCCCATCTTGTGCGGATCTTGCACTCTCATGTGCACCGTGACAGTAAACACCGTGTGAGATCGTGACGAAAGATCATTGCATTTGGTGCTTGCAACCTTGCGCCTCTCTGAGCCCTGCAGCGCCAGCCGAAGCCCCTCCAGCGGGCTACGGATGTACACTTCCTGGACGCCCTGGACAACGACTCCCTTTTTGGCAGAGTCGTCGAATATTTTGAGAGGACGTGACTCGTCAACAAGCAGATCTCGAATGTTCTCGTTGTACAACTCAATGAATGAGACCTTGACCGAATAGTCGGGCACCGTCTTCAAAAGATCGAAAATTTTGTACATGGAGCGCGGGATGATTCCAGCGTCAATGTGCAGATTGTTTATGTTTTGTAGGGTACGATCTGCGCGCTCGAGAGGACCCACTTGGTCGAATCCCAAATTCCCCACCATTGTATGTGTTTTACCTGTTCCAGTCTGTCCGTATGCAAAGACCGTGCAGTTGTAGCCAGCCAGCATCTGCGTTAGCATGGGTTCGGCGACGGTTTCGAAGATTGACTCCTGATCGCTCTCTGCACCAAACACACGGTCGAAGCCATAAGTTCGTTGGTGGGCACCCGCACGCACGCACACTTCCGTTCCTGAAGAGGTTGAAACAACAACACCTGCATTTTCGGCCACCTCGCGCTCGCTTCTTGAGCGACAGCGCACAAATACTTTGATGTTCGAAAGCATAAATAAACAAATATTCGGGCGGTGGAATTTCATATATTTTTGATTTTGCGTGCAGCGGGCTGTATTCGACAA
Organism: Ogataea nakhonphanomensis; assembly: GCA_030564965.1. Lineage (NCBI taxonomy): Eukaryota > Fungi > Ascomycota > Pichiomycetes > Pichiales > Pichiaceae > Ogataea > Ogataea nakhonphanomensis. The sequence goes on from JAJMAN010000010.1 coordinate 179,941, forward strand.
CCGATCATCAGTGCGGGTTTCGTTAGGCAGCGCATACCGCGACTTCAAAACAATACAACAACTTCTTGGGTTAAATCGCAGGAGAAATTGCTTTAAGAATCGCTGTTGCAGTTTTCACCGTCTCTTCAACGTAGATGCGGTCCAGATACATTGCGTTCAGCATGCTGGCACACCTGAGCCTGCAGGTGGTCCAGACACGCGCATTTTCGAATCAAGAAATACTGCTTGCAATCAACGACGACATACAGTACAACGTGGCCGAGTGGGAACAGTTCATCATTGAGAACCAGAATAACTCGTGGGTCCAGCTTTTCATGGAATACGAGGAGCAGACAGTCTTTGAGGCCACCCAGCTGAGTCAGGTATACGCTGCATATTCGCAAATGTTCACGATGGTGCCTTTTTCCAAACGGTTGTCGCAGGAGGCTGCGTTCATCCACACGAACACAAATTCGGACTCCAAGGTCCAGGACGGCAGTGCTTACCTAAGCATCATCACGCAAGACTACAGCACTGAGGTGCTTGTGCAGACTGATGCAGTCTCGCCGGACGTAACGTTTTTGACCTTCGATGCATCGAACAGTGCATACGACGCGAAGTCGATTGCCTCGCAGGTCTGGAGCGCTTACAGCACATACTACACGCAATACTCGAACTTCAGTGGCTTTTATTCAGCTATGAGCAAAAGCTTCACAGTTCCGTCGTCTACACCTGGCTCCACAGCCAGCAGTTCTCACGCAAATGGCGCCCGTCGGTGCGAACTGCCGGACTTCGGGTATTTGCTGGCATTTCTAGCGCTCATCTAACCAACGTTGTCCTCGCTTCCTTTGAGCATCAGGCTGATATTGACTCCAAAGAGGACCAAAATAAGCACGCTCAGATACAGATCCGTGAGCCCCGTGCTCATAACCTCCGTTTTCTGGGCTCGATAACTGTGCACGGACCTCCAGTAGTTTACCAGAGTGAGCAGCAACGTGGCCAAGCTTAGACATACAAAAACGAGACCTATCGCACGACCAAATGAGTTGTTGGCTCGGAAACACACAGACATAGCGGACATTGAGAGCACCGAACACAGCTGGATCCAGCTGAGTGTGGTACGCTCCGACATCAACACATCTCTGATCTCAGAGGTCGTGTTGTCGACTTCGATAGACAGGTAGTTAGTCATGTTTTATATTTTAGGAGTGCGAAAATTTGCGGCTGTGCACAGATGCAGGACATATATTAAATTTTTCAGATTTTTTTAAAATCTTTTTTTATGTCTAATTACACCCAGTTAACCCCCCAGGAAGTGCAACCACAGGCCACTGTGCTGTGTTGCAACTGTGGAGTCCCAATGGATGGGTCCACAGGTCTGGTCATGTGCTACGACTGTATCAAGTTGAATGTGGACATCACCGAGGGAATACCAAGAGAAGCAAATATTTCCTTTTGCCGTAATTGCGAACGCTTTTTACAGCCGCCTTCGCAGTGGATGCGCGCTGAGTTGGAAAGTAGGGAGCTCTTAGCCATTTGTTTGCGTCGACTGAAAGGCCTGAACAAAGTGCGTTTGATCGACGCCTCCTTCGTGTGGACCGAACCCCATTCCAGAAGAATCAGAATTAAATTAACAGTCCAGGGAGAGGCCATGACCAACACTATTATTCAGCAGAGTTTTGAAGTTGAGTACGTTGTGATAGCCATGCAATGTCCGGACTGTGCGAAGTCATACACCGCCAACACCTGGCGTGCTGCCGTTCAGATCAGACAGAAAGTCCAGCACAAAAGAACCTTTCTCTATTTGGAACAGTTGATCTTGAAGCATAACGCTCACATGGATACCATTTCTATCAAAGAGTCCAAGGACGGTTTAGACTTTTATTACGCGCAACGGAATCACGCTGTCAAAATGATCGATTTTCTTAATAGCGTTGTTCCTATCAAATCCAAGAAATCTGAGGAGTTGATTAGTCAGGACATCCACTCAGGAACTTCTCAATATAAATTCACATTCTCCGTGGAAATTGTTCCCATCTGTAAGGATGACCTTGTCGTTTTGCCTCGAAAGCTCGCGAAATCGATGGGAGACATGGCCCAGCTGGTTTTATGTTCTAAAGTCAGCAATATGGTCCAGTTTATAGACCCTCTGACGCTGAAAACAGGTGATGTCATTGCTCCTGTTTTCTGGAGAGCTCCGTTTGTTCCCCTTGCGGACATGACACAGATGATTGAATTTATTGTACTCGATGTGGAGCCTACTGGATTGCGCAATGGAAGATGGCTATTAGCAGACGTCATGGTTGCTCGTGCCAGCGACATGGGTGTCAACGATCAGGAATACTACGTTAGGTCGCATTTGGGAGGAATCTTGCATCCAGGAGACTCCGTCATGGGATACTACCTCACCAATTCGAACTTCAACAACGAGCTTTTTGACGATCTTAACACCGACGGAATCCCAGACGTTGTTTTAGTGAAGAAACACTACGTGCGCTCCAACAAACGGATCAAGAACAGAAACTGGAAGCTTAAGAGAATGGCCAATGAGCACAAAGACCTGGTCGCAGACGAGATCGTGGACTCAAGACAGGCCAGACAGGAAGCAGAAAGAGCAGAGAGAGATTACGAATTATTTTTGCAAGAGCTGGAAGAGGATCAAGAGCTCAGAAAGACGGTTAACTTGTACAGAGCGGAAAACAAGCCTGCTGGACATGATGACATGGAGGACGAGGACGATGCTCCTGAGATTGATATTGATGAGCTTTTGGATGAACTGGACGAGATGAACCTCAACTGATGTTTTTAGTCTGTATGAATAATGGAAATTTTGACCTGTTTTCTATTTACATATTTATTCTTTGGTGGCCACAATCATCTGCTGGATCGCTTGGGGACTGGCGCCAACGAATTGGCCGTCTTTCACTCCGTCTTTGAAAGTCATGAAGGTAGGCATAGCACTAATTCCATATTCCATAGCAACATCTTGAACGTTATCCACGTCAATCTTGAAAAATTTCACATCTTGGTGCATCTCGGACAGCTTTTCTACCACTGGAGAGATGGCTTTGCAGGGGCCACACCAGGTGGCGTAAAAATCCACAAAGGCAGCTTTCTCGGAAAGCACTTTCTGGCGGAACTCGGCCATCGAACCAACTTCGACCACCTGTCGCAGACCACTTGATCCAGAAAACATTCTGACAGCAGCTCTTTGGCTTGCGAAATAGTTATTTGTGAAGCTTCTTGAAAACATGGCAATATAATAAAATAAAAAGTTTATATTTATCTATCTAATTATTTTTATCTTGTCTTGATGGATCTCAAATATATAAATACACAGTCATTTGTGGACTCTTCATTTTTCACCAAACTCTCGCAATTGAAGCTTGATGTGCTGAAACTGGATCAATCCTCAAAGATCATTCATGGATTTTACAACCATAAAATTATGGTTCAGGGACAGGCTCCAGCGATTAATTTAAATGACACTAGTTTTGCCTCCCAAAAAGAATTTGAAGCACAATTGCCTGCAGCTTCTGCCTTCATTGCAAGCGGCAAAATAACAAATGTGAACACTTTGGAAGAGTTCAAGTCCCAGAACAAATTGCAGTTTCTCGAGGAAGCAGGTTCGAGGATCCTAAACTGCATTCACGATAAATCAGCGCTCAAAAATCCCGAATTACTGACCCAGTTTGTTGTATTGTCTTTTGCAGACCTCAAAAAGTATAGGTTCTTTTATTGGTTTGCTTACCCTTCTCTTCATAGCAGTTGGGAAGTTGAATCAGACTCGCAGCTTGATGTCCCCTCAGAAATGCCACCAAATCAATTCAGCCTTATCAGAAATGGCTCACGCCGGCATCTTGAAGAATTGGACTTGATTCCAAGCGGATCACCTATACATGTGGAATTTGTTGATGTTTGTACAGTGAAAGGTGCTTACTCATCGATATTGCGAAACTTCCTAACAATGCTGGCAATATATGGCTACCAAAATGTAACAGTTGATATTTTCCGAGCAGACAAAACGTTATCGCGCCGTTTACAACTCAAACTACGTGAACCAGTCATAAAACCAAAAGTGTCTGGATGGGAACGAACATCCCAAGGAAAAATGGGTCCCAAACTTGCAGACTTAGGTGCTCTGATTGATCCATCGCAATTAGCAGATCAGGCTATCGATTTGAATCTGAAACTTATGAAATGGCGGATAGTTCCGAATCTCGATTTAGACCAGATCAAAAATACCAAATGTTTACTCCTAGGCTCCGGAACTCTGGGATCATACATCGGTCGCGCGCTGTTAGCTTGGGGAATCCGCAAAATTACGTTTGTCGATAATGGACGTGTTTCTTTCAGCAACCCTGTTAGGCAGCCCCTTTACAGTTTTGAAGACTGTAAAGATGGCGGTAAATTGAAGGCAGAAACGGCTGCATTGGCCATGAAACAAATATTTCCACTGGTAGATGCACAGGGTTTCGCATTAGAGGTCCCAATGGCAGGACATCCAATAACTGATGAGCATAAGCAAAAGAAAGATTTCCTCCAGCTTCAAGAGCTGATAAAGTCACATGATGCAATATTTTTGTTGATGGATTCACGAGAAACCCGTTGGCTTCCAACTGTCCTTGGCAATGTCAACAACAAAATTGTGATTAACGCAGCGTTGGGTTTTGAGAGCTATCTGGTAATGAGACACGGTTGCGTTAATCCAGAACTTGCATTGGAAGAGCAGTTTGAATCCCGTTTAGGGTGTTATTTCTGTAATGACGTTTATGCTCCGGCTGATTCGACAACAGATAGAACCTTGGATCAAATGTGCACCGTCACCAGACCCGGTGTCGCAATGATGGCAGCCTCATTTGCTGTGGAGCTTTTGGTTTCCATCTTACAACATCCTGATCGGCAATATGCTATGCATTCTGCCGAGGAGTCCAGTACAATTTTAGGCTCCTTGCCTCATCAATTACGAGGTTTCTTACACAACTTTGAGATTTTGAAGCTCAGTGCGCGCAATTTCAAGTACTGTTCTGCATGCTCAATATCAGTTGTTCAAGAGTTTAGGGAGAAAGGCTGGGAGTTTGTGAAATTAGCATTAAACGATCCAAAGTACCTGGAAAATTTGACTGGCCTTTCTGCTGTTCACGAACAAGCAGAAGAAGCGGCTCTCAATTTTGACATTTCGGACAGCGAAGGAGAGTTCGATTAGGACATTAACATGCTGACAGCCCAATCCACACTCAAAGTTCTTAAATCTGTGTACGTTTGACCGTTTCCAACGAACAAGATAGGTATTCCTGTAGCGTAGACCAGATTCACCATTGACCCAATCAAGTCACCAACCGTGTCACATTTGGAAACTATGAAAAAGTCAAGATGTCTATTAGCACCAAAAGCTTTGTTGAAGTTCTGGGCTTGCAGCACAGAATCCGTGCCGACCAGAGCTTCGCCAACCATGATAATTTTATCTGGGTTTGCTGCTTTCGCAAACGACGCCAAAGGTGCCATCAATTGCGTATCATTATGCCTTCTTCCTGCAGTGTCAAGTAAAACTATATCAAAAGCGTTCTGTTTGGCGTACTTGATAGCACCGGTAGCAATTTTGGCCACCAAATCTGCTCCTCCATATCCGCCCTCAAAAAGCTCGATTTGTTTCTGATCTGGAGACAGTTTTGTCAAATTATTCACATGGGTACGCAGCTGTTCAACAGCTCCGGATCTGAATGTGTCGCATGCAGTAATTAAAACTCGGTAATTATTCTGAAGAAGCCAATATGCTAGTTTGGACAAGTTTGTAGACTTTCCCACGCCGTTCACTCCGACAACAGAAATGACATATGGAAGCTTATTGTCCCTTTTCTTGGCCTGTATTTCTTTCAGCAGATCAATTGAATTGTTCGGTGTTAGGAGCTTGATCAGTTGTCTTTCTAGACTCTTCTTAGCTGTATCCTGGACCGAGGTGAAATTTGCAGTGGTGGATCCAACCAGTTCTTTCTCAATCTCCAAAATCAGAGAGTTGGCAACGTCAGGAGCAACGTTCTTTTTGATTAAATGGTTGGACAACGCAGTTTTCACTTTTTTGATGTCGTCCTTCGTAATTTTCTTACCACCTATTATGTTCTTCAAAAAGCCAAGAGGTCCTGCAGCGGAAGCCTGACTTTTTTCCGCTGGTCTGAGAGCCAAAATACGGTCCATTTCCTGGGAAAGATCGTTAACCAGAAAATCTCCAGACTTGGTTTTGGATCCAAATTCTTTTTTATCGCCGACTAGTAAGTCTAAATTGGCAGATCCGTGGTTCTGATCTCCAGAGGCAGTTGAAAAATCAAGGTTTTTGGTAGAAGACACATCCTCTTCATAGAAAGAGCCATCTGCATTCCATTTGCGTAAATTCTTACTCTTTTTCGGTTTCTTTTTCTCTTCCTTGGTATCTTTGACTTTAGCCTTCTCCTTCTCCTCCTCCTCTGTTTCCTCTTTTGTTTCCTCCAGAGATTCAAGATTCATCTGAAAAAACTGTTCAAATTGAGCAGGGTCAGAGTTCAAATAGAGCACTTTAATTTTGCGCAGAAAGTCAAAAGGAGATTTGAGGGCCAGTATCGAGGCATATATCATGACAAAAACACGCTTTACGTTTCCCGTATTAATGGATAGATATTGGATACAATACTTATCCACAGTGTAGCTACCCAAAACAGTTCCGTCTTCATCATCGGTTTGTTTCAAGTCATCTTTTTCAGCCTCTTGGAATGTTTTCAAATTGCGCTCAGAGATCAGAACCTCATCAATAAAAGCATTGATCACGCCAGAGAAATTCCTGCCTGGTTGGTAGTTAAATTCCACTTGTCCTGTTGGTCTAAAAATTACAAATTGGTCAATCATCAAAATGATTAAAAATGGACAGATTTGAATAATTGAGAACTATAGAAGACGCACAGTTTAAAAAATTCGAAAAATATTTCAGGAAACAAATTATCTTGATTTGTACATATGTCTGACTTCTCGTCTCTGGGTTTGCCAAAATGGCTAGTGGAGAGTCTCAAAGCTATGAGGATAACTAAACCCACCAATATCCAGGCTGGATGTATACCGGAGATTCTCAAAGGGCGTGATTGTATAGGTGGAGCCAAGACAGGTTCTGGTAAAACAATTGCTTTTGGGGCTCCCATGCTCGCAAAATGGTCACAAGATCCAAGCGGCATATTTGGAGTTGTTTTGACTCCAACAAGAGAGCTTGCTATGCAAATAGCCGATCAATTTGCTGCCTTAGGAGCTACGGTCAATTTGAAGGTGCGATTAATTATAGGAGGTGAGTCTATGACTAACCAAGTGGCCATGATAAAGGAGAACCCTCATTTTTTGATTGCAACGCCCGGAAGACTGGCTCATATTATTATGGAAAACGAAGATGAGTGTCGTGGACTAAAAAGAGTCAAGTATCTTGTTTTGGATGAGGCAGATCGTTTACTCACCGAATCTTTTACTAATGACCTCCAGACATGTTTTGGTGCTCTTCCAGACTCTTCAAGGCGACAGACATTACTTTTCACTGCCACTGTGACGGACTCAGTGCGCGCACTCAAGGAAAAGCCTGTGTCCGAGGGGAAACAGCCTGTTTTTCTACACGAGCTTGATAAGGTGGATGATGTAAAGATTCCTAGCACCCTTAGACTTCTATACGTATTATCTCCTGTGGTTGTCAAAGAGAGCATTTTGCACAACATATTGACCAATGAAACTTACAAAGAAAGCACAGCTATTGTTTTTGTTAATAGATCGGAGACCGCAGAGATACTTCGACGTTTGCTGCGTCATCTGGAGGTGACCACTACATCTTTGCACTCCGAAATGCCTCAATCTGAAAGAACAAACTCTCTGCATCGGTTTCGCGCAGGTGCAGCAAGGGTTCTTGTTGCCACGGACTTGGCATCCAGAGGTCTGGATATTCCAAGCGTTGAGTTGGTGATCAATTTCGACATTCCTCGTGATCCAGATGATTACGTCCACAGGGTGGGTAGAACAGCGCGTGCCGGAAGAAAGGGTGATGCCATCTCTATGGTGACGCCCAATGACTTGAGCCGTGTCCTTGCCATTGAGGACAGAGTTGGTGTCAAGATGGAGGAGATGGCTGTGAGTGACAATAAAGTCATCAAACAAAGTCTGAAGGTGGTTTCCAAGGCCAAGGTGGAAGCAAGGATGGATATGGAAAGAGAGGGTTTTGGGGAACGTAAGAAACGAAGAAACAAGCTTGACGGCAACACGTCGAAACGCAGAAAATAGTAGCTCTAATAATATTATTACTCTATTTGTGTATACGAAACTAGAAATCATTTCTTCTTCTTCTGCCTATCAATATGCGCACGTAAGACTTTCTGCCTGTCTCTCAAACTCAACTTTTGTTTTCCTTGGACAGCTCTCTTGTGGATCATCATCACAAAATTCTTCTTTCTCTGTTTCTCCTTGTTTGTTGTTGAATGAGGAGCATCTCTCTTGCCCTTTCTGGATCCGAATTTATCTCTGTCCTCTCTGCCCTCCTTCACTTGTTCCAGACGCTCTTCCTTAGTCTGCTTGTACTTGACCTTTCCGACCAAAGAGGAGTGATCAACAGAATCCTCGTTCTTGTACTTTTCTCCCATGATTCTCTCGACGCCTGCAACCTGGTTCAACTCCTTCAATTTAGCAAAATCAGCCGGGGTTAAAACCTGAGTCAAGGTTTGCTGAATAGCTTTCAATTCATCTTCGTCGACCTTCTGTTTCTTTGGCTCCGTTTCGTCGCCTGAGAGTTCCAGATCAGAATCATCGTCCTGGGCCTTCCGCTTGCCCTTTTTCATGTATTTGAGGTACTTCTTCTTTATGCCTTTGCGTTCGAGCTTCTCTTCCTCGTCCTCTGATATTTCGATCTCCTCGTCGTCTTTCACATCCACCCAGTCACCTTCGATATCGGCTCCCAGATCTTCCTCTTCCGAGTCCGGAAGCTTCCAGTCCTCGGCATTCTCTGCTCCTAAAGTGCCCTGTTCCATTTTCCATTTTGCCAACAACTCCAAACCAGGAATTCCTTGAACGACATTGGTCTCAACACCATATTGAGGCAAACCCTTGGCACCCTCATGAATAATGTCCATAGTTGCGGACTTTCCACGATCCTTCTTTGTCAACATTTCAGGAGCAACGTCTCTGTAAAGAGATATCAGAGATCGAGCAGCATGCACCACATTTTTGGCTTTGGATGACTTGTACTCAGTCAAGTCTTGTAGCAACGCTTCATCAATTCCAGACGGATTTCTCGACAGTATTTCTCTAATTGTATTGATACCAGCAGCGGCAACCTCAGCAGCAACACCCTCAGAAACAAACTCATCCGCAATCTTCCTCACCACCATGTTGATAGTCTCAGGAGGAACAAGGTCATGCGATGCTTGGGCAGAAGCCGCCATGATTTGAGTGACATTGCGCTGCTTGGGAGTCAGATACTTAAGGAAAAACGAATAGATTCCCAAAACGGTCAGCTTGTGAGTTCCAACTAGTCGAGAAACCAGGTTCATGATGGCTATTTTTTGATCTAAATCAAACTTGTTTGAATTTTTGCTTGCCAGATGTTGTTCATACAAGTCTTCTGCGAATTGCTGTGGGTCTCTAAGAAGATGAATGGCAGAAAAGTTCAAGTAAACTGTACTGGATTTGGAGGACTTCTTTTTAGCCTGCTTGATGGCGGCTTCGAGTTTTCTACCTCTTTTAGATGACTTCTTGTTCACCTGTAACTGGTGACGAATTGAGTTAGGATCAACATCTTCGTCATCAGAATCAGCCTCAAGCATCTCTTCACGTTCCTTATCGGCTCCTAGGAAGAAACGAATGCCCGAAATAACAACCTTGGTATCAGGATGCAAAGAGGCTTGTGTCATAATTTCCACTGTTCTTGAATCATCCCAAATTCCTCTTCTCCATAATTCTCTTGTAAGCTTGGTTGCCCAAAGACCATTTCCGTCTTTTTGTTCGAGGAGATTGAAAAGAAGTGCCTGAGTTGATCTATTAAGCTTTTGATTCTTAGTTCCAGTATTGCACGATTTCAGCAAAGAAACTAGCGAACCATAGATTTGGCGTCTCAACTGTTTGGCGTGCATTCCACTGTTCCCCTCAACAGTCGGTCCGTAAGCGCTCAAAAGTGGAAAAATTGTCTGGATCAAAAACTCCGCACTGATCACATCCTTATTTCTTAGCATGACCAAACATTGAATGATTTTTTCTCTCAGATTAGGACTCAGATCGCGGTGATTATTGGTCAAAATCATCTTCAGGTCCATTGGAAAGTCTATCGTCTCCTCAGGAAAACAAGAACAAACTGCAGACATGAATCCGATTAATTCTGCAAACTCTTCACCGTCATCAGACGAGGGAGACATCAGGAAAATGTCTCGCATAGACTGGTAATGCATATACTGCTGCAAAAACTCTTCATGATATGATTCTGGATCTCTACGAACCAAATTTTGCAGCAAAGCAATATTGGTGGGCAGGATAGCTGCCCTTTGTCTCTTCACCATGATAAATGTAAAATATTTTTAGGGTGAAATTTTTTTAAAGGCAGTGTATCTAGAGCCTGGAGTGATATGGTGAGCCAGAAGTTTTCCAGTGAATGCTTCAATTACCTGTGTTAGTGCCTCAAAAAAGGCTATGTAACTATAATTCAGCTAACTCAGTAACATCGTCAGAGATACACAATGCGTATCTGACAATTCAACATTTCTTGCCCGGCACTGCTTCTGCTGCTATTTGCTTATCTCAGCGATTATTCATGGAGTGTACTTTTATTCGCGTGAAGTTTATTTTTGTTTATTTATTCATGTCGTTTGACACGCTCCGACTCTCGAACACACAACTTCTTGTTGGATCATGCGTGAAACAACCCCCGTCATATGCCAATCCTGATGGGATTCAACTGCCCAAGCGATTTTCTGTTGACCAAATGTCCAGTTTTCGTGATCAGGAGGCATGTGTTTTCCAGGACTTGTTGTACGTTTTAATTGGGTTTGAGGGGTTCTATATTAGATACTCCGAATCATACACTCTTGAGCAGAGTTTTGCTCAACGACTGATTGGTCCAGACTTTACAATCAATAAACACTTGGATTCGGGGCTAAAAGACATTGCCAAGAGGATCACTCGCCTGGGGAAATATTACGTTAGTCTGACGGCCTTCATAGAACAATTTGATAACCTACAGTACGGAACTGTTGTTCAAGCGTTTTGCTTTGAGATACGACAACTTTTAAAAGCTTACGAAGCAATTCTGGTACAGGTAGAGCACGAATTTAACACCAATGCAAATTACTCAGTTACTCTATTAGAACAAGATTTGACGGTTAACACAACACTACAACTGGCTCATATCTACGATATAGTGGTGAAAATTGTCCAAGAAAATGAGAAACGAAAAGATACATTGAAGATGGACAAAATGCGTTTCGAAAGCATGCTAAAGTCACTAAAAGACGATAATTATACCGGAACGCTAGACGGCGTCACTTCAGATCCGACCAACAGCAAGTTTGTAAAGGGGGGTCTTGTGCTGTGCTTGATTCAAACCTCAATTGACAAACATAAAGGAGATGCTGTCTCTCATCAATTTATGGTCAATCTGTTCAATAATATTTCCAAACAATACGTTTTAATGCTGAATCAATGGCTTGAGAAAGGAATAATCAATGACCCACAGGATGAGTTTTTGATCCACCAGTCAATTGAGGGCTCTTCTGTGAGTGAAGATTACTGGGCCGATAAGTTCACCATTCGAAGCGAGGGATTATTGAGACAATTCTACCCTCCAACGGTTCAAAAGAAAATTATACTGACTGGAAAATACTTGAACGTTCTTAAGGAGTGCGGCATTGATCTAGATGAGCTCACACCGATAAAGTACATCAAAACATTACAGGACAATAATTTCTTTATACTTCTTGACGAAGCGTATTCCCGGGCCAATCAATTGATAATTAGCCTTTTGTTCAAAGGATTTCATATTCGAGAATTCCTAGAAGGATTGAACAAGTATTTCCTATTAACCAACAGCGCCTCGTTCGATGAGTTTTTGAGTATCAGTGTGCCTGAGCTACGCAAAGCAAAGGAACACGCTTCCTCTAGCACATTGACAAAACTATACCTCTCCAGCTACCACAAGGATGATGCTTTGTCAGATTTCGCTAGTGCAAAAGCAAGTCGTCTGATCCTTAATTTAAATACCATTTTTCTTTCCAAACACACACTCCTTGATGAATTGACAATGATACTGAACGCTAAGACTACCAATTCAGAGAAAGTGTTCGCTTCTTCTGACTTAAATTCCCTGCGAAGTCTACTCAACTCCACGCTGGAAGCTAATGAGAACCAAAATCGTCAGAGCGCTCTAACTAATACCAAGATCGATCAGTATGCTGTGTTTTACTTTGAACTGGACATTGAAATACCTTTCCCTATTAACTTGATTATTACTAAGTCGCAAGTGGTGGAATATCAATTTATCTTTCGCCATCTTACTTACTTCAAGTTTGTTGAAAAATCTCTGGAGCTGTCTTGGCGTGAAATCACGCATCAAAAATTCTGGAGGTGGAAGTTTAAAGATCCCGAGCTTTGTCGCTGGATCAAATTAGCGCGCTTGGTGCACTCAAAAATGCACACTTTTGTCAAATTGTGCCTCTTTTATTTGAATTTTGACGTCATTAACTCCAACTGGAAGAAAGTAGAAACTTTGATGGATAGACTGGATCATGACCAGGAGATTGAGCTCGAAACCATTTTTTCATCCATTAAGTCTTTCTTGAGCACAATCCTGACCGAGTCAATGCTAACCAAAGTTAGACTAACTCAGATTGTCGATCAGGTATTTGCAATTGTTTTGCTCTATCACAATTTTTTAATGGCCCTCAGGAAAACCTTAATTCTGATGGACCGTGATCTTTTCTGCGCAAACCAGTCTAAGCTCTCACTGGGTACTTCGTTTGATGAGGAGAAGAACGGAAACAGAATGAGACGCTTGCGCGAGGGCCTAAAAAATTACGAAGACAAATATCAATCTAAAATGAGCGATCTCATGGATGCTTTAAAATACTATGGCGAAATTGATTCTCCCTCGCTACTTGATCTTTATGACGAATTGTCTTTATCATTCAACATGCAGGTTTATTAACTAGCTTAACTTACCAGAACACTCCGCCATCATCTCCAGAACCGTCTCTATGTTTTCTTTTTTCTGTGCGCAACATGGAACTATTTTCCATCCTTTCTGAGTCACGAAGTCCTTTAATACAATATATCTCTCTTGCGTGCCTTCTAATTCCGCTTTTGTAGCCACCACAAGTACATTTTTCTTATGCATTCTTTGGTCTCCCATTTCGCCTAGCAATATTTCTAGGTCTGCAACTGGATTAATGTTTCCTAGTGAGATCACAAACACTATTCCACCCGAGCGCTCCACGTGGCGCAGGAAAGTAAGACCCATGCCCTTGTTTTCATTAGCACCCTTGACCACCCCAGGAATATCAGCAACCGTGAAGGGTGGCTGGTCGATTCGCAATTGTATAGTTCCAATGGTTGGTTGTAGAGTCGTAAATTCCCAATGACCAACCCGCGGTCTGGCATTGGATATGGCTCTTAGCAAGGTGGATTTTCCAGCGTTTGGCAACCCAACTAGCCCAAGGTCAGCTAGCAGTTTGAGCTCAAATATGAAATTTTGCTCCAAGGCAGGACGGCCTGCCTTGGAGAAGCGGGGATTGCGGATGTTTGGTGTTAGGAAATGCATATTCCCCATGCCTCCTCTACCCCCTGAAAGCAACAAATATGGCTCCTTCGTTGGTTCAGGGAAATCTACTCCTTGGATGGGGAAAACATCATGTAACAGCTCTCTGTCGATTTGTTCCCTATCATAGTCTTTGACTTGTTCGTTCAACTCTCGGAAAAATTCTCGCTCCATGTGATATTCTTCGTTTTTCTCCTTGAAAATCCAACCTTTTCCAGGAACTTGATTATCTCTGAAAAACTGAAAATAGCTTGGTAGCTGATCATCAAAATATTCGCCCGCCGCTTTTACATGAAACACTTCCTCTTCTTTCGAGTTTTTGAGTGCTCTTATGTCTTTCGGATCGGCACACCAGGTTATTGTAGTTCCAACAGGAACCGTTATGTACACGTCTTCACCCCGTTTTCCATCCAGCTGCGCGCTCTGGCCGTTTCCACCGTCTGCAGCAACGTATTTAGTTCGAATGCCATGTAGAGAGCTCAACCCTTTAACAGCAGAAACGTAAACGTTTCCACCTGCACCACCGTCTCCTCCGTCTGGCGGGCCAACTGCCACGCCAGTATCCCTAAAAAACGACACAGCTCCGTCACCTCCTTTTCCAGATCGCACTTTGACGACACGAAGATCGGCAAATGACTGCGACTCAGCCTTAGGCCGTTTTTTGGCTGCAAGCCCAGAAAATGGCGACGATGCCACATAATAATCGGAAGCAGGAATAGATACAGTATAATGCGAAGTTCCCATTGGTTTCTTTCGATCTGGGCTTTCAATCACCATCATATGCCTGCCCCCAGGTAATTCTAGTTCCTTGTAGTCCGGATTATTCTCTGTCTCCAGCTCCGATTTCTTGCTGATCTTGTACGTTGATCTAGGAAGATTCAAGTAAACATCTACTCTGGTTGAGGCGGCCGATTTCGCAAGACTTTTCAGCCATTCAGCGTTTTCTTGTAATGTAGGAGCATTGTCTGGGATCTTTGCGCTTAGAGTTCGGGCTGAAACGGAAAATCTACGCAAATTTCTCAACAACATGACTAGAATTTGTGATTTAATTTAATTTTTCAGAGTAAAAAAAAATACAAGGTGCAGATAGCACAATTATTGTATTAAAATTCATCTAATTTTTGAGATATTCCTCGTATCCAATGGATTCGAGCTTTTCAGCCTTGGCCAAAACTTCCGTCTCCATGTTGGCCATGTATTCGGCCATTTTAGAAAAATAAGAAGGATCAGAAGAGCCCAAAATACGGATAGCTAAAAGAGCGGCGTTAGTAGCATTGTTTATAGCAACGGTAGCCACAGGAATACCTCTTGGCATTTGCACAATGGAATGAAGGGAGTCCACTCCATCGAGAGTTGAGCCTTTGACGGGAACACCAACAACAGGTAGTGGTGTCATTGCCGCCACCATCCCGGGAAGATGGGCTGCTCCACCGGCACCAGCAATAATGCACTTGATACCTCTGGTAGACGCATCTGCCGCGTATTTAGCCATTCTTTCTGGCGTTCTATGAGCAGAAACAATAGTGACTTCAAAAGGAACATCGAATCCCTTGAGGATGTTGCAACCCAAGGCCATGACAGGAAGGTCCGAGTCTGAGCCCATGATAACTCCAACCAACGGAGACTTACTAGTACCTGTAACCTCAGAAGCGGTCCCAAAAGACTCCAGTTCCACCTCTTTTCCTTGAATGTAGTTCAGACGACGAATACAGTCGTCCATCGACTGGGAAACAATATTGATGTGACCCAACTTGCGGCCAGGCTTGGAGGACTTTCCGTACAGATAAACAGACGCGTGAGGTGTTTCGAGCGCTCTCTCACACATTTTCAGTTCCTGGTTAGCCACAGTCTCTCCCAACACATTTAGCATGATAGCATGAGTGGATGGAGTAGAGAGACATGCAAAGCCTTTTGGCATAGGTAAGCCCGTAATAGCACGAACATGAGCTTCAAACTGACTGGTGACGCATGCATCAATAGTGTAATGTCCGGAGTTGTGTGGTCTAGGAGCAATCTCGTTTACCAGAAGCTCGTTGTTGGGTAGCAGGAACATTTCCACTCCAAAAATACCTGCTCCTGGGAAAGTAGACACTGCATTCTCTGCCAAGATTTGTGCGCGCTTGCAAACTGTGTCACAGACACGGGCAGGAGCAAAAACTGTGTGACAAATGTTGTCTTTATGAATGGTCTCCACGGTAGGATACGCATGAACTGCACCATCAATAGCCCGAACCACCATAACAGCAAGCTCTTTAGTAAATGGGGCCCATTTCTCAGCATAAAGGGGTCTGTCCTTCAAAACTTGTAGGGCCTCTTTAATCATTGCAGCATTCTTCACCACAAAGTTTCCTCTACCATCGTAAGCCATTGTTCGGGACTTGAGCATGTAAGGATATCCAAAATTATTTCCAACCTGTTCCAAAGCCTTTTCGAAACTTTCAACGGCAAGAGACTCAGCAACGGCAATTTTGTGCTTCAATAGGTGCTCTTTCTGCAGGAACTTGTCCTTGATCAACGAAATGGTCTCAGGACAAGGGTAGATCTTGATTCCTGTTTCCTTCTGTACCTTTTTAAGAGCATCTACATTCACATGCTCAATCTCCACCGTCAGCACGTCTGCTTTGGAGGCTAGCATCCGAATTGCATCCTCGTCATTAAAAGAGCCATCAATGTGCTCTGTGCTCGAATTGATCTGCTTGGCTGGACCATCCGTTCCATTTTCAAGAATAACGGTCTTGACATTTAAACGGCTGGCAGCCTCCACGATCATGCGACCG
This sequence comes from Ogataea nakhonphanomensis, assembly GCA_030564965.1. NCBI lineage: Eukaryota > Fungi > Ascomycota > Pichiomycetes > Pichiales > Pichiaceae > Ogataea > Ogataea nakhonphanomensis. Next base: position 196,477 of record JAJMAN010000010.1, read on the forward strand.
AGTTGACCACCACCCAATATTCCAACTACTTGCTGATCCATAATTAAATAATTAATCTTAGACTAATTAATTTTTGACTTGAATATCTATATTATCTAATATATTACATAACGTTGAGATCGACCTTCAGCGCTCTACTATCTCGCCGTCTTCGAAGTAGTATTGGTAATTCGTAAGCAGTTCTGAGCAGATTTCCTTGGCCCCATCAAAAGGAGTCAGATTGGGAGCCATCAGCACGCTCAGCGCGCCTATGCTCATTTTGTTGAGATCCCTGTGCTTGAGCACTTCCTGGAAATATTTGAAAAGCACGTACAACACATCAAAATTCAGCGTCGGCAGTTTCTGAAGAACTTGCTTCACCTTTGGAACTGAATCTGAGTGGTTAGACGATAATGTGAGAGTCATTAATTCCTTAGCTTCTTCCTCTGGAATTACAGTAACACTCAATGTCCGTAGATATCTCTTGAAAAGAGTTGCAATGGAGTGCACGTCGGGTAACGAAGGCAGCGCGCTCAGGTCGCAATCGCTTTTCTCGTTGAATATTTCCTGGATTTTGTTGACCTCAGCCATCATACCATTGAGACGGAATATTCCTTCGCTGTACACCGCATTTTTCTCTTCGAGATATGAGATTGCACGATAAACCACTGAGGGAACCGGTCTCCCATAAATCTCAAAATCTGGAGCTTTTTCGTATGACTGCTGAAGTGTAGACCCGAAATACTTGGCAGAAGAGTCAAGCCTTTGAAAAGATGCCTCATTTGGTGCGAGTGAAGGAGTATTTATTGATCCCAGAGAAACCAACTGTCCCGAGTAGGGCATGACCTTGAATTCAAGCACGTCGGATGAGCCTGGAGCATGGGTCATTGTGGATTCCCGAGATCGTTTGAGATTAAACCACTTGCTCTCAGAAATAGCAGGAGAAGGAAGCACAGAGTCATTTTGAGTTGGCGTTGACACCACGGAGGGGGCATAATCGACCGCAGTAATGTTAGATGGAGACGATGAAAGTGAGGTCTGGTCGACCTCTTGTGCTTGATATTCTGAAATGAGAGAGCACCAGTCTTCTGCATCTTGAACAGACTCGCAATAAAGTACGTGATGTTTCACAGAACGCAAAGATCTCCGCTTCTTACGAGATATCGTAAGAACCTGGTTTTCGCGTGACACAAGTAGGTCGTTCATATGGAGAGTATCCACCGAATTGGAGGCGTAATCTAAGATGCTCAGATAATGTTCTATTGTGTCGAGACTAAGAATTGTAAGCCGGAAAACTCTTTTCAATGTTCTGGATCCAACCTCCACTGTGGTAGACTCTTTTCTAGACATATCATGTGCGTTGTCAGGCGTGAAAAATCCCTTGAAAAGTTTCCAGACGTTTGATCCACGCTGAGTGCGCATCACGCGACAAAGCTCGGAAACGTACATTCGGATGATCGACTTCTGTGTATCCCACACCAGTGGGTCGATCTTGAGAAAGGCTGCTTTATCAGGGAGCATTGGGAGGTGTTTCAGTCCCTGGTTTCGAAGGTCGTGATCCAGAGAAATCAATTTCGAGTAAGGTTGGCTCACTAGGTATAGTGGCACTAGTTCACCAGGCCGTTCGTTGGATTGGACCATGAATGAAATCCTAAAGTCTTCTTTCTTATCATGAATAGCACCAGGATCGACGCACGATTCCACAGAAATAACTGTGGAGTCAAACGAGGACGAAATGTAGTCGAATTGAGACGCGTCCGAAGCCTGGTGTTGGTGCATGAATGCTGACTCGGGAATACGTCCCGCAATGATCTCGGGACCACGCTTGGGTGATGGGGATCTAATGGAATGCCTTTCTGGAGAAAAGTTTATTGAACGTAGCGGTGACACAGTTGATAACGAAGCAAAGTCTTTCAGCGGTGAGAACTCTTTCATCGGCGAGAACTGAGACCGAACTGGTGACGCCATTCTAGAGTTAGCCTTCTTGACCAGATCCGGTCTATCTATTTTATGGAGACTCTCGATGTGCGGTGATGGTACAGCCATTTCTCCAGGTGCCCTTGGGACATCTGCAATCTCTTTGGATCCAGCGATGTCTACATCTGAAGTCTCCCTACTTGGAGTTTGCAAAACCTCGTATGCAGGTTTCTGCAAAGACAGAGAGCTTCCATCGCTGTTATTGAAAACAAATTCCTCTGCTGCAGGTGTGTGGGGACGGGATCGTGATTCCGGGAGAGCCAATCGCTGTCTTCTAGGGGACCCTTTACGTGGCGAGGACCCCAAAGTCATGTCCAACATGAATGCTTCCTTGGAAATGGTCGCCGCCGAAGATTCAAGGGCAGTGACTCGTCTCTCGCTTCGCTCGGGAACGTCGATTTCGTCGTTTTCCACCAAACCGATAGCATTGTCTACCGTCTCTTGCTGTTTTCCAGGAGAGTCCCACGGATTGATGGCCGAATTTCTGGATTCATTGGCATCACTGTTGGTTGTCTCTAATTCTTTAATCTGTGCTTTCTGTTGGTCCACAAGTCGTCGCAGCTTCTCAAGTTCTTTAGCCATGGTGCTATTCTCTGTCTGAAACTGAGTCACCAAGGATTTCATCCGCAGATTTTCAAGCTTCAAGCTCTTAATTTCCTCAGCAGTCATAGAATTGGCATTTGTTGGTTCTCGAACATCCAAACTGGTTTCACCAGACGCTATTTGCTCTAAAGAATTCATCACAGATGAAAGAGACTTGGAACCCACAGTACCCTCAAAATTCTCTTTCATTGTTTCTTCAGGTACCCAAGTGTAGTCAATAAAGTCGACTAGGTTGCTTGACAACAGGCACTTAACCCTCCGATATCAAGCTGTAGTGCGGAAGTGTAAAATATTTAACTTGAGCTGCGCAATTTAGGAAAAAAAGAGTTACGCGTCATACGTCGATCGACGAATCGAAAATAGGGCAGTACATTATAAGAATCAAATAAATCACTAATCCTCGCTCTTCTTGATGAACTCAGGAAGAACACCAACCTTATCATTGCTTTCCAAAGAAACGTATTCCTCCCATAGTTTGACGAGTTGCTTCTTCTCGTTATTCTCGATCTCCAATCGTCTTTTGAAGCTCTCAAGCTCACCCTGAAGCTGTTCGTTTTCTTTATTGAGTTTTTTGAGCTTGTTCATCCACTTCATCTCGTAACCCTTCTTCAGAATAGCCACCTTTTGTTCGTGTTTTGCGGAATATTGAAGATACAGATCCTGGGCCAGCTTTTCGAGTTGTTGCTCCAAGTTTTTGTCGTGCTCTTGGATCTTGGTATTAGCCTCGTCAAGTTGACTTTGTAGTTTAGAGAGTTTCTCCTTGGTTGTGGTAGCATCCGTCTCTGCTTCAATCAGTCTCTCGTTTTTGGCTTTCAAGTTCGCGCTCAACTCGCCAATCTGCTTCTCCGTGCTCTCTCGAACGTCTGCCAATTCCTTTTGAATCTTCTGCAGATCTTCTTCGGTAGCTTGGTTACTGCCACCAGCGATCTGTTTCTCAAAGGCTTCCCTTTCTAGCTTCAGACGTTTGATCTCATCGCGACGATGACCCATGATCTCCTTAAGACTGGTATTCTCATCAACCAGAGAAGATTCCTTATCTTTAAGTGTTTGCAGTTCTGAACGCACAGCACTCAATTCATTCTCCAAACCAATGATTTTATCAACACCAGATTTCAGCTCATCCTGATAAACACTAAGTTTTTCTTTGGATTGTGACAAGTCCAGCTCCATGCTTTCAAGTTTTAACGATTGCTCGTTTATAGTCTCGTGAAGTTTCCCAATCTCCTTCTTCTTTGCCTCAACTTCTTCAGACAATTCATCAGCTCTCTTCGTTGCAGACTGATTATCATTTAAAATGTCCTGTAGCTGTAACTCCAAGACGTGTTTCTGATTGGTAAGCTCTTCAGTTTCCTTCAGCTTTGCCTCTAACGACGACGAAACAGACTTTTTATCGCTCTCTAGCATTTTTCTCTCTTCCTTCAAGATGCCAATCGTGAATTCAAGATCTTTGATTTGTGATGCTTTCTCTGACACAGTAGACTCAAGGCTTCTAGCAGTCCCCATCAACTGATCGTAAACAGATTTGAACTTTTCGAGCTTCGACTCTTGAAATCTGATCTTGGATTCCAGTGTTTCAAGCTTCGCGTTTGAGTTTTGCATAGCCTTTTTGCAGCACTCCAGCTCATTCGCCAATTCGTCCTTCTCGTTCAAAATGAAGTTCTTTTCATCAGTTTGTTTCTGCAACTGCACATATATTGATGCAATTTCCTCATTCTTCTGGTTGAATTCTTCTTTTAGAGTTTCCTTTGTCTTTTGAAGGACCGACTTCATCTCTTCAAACTGGGACTGTGTGAATATAGGAGTTTCCTGATTTTCTTCAACGTTCATGATCTGAAAGTCTTCAATCTCATCTTCCTGGTTCATCATCGCGCTGTACACGTCCAAAGCAGAAATCTTTTGAGAAAGCTTCACTGGAGACATTTTTTCGCCCTGCTCGTGTTCGCTCTCTGAATGAAAGCCTTCATCGCCGTGGTCAAGAGAGGAATTTGCTGCAATTACGGAAATTTCACTTATCTGTGTTCCCTGTTGTCTCAGCCCATTGATCAGCTCTGTTTCACCATCAATCTTTTCCTCTAACAATTCACCGTGGCTCAGATTAGCCAATGGACTGTTTTGAATATCAAGAACAGGGTTCTCCTTCCCCACATTGTGTAAGTCGATATCTGAATCGTTCATTAGTCTACTGTGGTGTTCTCTTAGAGGAGTCGCGTTTTTGCTGCTACCTGATCTTAAGGGGGTTTGGAAAGATTCGTCTCCCAGATGCACCTTCTTAGCAGCCTGAACAAGTAAAGGTGACCCCATCTGTCTTTTAGAGTTCATCCTGCTCTGCCGCGACCCAACAGGTGATGACTGGACATCGACCGCGTCCGATTCAATATCATGGATATCAACTGCATCAGTGTCCACTGTGCCAGCATCCTCGTTTTCTTTCTCTGCAGTGTTGAGGGCTTTACTCAAATCGTGTTTACCTAGTATCAGGGGTTCAATCTTATTTGACTGGACTTTTTTGACACAGGTCAAAGGAGCTCGCGTTGGGGAGACAGCCAGAGATTGCGATTTTTTAGGGGAAAGCGATCTGCGTCTAAAGCTAGGATTCCGGGTCTCGTGCTTGTATGTTAGCCCGTGCTCAATACGTCTGAGAGAGCCTTTTGGCCCAGGGGAAACGTTGTCTGTGTGGTTTGTCATGAAAATTAGTAAACAAAAAACGCGTATATTATTTAGCAGGCCCGCAGGAGAAAATCAAATATTACCCGGCTGGATATTCCAGGCTCCAAATATTTCTTGTCTAAAACTATTCTCTTGTGCGCCACCATGTCCAATAAAGAATGCGTAAGTACCATGGACTCGAATCGTTCTAACTGTAGGCTGAGCTGTATGAGCGTATCATTGAAGATGTGATTGCCGAATCTCGACAGGATTTCGAAGATGGAGGCATAGACGAGCAAACACTGTTAGACCTCAAGCGGATATGGAGAGACAGGCTATCCCGAACAGGAGTGGCGATGTTCAGTTGGGACGTAAGAAGACAACCATACGAAGTGAACAGCAACATGCTCGGGTTGATGGATGACCAAATTAGTTCCCAATCCTACCAGGAGCAATTCAACCCTGCAGCTAATGATAGCAGCTCGGGCCTTCATATCCAGGGACTCCATCTGCCGCAATCGGATCTCTCACTACCTAATGCGTCGCTGAAGCAGGAGGATGATCTGGGCTCTATGAATATTGCTTTACCCGGTGGCGGGAGAATTGGCCAGTCGGATGGCACCATAAGTTTCACTCTGGAAGGTGCACAGGCACAGAAAGTTGCTGCTCAGCTGCGTCGCGCCCAAGTGGACGGTCCCGGAGATCTAGACGAAGGAGGAGATAACCTTGGTTCTGATCTCGGTGTGGACTCAGACGAGATTAATTCCGATTTGGACGATCCAGACGACGATGAAATAAATTCCGCAGACGATAACGAGGACCAGGAATACAACATTATGTTGTGTCTCTACGACCGGGTGCAACGAGTCAAGAATAAGTGGAAGTGCAACCTTAAGGATGGTATTGCCAATATTGATGGCAAAGATTACGCATTCCAGAAGGCCACAGGTGAAAGCGAGTGGTAATTGTATATTACGATAGATGATTTTTAATTCAAAAAAAAATAATTGTTAAGTAGTGAATGCTGAATTTAAAGAGTGCGCCTTTGAGAGGTGTTAGTGCTCGCCAATTTGGTGTGTATCGATCACTCTACAACAAGGATATTGTCAATAAAACAGAAAGCAAAAGTGAAGAGCCTGAGGATGTTCTATCACAAGCAGACCTCGAAGCAATTTCCAATATACAGTCTTCTCTCTACCAACCAACAGATCCGTTCCTGGAACCCTCGAAAGCTGACCTGATCCAAAAGAGAATAGAAGCCATTTCATCGAAGTTAGAGCGCCAGAAACAGATAGAGGAGGCAAAATACCAGAAGCTTCTGGAGGAGCAGAACCAGGCACTTCGCCCAACAATATCAGATTTCAAACGGCCTATAACATCGTTTCTTCTTCTTGGTTCCGGTGTTTACTTATTGCTCCAGTACCTGTGGAACTATTTGGAAGGCGAAGAACGCATTATGGCTTTGGAAGACAAAACCAGGGAGTATGAAGCCGAGATACAACGTCTACTAAATGTCGAAAGCCGCACAACTCCACGCAAAAAATGGTTTTGGAGTTGAGACACTAATTACCCTATATAATCTAATTGAAGAACTTGTATGACTTGCCAGTGCCCTTAGCAGCCTCGACCAAAATTGACTTGGCACTTGAAGCGTCGGCACCGGTCAGCTTGCTAGCCACATCAGCTAGAGTAACGTCGTCAAATGCCTCCAACAAGGTCTCGATGTCAGCATCAATAACAGTTGCTTTGTCTTCGGCGCCAAAGTAGCCGCTGTCCTTAGCAGCCGCTCTGATAGCACGCTTGTTCTTCTTCTTGGCGCTCTTTGCTGCCTCCTTGGCCTTTTTGGAGTTCTCCTTCTCAGCCTTAGCCTTAGCCTCGGCCTCTTCCTTGGCCTTAGCCTCAGACTCAGCCTTCAAGCGGGCCTCCTCGGCAGCCTGTCTAGCACCAGCCTCTCTCTCCCACTTCTTTCTGGCCTTCTCCGCCTTCTCTTCTTCCTTAAACTTCTTGATTCTAGGATCCTCCGCGTTTGCTCTCTTGACCAAGTCAGCTAATCTCTTGTTATCCTCAGTCTTTCTCTTCTTTCTAGCATTGTTGTTCTTCTTTTCAATGTAACGCTTGTGGTCTCTGTTGGCAGTGTCATCAGGAACATCCTCGTCCAAGAATTCAAACGTTCTCCAAGAGTCAAAGTTGGCCCAGAACTTGTAGAAAGACTCAACTTCCTCCTTAGGAGTGTCAATATTTCCTAGCATAGGAACTGGTTGCTTGTTGGAGAATCTGGCCTCACTAGCAAAAACTGGTTCCCATGCTTCAAAGAAATCGTACGTGGATTTTGGTGCCGGTGGCTCGACGTCTGCGTTGAAATCCACAGAGTCGTACTGCTTCTTTTTGACAGGGTCCATCAAAGTCTCATAGGCCTTCTGGATGATCTTGAAAAACCCGTCTTGATCCAAACCACCAGCAGCTCCCTTCTTGTCTGGGTGGTGCTTCAACACCTGCTTACGGTGAGCTCTTCTGATGTGGTCTTCAGTAGCTCTAAATCTGAGCTTTGTCAGACCCATCACAGCATACAGGTCACAAGACTTCCAGTCTCTTGGGTCATGCTCAAGCAAATCCTCATCCTGGTCGTCATCAAACTCCTCATCGTCGTTGGACTCATCCACAGAAGTGACATTCTTGGAGGCCTCGATCTTCTCATATTCAGACCAGGTGTGTCCACGCAAGGTTCTGGTGGCATGAGCAAGAAAATATTTTCCTACTGGCTCAATAGGACGCTTAATTGCGGCGCTGAAGTTGGCAGTGGCTTTGAAATCACCAGAGAAGTCGGCAGGAACACCAGGAAGAGACATAATTTATAGTTGAAATGTAATGAAAAAAAACTGAAATATTTTTCAAAAATCTTGATTCCGTGCTTCTAACCATGACATCGTCCGCGGATCTTCAACAACAAGACCTTGTTATCTTTGAAGATCGCTCAATATTGCCCAAAAGTCATAGCTCTTACAATCACTGCACGCTGGTGACTTTCAAGGCTTCAACGAGACCCCTGTGGCTGAACCTTGCTCTGATTGAAAATTCGCTCTCTGGCACCTGCTACCTCAACAAATCTTCCTTTCCTACTGTCAACAACAATCCTGTGGTATTCTCGTCTCTGTCTACTGATGGAAATGTTTATACTAAACAACTGGCGCGGCTGAAGGGCGATCTGGCTGCTTTCAAGTATGTGGATTTGCTTAATGACCATCAGGAATGGCATGCTAAAATCATGTCGGAGGTCGTCCGTCTAGGCAAGCTTGGAAAGCCAAACGTCTTTATTGAAAATCCGGAACATCTTCTATTTTTGACAGACACGACGGTTGACGCTCTTTTGGCCAGGTTGCAAAAACTCAATACCAAGTGTAACCTTTTTCTGATATGCTCTAATGATGAACCTCTGATGGAATATTCAGAGTCTCCTAAAGACCTCGCAACGATTCACACCAATTTTCTAGCCAAGGTAGCACATCGTTCATCTTTGATCATTTCACTGAGACCACTGAGAACAGGAAGAGCTGATGATATAACTGGAGAGCTTTGCATTACGCGTGGTTTGATTGAGAGTCCTGAAACGATTATGGAAAGAGAGTACCTGTACTTAGTCAATAAGGAGGGTGCGGTGAAACTGTTCTTTAGATAAACTACTTGCCTCTATACATGTTATAATAGTCGTCCAGGGCGAACTCGATTGCACATCTGGTTTCGAGTAGCGGGTAGAGAGGCCAAACCGATTTTTCGCCGACCTGAATCCAGTAAGGAATATTCTTTTTATACTTGTTCACGTCAAAAATACGACTGAAATCTTTAATCAATGTCCGGAGCTCTGGAACGATTGTGATTTCACTGTTTTCAAAACGCGGAGTCTTTTCATCCACAGCAAGCCATCGGAAAAATCCAAGTAGAAGACCAAATTTCTCCAATGTCTCCATCCGATGTCTGAACTCCAAGCTGATAATGTTCTTGATGTGGTTAGTAAGCTGCCAAGAGGTAGGGGTGTGCTTGAGATCGTTGCCTATCAATGGGGCAAGGTAAGGTCTCGCCAGAGAAACGACAAAATGGTTCACATTGAACAGCTCAGTCAATCGAGTGTATGGTGATATCGGAGTAAACGATTTGGTAGAGATAGTACTGGCATAATGTGGAGAAAGATACTCGCAATGACGACCCAGGTAGCTGAGAGTTTGAATGTTGTTTTCTGTGTCCTTGAAACACAATTGAACCTGTTCATCCAACACCGGGTTCCCAATGGAGCAATATATGGCGCTCTTGATTGTCACATTGGGCGTGGATATGTAGTTCAGTAATGTCGGTGCACAGCTTTCTGTGGGATGGATCAAAATGTTCAGTACGCGATTTGTTTTCAAGTAAGCTTCTTCGAACGTAAGGTTACCCACCTTACTTTCCACGTATCTCATGAAAATTAGCATATCTTGACTATAACCCTTCTTCAACACAGTTAGGATCACTTGATGGCTTTCTTCCACACATTTATCCTTTGGCAGCAGTTTCAAAAGGTTATTAAGATTTTCATCGACCTCAGAGTCATTCAAACAACATATCAGCGCTCCAACTAGTGCCCCAATTGCAGAACCTGCTATCACCCTGGGGAGTAAGTTCCTGGAATACAATGCCTTGATCACTCCCAAATGACAGAGACCAAAAAGCGAGCCTCCCTGGAGAATCAAGGCCGTCACTCCGATAGTCTGACGCGAATCATGAAAGAAATCAAGCTTAATCTGATTGAAATGACTTCTTTCCATACTGGTATCATTAAGCTGCCAGCTGTCTATGAATTGGAAACACTTCATGACCTCCTCGATGTATTCCTCAATCAGAATTTTGGTACCAATATACGACTTGTTGTATAGCTGTTTGTTTGAAAGTCCCCCAAAATTCCGTAAAACCCCTGATCGCAAAATCCCCATCACCTTCAGCGGGTCTTCGTTGATTCTTGCTAGCCGGAGATCGTGTAAGCGCTCGTTGATTAACCTATAATCGTACTTTTTGGACATGAAGTTTTGTCGCCAAACATCGTAGCCATTCAGTCTATCAATTTCAGAAGTGATCATTTCCCACTCCTCAATGTCTGTACAAGAATCTAAAGATCTTTTGAGAGTCCGAATTGGAGAATCTCTAATCAGCTTGACCGTCCGCTTGACCCAAAAGAACACCACATCAATTATCAATGAGATGATCTTCCATAGCATTGGAGGGGTATTGTTGATTATCAAAGACAAAGCGTACAACATGGCCATTGAGAGGCCTTTGCTGTATCTTTTCATGGTGTGATAAACAAAACTAGGATAAAATAAAATTAATTATCTCCAATTTTAAATAGCTGAGAGCCTAAATGCAGTCATGGAAAGCCGATTCCTGACTCCAGTTAATTGGTTTATATTATCCGATATGACACAACATCGATTCTAATGCAGAAAGGGTACCTTGTAGACAACACTACGTATTCCAGGATATTTGACTCGCTCAGGCCATCTACTATAGAGGCAACGAATTCCTGGCGGTGAAATTATATAATTTTCCCCTACTATTTTCTCTTTTTCGCCACCATGGATATCATTTTGGGAATAAGGGTCAAGGACTCCGTAATTATCGCCACCTCTAAAGCGTTCACCAGGGGAATCTCTATTCTCAAGGATTCAGATGACAAGACCAGGACGCTGAATAAGTACAATTTACTGGCATTCACAGGTGAGTCAGGAGACACGACACAGTTCGCAGATTACATCCAGGCAAATATCCAGCTCTTTACAATGAGAGAAAACACAGAGCTTAATTCTAAGGCAATTGCATCGTTTGTGAGACAGCAGCTAGCTACCTCGATTCGATCCAGAACCCCATATCAGGTGCAGGTGCTCTTGGGAGGACTCGACAAAGGATCTGAACCGTTTTTGTCGCTGATTGATTATCTTGGTACGAGAGTCGATTTACCATACTGTGCACATGGATACGCCGCGTTCTACACGATGTCCCTGCTTGATCACCATTATAAACCTAACATGGCTTTGGAAGACGGTTTGAAGCTACTCAAACTTTGCAATGAAGAGCTGGTGAAAAGAATGCCAATTGATTTCAAAGGTTTGTACGTCAAGGTCATCGATAGCGACGGCATCAGAGACATAGACTTCTCCTAATAAATTACTTTTATTCCCGTTCCATTATATACTCCTAGATTATCAGCGTTGTGCTCGAGGAACCTTGCGTTTCCAAGGGCTCTGGGGATTCAGGATGAATCGTACTAACAGGGTGATCCTCCTCATCCAAAACAACAGTTTCGTAAAGGACAATGGTACTGGTGTACTCCTCCTCTGCCTCACGCTCTGCCTTTTCGCGAGATTGGAATTCTATATTCGCCTTGGCACGCAAGATTGCAAGGTACGATTTGCCATCGTTCAACAAGACATTGAGCGTTTTGTTTAAATCGTTCAAGAGGGACGTCACCTGGTCCAACTTTGGTGTAGAGCTTAAGATCAGATCTCTGGTTTGAATCAGCTCCTGTTTGAGCCCCTTGTAATTTTTCCACTCATTCCAGTCGTCACCATTTTGCACAATTTCAGTGGAGTACGCATTCAAAGTAGATTCACTGAATTCCTCCAATGTCTCCAAAATCGATGTTCTAACTTGAAGAATCGCATCGGAGCACTGTTTTTCATACTTCTTGAATTCCTCAGAAATCTCATCTGCCTTCTCGGTTAAGCCAGAGGAGATCCTCGCAAGAATATCACGCATATCTTGACGTGTCACACGGATTTCTGAGTTATGGTTGATATCATGGATCATTACATGCACTTCCTGATAATTCAAATTGACCAGTTGGCCCAGCTGCTGCAATTCAGGCTGCAACTCACGATGAATTTTTGAGTAAAATTCAGAATCAACTGCAGCGACCTGGGTTTCAAAATCAGTCAAAGCATCCTGAGTGATTCCTTTCAGCATCTTGTTGTACTTAGTGAAAGTAGGAACAGGGTCCGAAGTTGTTTCGGAAACATCCTCAACTTTATCGGTCTCGGCTGCCTGCTTTGATAGCCTTTTAAAAAATTCGACATCCTCGTAGGACGGCATCTTAAATTTGGCGTTCAACAACTTGTTGAACTCATCTTTGAGAAACTGCTTTTTGTGCTCGGTTCTCCAATACTCCTCAGTAGTCTTTTTAATTCTAGAGTCTTGTTTCAAAGCAAGCGCATACTCATAAGTCTTAGTGTAGAAGTACTTGAAAGTGTTGAAAACTAAACCGAGTAGTTTCTGAGTGTTCTCGTAGAGCCAAGAAGTTTGGAAAGCAGCCACATAAGGTTCGAGTTTATCCAGATTAGCCTTATAGTACAACTTCAAGAGATGTGGATGCCCGTACATCTTGTACCTCAGATGTAAGAAAATCTTTGCCTTTGTTACTTGGATGTAGACCTGCGATCTGCAATAGCGCAGAAAGGCGCCCGCTTTTGGAATCACTTTGGTTGTAAGAAAGGTCTTTGTGCAGGAACAGAGCTCAGACATTTTGACCTTCGATGTGCTAGCCAAGTCAGTCAACTTAGCTTTCATGTAAACTATCACAAGATTAGAAATCGATTTTCCTCTGCTCACAATGTCGGCAGCGTAAACCTCAAATTTGGCCACTGCACAAGAAGAAAAACCCCTTAGTTTAGACTTGCAAATCTCTCCATACTTGTCAACGTGAGACTTTGCAAATTTGGCGTAGCACTCTGCCCCCAATTCGCAGCCCGAATCCACAAAGTGCTTCACAGGCGACTTTGCATAGATGGAGCTCACAGGGGTTACTAATTTGGCATCCACGATCTCAACAACTGGTGTACAATATGGTTTGGCATAAGTGTAGTACTTGTGCGTGTAATCGCAAATGTAATCACATGATTGCGGTGAAGCTGGATGGTAAGTTTGTGTTAGGGGACATTTGACAATAATGTGAGATATCAGCCAAGATGTCAAAAGTATAACCGATAACAACCGGAATTTACAGAAAAACATGGCCATATTGAATTGTTTGGCGGATGTCCAGTAAATTGACTTTGCCAGATTCAATAATAAACTTGCTGATGGCGACTCGTTCCAAATAATTTTTTGTATAAATAAACAGATTTTTTATAGTAATCGCACATTTTCCAACATCCGTACACCAGCAAAGGTACTAGTATCTGGGCGGCCTACTGTATGGTGTTCTAGCACCTCTCTGGACGTGGGGTCTTGGTGCTCTGCCGCCTCGCCCTCGGTATCCATAGCTTCCCCGGCCGTAAGAAGCAGGAGGCGGGTACATCATCTTCGGAGCTGATTCCTGTGGAACCACAGGTTTGTGTTTCTGTGCCATTTGGCGTCCGCCCAGTCCACCACCAAGTCTTCTTGGTTTCCAGTTCTTCACCACACGACCCCTTTCTATATCCACAACAACTGCTCGGTCCTTGATCATCATTCTATTGCCCTTCTGGAAAGCCAATTTAGCGTCCGCATCGGTCTTGTACAAAATAAACGCATACCCCCTACTTTTGCCCGTCGTGGAGTCTCTTACCACCCTGATCTGATCAATCTCGCCAAATTGTGCAAACTTTTCACGCAATTCGATTTCGTTAACTGTGAAATTTAGACGGCCAACAAACACTGTTTTATATGGGTCTCCAACAATATTTCTATCGTTCTCAGGGTTCCAATTCACCAACTTAGACTTGAGCATATCTCTGTTTTTCTGTGCTTTGATCTTGAGCTTTGCTTCTCTGCTGATAAATTCATTTTTGTAGTCCTTGTATTCGTCAGCATGCTGGTGCGTTGAGTTCAAAAACTGAGCTAGTCCATCGATCAAAGTTGTTCGTCTTTTTTCGACGGGTATATCCACTATTGGCAGAAATTTTATGGGAGCCTTGGGCGTAAACAGCTCCACTACGGTAGGAGTGTACTTGTTATCCGCCATGGTTAAAAAGAGTCGATACTTCAAATTTTCAGGTCGATCGACTAGAAAAAAATTACAAAAAAATTTTAGGAAAAAAATTCACTATCTTATTTAGCTATGGCAGGTACTCAGAAGAAGAATGCCAAAGGTCGGTTGGATAGATACTATCATCTGGCCAAAGAAAAGGGATACCGTGCCCGTTCATCATTCAAAATCTTACAGATCAATCAAAAATATGGTCATTTTCTTGAGAAGTCCAAAGTTGTGATAGATCTTTGTGCGGCCCCAGGATCCTGGTGTCAGGTTGCAGCTCAGCTTTGCCCAGTCAACTCGTTGATTGTTGGTGTGGATATTGTTCCCATCAAGCCGATGCCAAACTGTATCACATTTCAGAGCGATATCACCACCGAAGACTGCAGATCTAAACTGCGTGGACATCTAAAGACTTGGAAAGCTGATACTGTGTTGCATGATGGTGCTCCAAACGTGGGTTTGAACTGGGTACAAGATGCCTACACTCAGTCTCATCTGACGTTACAAGCCCTAAAGCTCGCTGTCGAACATCTTGCTGCTGGAGGTACTTTCGTGACCAAGGTTTTTCGTTCTAGAGATTACAACAACCTCATCTGGGTTTTCCGTCAGCTATTCGATAAAGTGGAGGCTACCAAGCCCCCAGCATCTCGTAATGTGTCTGCTGAAATTTTTGTGGTTTGCAAAGGATTCAAAGCGCCAAAGAAGTTAGACCAAAGATTGCTAGATCCTAAGGAAGTTTTCGAAGAATTACCAGAGGGACCAGTCAACAACGAAGCTAAGGTCTTCAATCCTGAAGTGAAAAAGAGAAAGAGAGATGGTTATGATGAAGGTGATTATACATTATTCCACCCGATGGCTCTTCTGGACTGGGTGAAGCAGGAGGACGAGGTTATTAATACGCTTGGAGGAGTCAGCCGTTTCGAAATTGACGAAGAGAGCGACGAGTGGAAAATTCTCAAACAAATGAGAGACACAACACCCGAATTTTTGGAATGTTGCAAGGACCTCAAGGTTTTGGGTAAGAAGGATTTCAGATTACTGATAAAATGGCGGAAGCACGCCCGTATACTTCTGGACCTTGACATTAAAGAAGAGAAGAAAATTGAAGTCGAAGAGTTAACTGAAGACCAGAAGATCGACCAAGAACTGGAAGAGATGAAGGAGAAATTCCGGTTGAAACAAAAGAGAGAAAAAAGACGCAAGAACGAAGCCCGTCAAAGTGAAATACAGAGAATGCAGATGAACATGTTGACAGATATGCAAATTGGTATTGATGCTGGTCAAATTGGATCCGAGAGTTTGTTCAACCTGAAACTTGCAGAGAAGACTGGCCAATTGAACGATCTTGCTCGTGGTAAGAAGAGTATGGTGTTCACTGGCGAGGATCTGATCAAGGACAACGATATTGTTGTTAATGAGAAGCATTACATTGAATCTGAGGATGAACTGGATAACCTGGAAGACGAGTTAAGCTCCATGTACCAGCAGTACAAAGAAAACAAGATGGAAAGAGATGCAAAGCTGCGTACCAAAAACGCTCGGGGAGGCGATGACGAGGAATGGGAAGGAATTGAGGATAGACAGAGCGAAGTTGATTCTGATGAGGCGGTCGAGATGAGCGAGAGCGAGAGCGACATTGATAGCGACGATGATGAGGCAATCAACAAGTTGATTGCCACCATCGAGAAAAAGAAGGGAGGACTGAGCAGAAAAGCCACCAACTTCTTTAGTGACTCGATCTTTGACGGAATTGATGTGAGCGCAACAGAGCCGGTCGTGAATTCCGGTAAAGACAACCAAACAAGAGAAAGAGGTCGTTTGGAAAAAGAGTCTATCGAACAAGCATCAGGATCCGAAAGTGGAGCTGAATCTGCATCTGAATCTGAATCTGAATCTGAGCTAGAGTCTGAGTCCGATTCCGAATCCTCTGCCGACGAGAATGGCTTCGAAGTGGTTTCTGGCTCTGGTGACGGAATGTCTCATAAACAGGAGGTTGATTTGGCTACTGTGGAGGCCATGACCCTTGCACAACAGCTTGCACTTGGACAGAAGACCAAACACGATCTGGTTGATGACGGATTCAACAAGTATTCTTTCCGTGAGAAGGAAGGACTTCCCGAGTGGTTCTTGGAAGACGAACAGAGACACAGCAAGATAAACCGACCAATAACCAAAGAAGCTGCCTTGGCATTGAAGGAGAAAATGAAACAGTTGAATGCCAGACCTATCAAGAAGGTTATGGAGGCTGTGGGCAGAAAGAAGATGAGAGCTATCAAGAGACTGGAGAAAATCAAGAAGAAGAGTGATATCATTGCAGAAGACGACTCCAAGAGTGAGCTGGACAAAGCCAAAGAAATCCAGGCCCTGGCTTCCAAGTTAGGCAAGAAGAAGAAGCCTAAGCCTAAGGTTACTGTTGTGGTTGCAAGGGGCAGCCATAAGGGTCTTTCTGGCCGTCCAAAGGGAGTCCGTGGTAAATATAAGATGGTCGATGGTGTAATGAAGAATGAGATGCGTGCACTCAAGAGGATTGAGAAGAAGAAAAAGAAGTCCAAGAGATAAGTTTATAAATATGTATCTGTTCAGAAAATAATATTTATTAAAATTTATCTGATCAAAACAAATCTCTTATGAACCATCGAACTACTCTGTTCATTTACGGCAACCATACTACTGTTTTTGACGGAATTGAAGATGGATCGGTGATATCTGTACCAGCATCTGAGAATTCCCCGCTGGCAAGACAGGATCGACTCGAGATCGACTTGTCCTCTGTGAAGAGCGAATACAGAGCAATATTGGACAAGATCGGTTTGATGACACTTCAACTGACTTCCAAGCATGCCATACCAGATCAAATTACGATTTTCAACAACCATGAAAGCCAACCGGTGGGACTCAGGCTGGATGTTTCCCCGCAATCTGCGAAAAACATGGTTCAGTACGAAAAGCTGTCCGATCTTGCACTCGAAATGATCCTACAGCTAATCCCCGTCAAAAGAGTCAGTCATCCCTGGTTGTATGAAGATTGGTTCAGATCTAGCATGCTTGCGGATGTGGACCTAGGAGCTTCGGCTATTAACTTATGGGGTGCTCTGGTGGACGCAAGTTTTCCAATTAGTTTGTCTGACTTGGAAAGCTTGACCGCACTAGAGATTGTTCTGGACCACACCAAACTCAAATATATCTTTTACTGGTCTTCTGTGAAGCAGGTCATATCCATTCCTAGGATGTCGAACAGAGAGATAGGCCTTTTTTACGCTGAATCCTTGCCTGGGGATCCCGACCTAAGTTTGAATGGAATAAGAGTCCGCGGAAACTCCAAGTTTGTCCCTACAAGTCTTTACTTAAATGCATTCGATTCTGGAGCTCCTGATGTCAGAACTAGTCACGAAATCCTTCAACCATCAGGCATGCATCCAGTATACCAAGTCGGTATTGTGGGACATAATAAGGCACCTCAAGAAAATTGCAGGCTTATTTTTGATCTGGAGATTCCGAACTCGCTGATACTGGACAAATACCAGCTTTCGGGACTCAAAACCAGATTCGCCAATGTCACGCTGTTTGGATCCAGTGACCTCGAGTTGCCAGTTTATGAGGTAACGGATGGCTGCTCTCTTCGGGTGGAGCTATCACCCGACATCACAGACTTCGAAATCCCTCTGCATCTGAGGTATGGAGAGCCGGAATCTGGAGGTAGCCCGAAGAACGTGGAGCTTCCTGTGGGAGACCTTTATTGGGACTGCAGCACAGATACAGATCTGGACTCTTTGGTTCGCGGAAGCTTTATGCATGAAAACAGAATTATTGAGCACAAGCAATCACGCCTGTTTCATCTTGCTGCTACGGGGGACAACTTTCTGAATGTGAGTCTACCTATTGCCGATTTACAGGATAGTGAGTTTGTGGAAATATGGACATTAGCATTGGTGTGCTTGTGCACAATCTTAATAGCAAAGGTGGTGTTGCAAATGTGACGTGCCAAAATCTGCGTACACGAAAAGCGCAGCGTGTGGCTTTGCGGTTTTCATTGGCTGCGAAAAATATTTCTAAAAATGTCTGCTGAAACTTAGAGGAGTTAGAACTCTGTCGCCGTTTCGTGTTGCTGATCGAATAGGAAGAATCGGCTCATGGAGCAAGCGAATGGACTAAGAAGGCGGTCGTCGATGTCTTCGACGACTTCCACCCGAAGCTTGCGGTCGATGACCACTCCTAGGGAGCTGAGCACTGATTCTTTGCTTGTAATCGAAGAGCGATTTGTTCGAAAATCCAGGACAAACAGGTTACAGAAACTCCAGAAACCCGAGCAACAAATGCCTACGCGGTCGTCGTATCCAGTTTCCACCCAGGGACGGGAAATGTACTACTTTCCGAACGGCGAGATTTTTCGGCCCAAAGTGCAACCGAAACCCAGATCCTACAAGTATAGCTCTATGCCCAATCTGCGGCAGAATCCCACTCGAACTCCAGTGACTACTACGCAGAGTTATCCGCGTCATGCCAGAACTACTCCATCGTCATCTGCTGTGTCTTCAGTCCAACCGAATCACCAGACTCAAAAGATCTCTAAACAAGCCACGGGATCAAGCGCATCAACAGCCTCGCCGTCTTCGTCTGTGGAACACAGCACGCCGGCATCCTCAATAACATTGAGCGAGGAAGAGGAAGATGAGGACAAGAGCGGTTTGAAAAGAATGTTCAGCAAGCTGCTTCGCAAGGAAAAAAAACATTTGCGTCAGAATAGCATGGTGAGTGTTGCGCCTCCCGTGCCTAAAAATAGTTCATTGGAGCAACTTACCGTGGCTCCAATTTCGCTGTCAGTCGATCTTGGAGAGAATGAACATAACAGCTTCTTTACGGGGGAGACAAAGGCAGTCGATGGAGCTGACTTGGAGTCGGAACTGGATTATATCTCTTCAATCATTGGTATTGGAGAAACCTCTTTTTTTGAAGATCCCAGCCAGGAGAAGCTCATTAAGCGCAAATCTCTACGCATGAAATCTTTGCAAAAACAAAAGTCCTTGAGTAGAAAATCAGGTGATAAAAGTGATACCACCGTCAAGGGTTTAAATTTTGATTCAATTCTTAAGAATGCGTGTTGCACTGGGCAAAAATACGAAATTATCACTTCCAATAGTCCAAAAGCCCCAGAACCTTTTACACACAAGCCTAAGAGTGTTTTGCGAAAGCGACAGGGAGGGAAAACAGACATCACTCCTCACTCTGAGGTGTCATTTTCTGATAAGATCTATCTCAACGAAACATATTCTCCAGATCAGTACCCGCGGTTCAACAGGGAGCTAAAACTAATTTATTCTAAATTGGCGAGGAGTCCGAACTCGATCAAGGAGATCCGTGCGGAACTTAACTACTACAAACAAAACGAAATGACCGTTCATGAACAGTCTAGAGAGTATACGCATTTTTTCCGAACTGCATAATATTACTATGATATCTAAGAGCCCCTGTAAGTCGAGTAACCGTAATTGCTGAGCAGCAGTGGAACATGGTAATGTTCCTGGGTGCTACTGACATCAAATGTGATATCAATAAAAGGGAAGAAGGTGTTCCCATCGCGCGATTGGAAATACTCTTTGGTGAAGAATCTGATTTGGTAGGTTCCTGGAAGTAATGAACGCCATTCTGAACCCTCAAAACCAAGTTCTTGGGCTAGTTCGGAAGATCCCGAAAGTTTTGACCACTGAGCAACTCGACCATCAGAGTTTGTGTAAGCCTTGGCAAAAGGCTCCATCCCATTCCTCAAAACTCTAATTTCACAGGCAACATTTGGTGCTGGTTTTCCAAGTGTTGTGTCTAAAATATGGCAAGTGATTGGTGGCATTATAGAATGGAAAAAAGATAAGCAAAAATATTTCTTCGATAAAATAAACAGATCAAAAATATTGACATTATTTTCTTAATTCTTGTGTTTATTATACATTGCCAATTATTGGAGATGGAACCATTTAGGTTGCCGAAATTTTTACGACCCGCCCTTCAAGAACTGAATGGTAATATTGGCAGTACACTCCATAACCCCGATGACGGCATCTTTAAAGTCAAGAAAGGGGTGAAGTATTATCACCCAAGTCTTTTCCACACCGCTCCTGCCATAATTAGAGGACCCATACCCATGTTTGTGTGCGATATCTTGAAGATGAAGGATTGCAGAAAAATATACTTGAACCAAGGGTATGCTTCTAGCAGCCTCAATATTTCCATGTTCCACAATCATCCTGTCCAGTATTTAATGGTTCGAGGAAAAATAGTGGGAGAACGATGGCTGGAACAGTCTGATCAAAAAACTTATATGTTTCTTGAGCTGTGTGATGGCACTTCTGAATATCCAGTGAGTGTAAAAGTTCACAGTACCCTTTATTATCAAAATCTTGCAGGATTCGAGAAAAATGGTAATGTGCTACTCGAGGTCCGTGGAGTCAGCACTTTTTATCATGAGAATGTCGAAATTCATGCGGACTGGGTCAAGGTTGTAGGAGATAAGAGTGACATTGGTTTAGAATTGGAGTGGTGGGAGCGGGGTATGCGGTGCAAGATGTCGTTTTTGGATGATCCGTGGGAATTTAGAGGAAATGTGGTCGCAGAAAAGGAGAAAATGAAGGATTTCGAAATGAAACATATCAATAAACAAAACGAGATTCAAAGGGATGTTATGAAACATGATCTAGAGATGCGACGAGAGCGTGCGCAGAAAAACGCCTTGGAGCTGAAACGCAGAGAGGAGGAATATGAGAGCTCAGGAAACGTTATGAAAAGAAGCTGCCCATCACCAAAGTTTTCTTTATCTCATAAGCCAATTGCGGACGAAATGGCTTTCGAAAGTCAGGGAATACCTGCTTACGAAACTACAATACGCGAAGGAGAGGTTTCAAAACACAAACCGGGAAGTGGGACTGAAGATGAAACGCAGAAGGGTATCTACAGTGACAAATCCAACGCAATATTTGGAGGTCATGATCAGGAAAACAACTACGTTGGGGAGGCTAAAAGTCCAATAGGCATTTATAATGATACCAAGATCAACGAACGACCTCAAGATATCGAATATATTCAGGATCGATCACATAATGAAAGTCAAATTGTCAATTCTCGAGAAGAAGCTGGCACAGTCCAAACTCAGGTAAGCCGAATTGAAGCTATCAGTCTTGCAGAAGTGGAGAGTAGCGTTACAGATCGTGAAAGAGAAGTAACAGAGAACATCCAGCATGAAAATGAAAAACAAAAAGTCATTAATGGTCCAAAAGGTTCAATACGTTCTGAACTTGCCCAATCACCAAGTGAGGAGCGCCTTCAACTAGATTTGAAACTGTTTGGCATTCCAGCACCCGCTTTCCAAGGATCTCGTTTTACTATTCGAAGCATGTCTGCTTTACTACCATCAAGCGGCATGAAGGCTCTTGAAAAGTGCCTTATGCAATACTGTCTTAATCATGAAACAAAGAAATTGAGCCTTGAGACCATTATGCAAGATAGAAAGATTGGATTGGAGATAGGAAGGCTTTGGGTAACTAAGCAATTACAGGAAGACCAGGATCGCGAAATGACCACACGAACGACTCTTGTTTGTTCCCAGTCCAATCCAGAGTGGCAGAAACTATTTCACACGGCTCGCAAGTCCATTTGTAGTACAAGGATGGTTCGTCTGACTAAGTCGCTAAGTCTTGACATCTCCACTCTCAAGAAAGCGCAGCAATATGTTCATCAAGTTATCCAACGCACGATGAGCAATGAAAGGCTTATTATCGATGAACTACTGGAAGACTCCTCCTCGCCACAAAATTTTATACAGCACCTGAATTACTTCTATTACCACACCCTCCCTCGGTTTCAAGTTGGCTGCAAGGCCATCTCAAGTGAAATCAGCGCCAAGCTTTCGGTGAGCCCAACTTATGACATGATCATTCAAATCATGATCCACGCTATCAACTCTGCTGAAACAGAAGCAACAATAGAGTTAGGTTCTCACATGAGATTGAGGTTCGTGTGGTACTACAGCTTAAATTTTGATTCATGCATTTACATGCCTGAGTTAGAAACAAATATCTAATAAAAAATAAACATTTTATTTATTTGTACACGTTATGAGAAGACGAGGTTCGAGCGTTTCCGATCTTAAAGGCCGAAGATCGCGAGCGGGATCCATTGGATCTGTAACTTCTACAGATACTAGCAATGTGGATTTAGTAGCTGCCGAACAGGTGGGACCAAGAAAGAGAAGCATGTCGTTGAATGAGTTGAATCCTGCGAAGAGCTTGTTCATGCCAACATATGTTTTGTATCCATTCTCAAATAGTGAACGCGATGACTTGTGGAGAAAACAAATGGAGGATTTTGACATTGACTACACTTTTGGAATTGAGGATCAATGGGTAGTTGATGAGTCAAACAATGATGAGGCTCTGGACTTCCAGCGGACTCTCAGATACAATTATACCGAAAATAGAGCTTTTTTAAAAGAGACCAACGATATAGCTCAGGACTTAAACAGACTGCTTAGCACTGGTAATCAGGTTACGCTCCAGACGATTAACTTCCAGACAAAATCTACAGAGCTCATAGAGGAGATACAGCAATTTAATACATTGTATGAGCAAATCTCCTCCAACCTGACCATATTCGAGGCCTTGGATCCGATAGTTCAACTTTTGAATACAACAAGCTCGAGCTCTATTGCTGTCAAAGCTAAGTTCCGCAAAGATGTTTTAGAAAAGCTAGATGGCTGTCTGGAATTTGTTCATGACTCCGACCACTCTACTTTCAAGGATATCGAAATCTATAAGCATAGATTCAAGCAGTGCATGATACGAGCGCTTACATTGGTGAAAAACTACATCAATACCGGCATCAGGGAAGTCGAAGCTGGGCTCCAGCAGAAAATTTCAGAGAAAAAGAAGGAGGAGCAGAGCGTTACGACTACAACCACATCAGTCGTGGTGGACGCTTTCGTGTACATTCAGTTCGAAGAAGATGTTGGGAAATATGTTGGTACCTTTGATCAATTGTATTACCGTGCAATCCGTTCTCAGGATAACGAGTATATGGGCTTGCTAAATGACTGTTACACTCAGTACTTTAAATCTCGATCAAACCTCCTGAATCCTACAATCCAACAACATGTTGCTTTACAAGATTATTCCAAAGACTGTGTGCAGCTAGCTCAAACAAACATCTCATTTTTTATCAA
Source organism: Ogataea nakhonphanomensis (assembly GCA_030564965.1). Classification (NCBI taxonomy): domain Eukaryota; kingdom Fungi; phylum Ascomycota; class Pichiomycetes; order Pichiales; family Pichiaceae; genus Ogataea; species Ogataea nakhonphanomensis. Next base: position 219,855 of record JAJMAN010000010.1, read on the forward strand.
ACTGATGGAGAAAGAGTACGATATGTTCAAGCGTCTTTTTTTCTTACCTCCCCATGGATGTACCGAAGATGTCGACAATTCCACCAATTTAGCATCGTTATCAAAATGGTTTAAAATTCTGCTTGATCCTCTGTATTATCTTCTAAGAAACAAAATTATAAGAGAGAACAACATTTCCGAGCTCTGCGAGCTGATTTCTATTCTCCAAAGCTATTTCGACGTTGAAGAGTTCGATAACAACACCAACTTAGATGATTCCAACATGTACCAACATGAAGCTCCATTGCAAGAGAGGATCCAGCTGGGGGAATTGTTCAGGCCTGTCCTAGAAGACACTCAAACAAGACTGGTTTTCAAAGTTCAGCTGTACGTGGATAAGTTTATTGTCAGTTACAAAAAGACTGGTCGAGAACTCACAATCGGTCACCGCAGGAAACTCAGCATCTCAGATCCTGTCACTGAAGAGTCGTTGCCAAAAACAGATGCCGATATCCCTGGAGAGAGTGTTTTGTCATCGGACAGCACTGCACTGGCTCCGGAAAACCTCAAGTTTATCTACCCACCTATCATAAACGCTGTTCAACTGTTGATGAAAATCTACCAGTTGCTGAACCAAGGTGTTTTCGATGATCTGGCAAATTCCGTGGTGCATCTTTCCATTTTATCACTGCATACAAATTTTGGTCATGTTCCAGGGGTCGAGTCAAAGCTGTACGAAATTAAAAGTCTCATGTTCCTCAGAGAATATATTGCTACCTTTGAAATTGAGCATGCTCGCCGCGAGACAAACATTGACTTCAGTGGTATCAAGAAGCTGTTTGGTAGATTCATGCGTGGAGATAACTCTAAAAAGACCGTCGATAATAACTTCTCATCTGCAAACAATGCCGATTCGGACCAAAACAAATTTTTGAACCTACTACTCGGAACTGTTCCAAAAGTTTTGAATGACTTCGTGGATTGTAGATACGAGATTCAAATGGCCTTGCGGAATGCAGTTCATGAATTTATTCACGAATCCGCGAAACCTTTCGTCAAACCTCTGGAACAATATCCGGACCGGCCTCTAAAAACTGTGACTGACAAGTTTTTGCATACATTGAAGAACGAGCTTCCTCGTCTCAAACCACGCATCCTTATGTATGTGGGGGACGACAAAATCTTGAACTTTCTGCTAGACGGAATTCAAGAAGCCGTTATTAAAGCTTATGAGCAATTCTACTCTCGAGCAGAGCATGAAAAATCAAAAGATGTCGAAGATCTAGTGGATGTGGACATAGTCATCTCTCTATGGGCAGAACAGGTCTCCGAGATGTTTTCGGTAGACGATCTCGAAGTAGATTTGGAGATCTCCTCTGATGATGAACATATGACGAGTGAGAATGGCGATGTGAGCAATTTGAACCTATACTCCCTTAGATAGTGTACCGTAAATTTAAAGGGAACTATTACTGGACCTCTTCAAATGGATTGTACGCATTTTTTGAAAGAATTTTGTTGAGCTCTTGTTTGATGTAGACTATCTTGGCTGGATCCACCAACAGATGGGTCTCATCTAACTCCTCAATGACTATATCCCTGGAATCAGAGTCAATTTTTACTATGAGGGCCTTTATGGAAGGATCGCTGGAGTTAGAAAGTCAGATGATAAACTTACCATTGGATCAACGTGCCTTTAACTGCTCGAGCCATTTAAAGATTTAAATAATATGGAATAAAATATACAAATAATATAAATATTATTTTTGGTCGTATGACTGCCTCGTATAATGACCAGATAGTCGATACCACAACCGAAATTGATGACCTCAATCATATACAAGATGGCAGACAAGTCATACTACAAGGAAGTGATGAGTCAGAACAGCTCAATTCGGCTGAACAAGGTTTCGACAATCCCACTCATGAAGGTGATTCAACGTCAGAGAGCAGCAGCACTGACAGCTTGGAGCCCCCCAAACTCAAATATACAAGACTCAACAAATTACCAGCACGGTTTTTCAATAGGGATGCTGTCAGCTGCTGTTTCTTCCACGAGAAAGTGTACATCTTTGCTACCCACTCCGGGTTTGTCCATTTAACCAGACCTGACTTTTCCGCCCTGCGCACCATCAAAGTCCAGCGGAGCTCGATTATGTCTCTTCATACAGACGGAGAGTATTTTGCTTCAGGCTCCATTGATGGTACAGTTGTGATTGGTTCCATTGCTGATGACAAAGACATAATAGCGTACGATTTTAAGCGACCTATTCACGCTGTCGCTTTGGATAAAAACTACAAATCAAACAAGTTATTTATTTCCGGAGGGATGGGTGGAAATTTGGTAATGTCCTCGAAGAATTGGCTTGGACAGCGCCATGATGTGGTAATAGATTCTGGTAATGGTCCCATAACCATGATTCAAACGATCAACGATCTCGTGATATGGACAAATGATACAGGAATCAACATGGCGCAAATTTCTTCCAAGAGCATACTGTTTCATGAAAAACTGCCGGATGACTTCCCTCGTCCCGAAATGTTTTGGCCCCGTTTTCACCAACAAGGAAACGATCGATTTTTGATAGGATGGGTCAACCACGTTTGGCAGTTCAAGGTCTCATTGCCAACATCTAATAGCAGCATCATATCATCTGCAACCTCAAGCTTTATTACTTCGATTGATAAAAGAATAGTGCTAGAGCACCATTTTGTCCTTGAAGATACCTTGATCGCAGGAATCTCTGAATATGATGACAATCTTTTGATATTAAATTATGTCCAGAACAACGAGCCCCCTGAGCTACGCGTTCTAAGCAAAATTACTTTTGAAGAAATATCAATTGATCAAGTGACTCTCAATCGGAGGTCGAATCTCGGGCTGAATGACTACCACTTATATCAGCGCGATTTCCAATGGTTTCTAGTCTCAGCAGACGATTGTATAGTGGTTCAGAAAAACGGAATTTATGATCAGCTTACTTGGTATACCGCACGCGGAGAGTATATGGAAGCTTGGCAGATGAGCGCTCATTGGCTAGACAAGTCCGAACGATTGAGTATTGGAGAACGTCAAATGGATAAGTTTATCTCCAATAACGATTGGCAGGCAGCCAGTGCATTTTCGACCGAGTTTCTTGCGGTAAGTGAAGATGATGATCCATCTTATTTGGAGAAAGTGTCTCAAACTTGGGAAAAATGGATCCAACTATTCATTGATGCAAATCATATGGAAATGATTGTTTTTTTAATTCCTTCCAAGCCTTTAGGAGACTTTGCTATCTCTTCCAAGTATTACGGTCTGATATTTGAAGAATTGCTAAAGTCTCATAAGTTTGAGGAAGTTCTACATTTTGTTGGAAAATGGGATCATTCGCTTTTTGATCTAGAAAAGGTTAGAAATGGTATGGAAAGAGAGTTAGGCCATGCTGGAGTGTTAGAATCCAAGGCTCGAAGGTGTATCGTTAATCTCAATATTGAGTTGGATGATATGAAGAGCTGCGTGGATCACTTAATTTGGCTTCAAGACCCAAATATTATGCTATTTCTAGATGAAAACCATTTACTGCTCCCCAATTTGCACAAGATCCCAGAAATTTTCAAAACTAAGGATTTTGCGGAGCTTCAGAGTTCGCAATTTCTCTTAACAGCAGTTCAGATTTTGGTTGAGAACAGTCACGAGATTTTGCCAAAGCATGTTGTGGATGTTCTTGGTCGCGCTGGTTTGGACTACATCACATTTCTCTACTTGGATACTTTAGCGTCCAGTGATTCCTTACTGGTGAAAGATTTTGAGGATGAAATGGTGCGTCTTTATGCTTGTTTTAATAGGGATCACTTACTCCAATTCTTAAATCGCCATTACAACTACTCTGTTGAAAAGGCAATCACGGTTTGCGAGGAGAACAAATGTATCTCAGAGTTGGTCTATTTATTAAGCAAAGTGGGACAGAATAAAAAGGCATTGAAGCTTATAGTTGATGAAATGAAAGACCCAGAAAGAGCCATATCATTTGTGAGTGAAAGCGATGACAGGGAATTGTGGGATTTTTTGCTGGATTATTCGATGGATAAACCTGCCTTCGTTCAAGCTTTAGTGATTGCTGCAGGGGAACTCTCAGATCCACTTCCAGTTATATCCAGAATTCCCTTAGGAGTTGAAATCAAAGGCTTGAAGCAGGCTCTACTGCATATTTGTGGGAACATAAAGATGGATCGCCTGATCCACGCAAAAGTATTAAAACTTGTTTCGGGAGAGTCGATGGAGCTGTCAGCTCAATACATGGACCTTCGAGCCAAGGGTAGTGTTTTTGAACTTTCAAGAATTCCAACACAGACGCTGATAAGCTACAATGGTGAGCTGATGACTGAAGAGCAGTTTGTAGGCCATAACTGGAAAGGCTCAGCGGCTACAATCGCCGAAAAACTCAATCATGTCGCGTATATCAAAAGACATACTGGGCGCTAAAAGATACTGAATAATGTATATAATGAAATACAGCGGCTTGAAAATTGAAGCAGAGAATGGATTTCGAAACGATATTCAGACTGAAGGCTCCCCAGGATGACTTTAATGACCAAGGACTATACAAATCGCGTTCTTTAAGAAGAACTTCCTCGAATATTAGTCCTAGGACAAAAGACGATGTTTTCGTGTCTAGGAGCGACAGCTTTAAGACGTTGATTCTTACCAATTCTAAGGACAATTATTTTAGCTTAACCGAGCATAAATTTGACAATCGCTTGAGCAGCCACGAGGACTCCAACACAGACGTATCTCTCACGCCTACGAAACCAACCGTGAATTCGCGTTTTGGAACGTTGAAGCGAGGAGCCAGTTTAAAACAGGAACAGGTTCCTTCGAGGTTCCAAAGTTTATTTGAGGACCCTAAACTGGAGCCATCATTTCCAATGGTCCTTAAGAATAAAGGTTCTTCCTCCTTTGCTCTACAATCCTTTCCGTTCATGGAACGTATTTCTGTACGCTCCACTGTGCATTCAACTACAATCCAGTCGCAAGCGGAAGCTGAGAAGGTGAAGATAGAAACAGCACCTGAAACAGCAAACCTAGTCACCGTATTTGATTCTCCAAGAACTGCCAAAAGCATAGGCAAGCGAAAAAAATCCATATCGGGACTTTTATCTCACCTAATTGAAAAGTTTGGTCAGAGGAAAGACCACACACCCAAGAGCGCCCGGTCAATCAGGTCCATCAAAAGTGTCAGCATAGCAAATCATAGCGCTGACATTTATAATGATATATTTGACGACTATAATGATTCAGCAGTGTGCGAGCGAGGAAGATCACTAGTCAGAAATCCGGCGAAAGAGCGTAGCAATTCGATACCTCGAAGATGCTCATCATCTTCTGGGTCAGACCTCAACTCATTGGATCAGGGCTATAATAAACAACGGACAGAAATTTATCCAACTGCAACTATATTTGACGAGGCCACAAGCACACCATTTTTTAAGGATATTGGCATACACGATGAATCGTCTGGGTCCACTGCACCAAAAACTAGAACTTTGCGCAGACTGAAAACAGATTTGGACAATTGGTGGAGAAGAAAAACCATCAATCGCGGACGCAGGAAGGAGTCTCTCGAATTTGCGGCAGGAATCCAAGCCAACACCGCAGAACTTGTTTGTGAGAAACGTGAATTTGAAGCTACCAGCACTCCAAATAAAAATTTCGAGGAGCGAGAAGTTTTGATGTGGACCGACAAGTTCGGAAATGTAGTTCGAAACGTTATCGACGCCAGAATTTTGGTTGTTGAAAATGAGCCAAATATGGATGAACTTCTGAGAGAAGGGAAATCAGCGCCTGAATGGTTGAAAGCGGATTTGTCGAACTTGATACAGAATGGACGCTTGAAGATATTCAGAGAGAAAAGTGGACGAAACTTGATCACTATTGAGGTTACCGATCTTCCAAAGCTATAGCACATAGTGGCTCGTTTGATAAAGGTTTATAGGGATAAATTTGTGAAGCTCGAACTAAATCATCTTCTAAAAAACCCTGACACAAAACCTCCCATGTTGCTCATCATTCCACTGGCGACTGTGCCGGCAACGCTACTAGCGATATTGTTCGCTTTGCCAAACTTATCGCATTTCGTGTAAGCAAGCGCATTGATGGAGGTGAGAACGATTGCCATTCCCACCAGTATAAGAGAAAGAAATTGAAGCTTTAAGGCAGCCACAAATCCAAGTACCAACCATAGAACTGGCGATATATAGAGTAATGTCCAGAACACCTTGGAATCGATTGGGTTGATATAGCGATTTGGGTCAGCCGTTTCAAAAACCCAAACTGATTGTCCAAGGTCATTAGATTCATTCCACCATCTCAGACCGACCATCAGACGACCAGATATATTCTTTACATTCCAGAAATCCGAGGCAAGCAGAATCATTATGACGATGAAATCGAGAATGTAATTGGATGTGAATAGAAGACCAAAAAGGTATGTCAGTAATGGAGCAATCCTAAATCCTAGGAAGCAGAGCAACGCAACAGGATGAGATGATTCAGCAAGCCGTTGATAAAGAGATCTTTCAGACATGTTAAATGCAACGTAAGAAAAAAACCAAGATAAATAGCGAAATTAAAATATATATATATTCACAGGTAGAAAATGCTAAATAGCCATATGTATCTTTAGTGAGCTCTAGTTTTCTGGGTATATTCCCAGCTCGGCAGCCTTTTCTTCGAGCCTACGTCTCTTTTCCTGCTTGGCAGCATTCATACGTGCAAGTTCGGCTTGAATCTCGTAAGGTTCCTTTGGTATCTTGTTTAAGGTCTCAGGATCAGGCCAGAATCCCGGAACGTTAAACTTTTTATCCGTATCAATACCAACATAATACATGATGGAAATTGGAGTCAGAAGATAAAAGGAAAACTAGCTGTTAGACTGTACTCGATATGAAAACCTACCTTAGCTAGCTCGAACTGCGAGCGCGACATGTTAAATTTGAACATTGTAGCTAAAAATGTTAAAATAGCGAAGAGTTAATTTAGAATATATTATTTCAAGTATTGAATATACGAGAAATACACACTTTTGCACAGCCGTGAGTTTTAAGCTTAAACTTCCTGAATTTAGTTTAGACCTGCTCTATTTTCATACAGTTGACATTGGTTTGAGTTTTAAGTGGCTCTGAAAATGTATCAATAAACCTGAGCTGGCTGGCAATCTTTCAAACCTCGCGTTCAGACAAGCTTTTAAAGGAAAGATCTTTATTATACCGGCGACGACTCATCAGAAAGATCTGCGTAAGCTACATGGTCACCAAAGCACGACTAAGCAGTTCAACAATTAGAAGTTGATAAGTTGCTTTGTGATGGGCCAAATTTCAAGGAGGCGTATATTATAGCCATTACATTAGGCACTCAGACAAAAATATGATATTTTATTAAAATATTTCACTTCTTACATATTTTTTGCTGATTATTGGTTCATGTTTAAGAAGCAGAAAATGAGTCCTTTGAAGATCTGTACTCATTCTGGAAGCTTTCACGCTGACGAGTCGCTTGCTGTCTACATGCTGCGTACTTTAAAGCAGTTCCAGGACTCACATTTAGTGCGGTCTAGAAAACAAGAAGACTGGGACTCCAGTGATATTGTGGTTGACGTGAGCGGTAAATACGACGGCAAGAAGTACTTTGACCACCACCAAAGAGAATTTACTGATGTTTTTGGGCCATCATACAAGACCAAGCTGTCGTCTGCAGGACTAGTGTACAAACATTTTGGTAAGCAGATAATTCAGGAAAACTTGAACGTTTACGATGAAAAAGACGTTGACTTTTTGTACGAGCGTGTTTATCAAGACTTTATTGAAGCAGTTGATGCAAATGATAATGGTATCAACAAATATGCAAACCAGGACGAATTGAAACCTCAGTTCAAAGACAGGAATTTCCAGCTTTCGTCAATTGTTGCCAATCTGAACCCGTCGTGGATTTCAGATCCCACCGACGCTGATTTTGATAAAGCTTTTGAGAAGGCATCTGAGATTATGGGTCTCGCTTTTATGAATTATTTGGAATATATGGGCAAATCGTTCCTTCCTGCCAAGCAATACGTCGAAAAAGCCATCAACCAAAGATTTGATATTGATCCAAGCGGAAAAATCATCGTGCTTGAACGTTTTGTTCCGTGGAAGGAACACCTTTACAGTATTGAGAAGGACTTGAATATTGAGGGACAAATTTTGTACGTGCTGTTCACAGACTCATCGAGTGCCTGGCGCATTGCATGCGTTCCTGTGAGTGCTTCCTCTTTCGACTCTCGTCTGAAGTTACCTGAGCCATGGCGCGGTGTGAGAGATGAGGAGCTCAGCAAACTAACAGGTGTTTCAGGATGCGTCTTTGTGCATGCTGCTGGCTTCATTGGTGGAGCACAAACCAAGGAGGCTGTCATCGAGCTTGCCAAAATGGCTGTCAGCTAGATGTTATTTCTTACATAATCAATCAGTTGATGTAAATAAATACATTTTTCCAACACACTTTGATCTTCACGACATGAAAAAGTTACTGTCGCGAAGGGACAAGCGCCAGAGTGTCATTGGCCAGCCATTTCCGATACCATTCAATCATTCATCATTTAATGAGGCATGCGAGTCAAAAAACAGTGACCAGCAGTCCGATTCAACTACTGATCTCACGTCCAGATCTGCAATGCGGACAACATCGTTAGAATCTACAAAGCGAAACTTACTCAAAGGACTGACCACCAAGAGGTCAAATATGTCATTAAACCTAAATGGATCTCAAACTTTGGTTGATCCGAACTGGGATCACGAGATCCTGAAAGTTGGTTGGTTGAACAAGCTGTCAAACGAACAGGAGGAAGATGTTCGATTGTGCCGTGCCGAGGTGAAAGGCTCGACACTGCTGCTCTACAGACCTCCAGGACAGCTGAGCGACGTGAAATGCTTTGATATTGACAAAAGAAACAGCACGAGGTCTTTAGAGGAGGCAGCTGTTCAGCTCAGCTTGGAGTCCAAGATCGAGGAGGAGCGCACATTGGCCGAGGAGGGCAACCGGCTGAGAAAAGAAGTCAGTATGATCAATTTACCCGGGGACTTTACGGGATCACAACTGAGCATTGCCACTTCTCTCGTTTCAGTTAACGTTAATTTGCAGTACGCCTCGGTTGAATATCCCCATCCAGATCTACAGTTGGACCTCGAATCCGGTGCCGTTATTGATGGCACCACCGAGGCTATATGCCACACAGTGATTTTTGGTCCAGAAAATAGTGCGAGTCGGGAACTGGTGAAAATACTACCATTGCTAGATAGCTTGGCTACTACGCTGAACTATTTGCAGAAATATAGTGAGGTGATGGAACAGAGTGACCACTCCAATATCAACAGATACGTTTTAGATCAGAACAATAAAACTGTGGTCTGGGCAAGCAGGTTGTATTTAGTAGTGGATACAATCAAGGAGTCTTTCTCAGGACTTCTCCTGGATGAGGAAGTTTTGAAAGGAATATGGGGCTTGCTTGTCTTTGTGGACAAGTATAGAGACTGTGACAGTTTGAAAATTGCAATTCATCAAAAACATCAAAGCCTTGCTCGACTTCTTCCAGAAGAAACTGCTGCTGGCCAGCTTAGTGATTTGGGAGCAGAATACTTTCTCGCTTTGGAGCTGGATGAACTTTTGGGTGAAATCAACGCTATCAGCATGAAATACATGGCTATTTGGAGCCCAAAGAATGACCCATCCTTGCTTTATGAGGTTGCAATGGCGAATCATTCGCACTGGCGGCTCAATCCTCTTGTTTTCAATTTTCCTTCCAACTTGCATTATTTAGCCAGACTTTTCTGTCACCACTTTTTTGATGATCCAAAAATAAATAGCCCTGCCCAACGGGCCCAGGTTTTAACAAAATGGATTCAATTAGGGGTACGTTTCAACAGTATGGGAGACATGGTAGACTGGCTCGGGATTGCAACAATCGTCTGCTCAATGCCTATCTTGAGACTAGCTAGGACGTGGGACCTTGTGTCGTCTGAGTATGTTCAGATCGTGAGCTCAGTTTGGGCTCCTGTGGTTTTTGAGCTTGACAGACGATCCATTGTCAGCTCGGCTAGTCATCGCGCCTCATACCACATACTTGCTCCCCAAAAGATAGGAACTAATTATGCCAAAGAGAACGTGATTCCATATTTTGGCGACCTTGTGGTTAGAAAGAGCAACAGCACTATTAAGGACTACGTTCGCCATACTTTCCGAGTCAGTGCTTCCTTTTTGAAATGGGATCAATTTTTAGACGGTGTTGTCAACGATCCATCTTTTGAGATGAGACAAAAACCTAGTGGATCCTGGAACCGAAAGCTAACTACAAATTTGTTGAGAGTTTTCCAGTGCCATATTCGCGGTATGCCTTTCACTGTGGACTCTGTAATGGAAAAATCGTTGCGTGTGGAGCCCGCATATACTGGGAACCTGAGCAAGCTGCATGAATCGTCCCGTAGCCCGTTATTTTTAGGCTCATACGCTTCCCTCTTATTTCCCGAGACACTCGAAAAGTACAGAATATTTGATCGCAGCTCTCTTCTGGGAGCTATTTGTGGAGGAGATACTGCACATTCGGCAATATCAAGCACTCTTCCGCGCACAAACGTGGTCGACTCCACAGCTTTGAGCAGAAACCATTTTGTTAAGACTGTTAGGGATGTATTTGACGTTGATGCGCATAAGTTTCATGTGGGTGAAGCGATTATTTTCAAAACAAATGCTGGGTTGGGCAAGAAGACCAAATCTCGACCTTCAAGCGCGCTGCTCGGAGAAAGTGCTAGCATGAAGCGGTTTAGTAGCTACTCTGCCAATAGTTTCAGCCTGGATGAATATTTACACAACTACCAGGCCTATGTTGAGGGTCGGGAGCCAGAGAAGTTGAGTGTAGAAATATTGACAAAAGCTGCTACATTGGAGAAATTTCTCGACTTGTTGGTTCTAACGTCCTCCACATTCGGAACAAAAATATCCGAGAAAGACCTCAAGCACTTTATTGGCTCCAGGTCGGCTGACGTGATTGAGTTCAAGATGAACAACGGGGTATACACTATGACCTTCTTGGGTGTCTATCGAAGCTTCTGCTCGACTGCTACATTGTTGGATGGTTTGCAAAAGCGATTTATGGGCGCCAAAGCTGCGGCCACATGCCTGAGCCAAGGTCGAAATCCAGACTGGAAGTCGTTTGTGTCTGGAAATTATGCTGAGATAAACTGGAAATACGTGGCTCAGATTCAGCTCGGTGTTCTGGAGTGTTTGTTGGTTTTGGTTGAAAACTATTACCATCACTTTTTGGAAAGCTTGGAAAACAAATGTATTTGCGATAGTTTACTTCGCCAGATTGATAACGAAATTATCGTGGAGTGGACGAGAGTGCTTCTCTGGATGCAGGCAGATGGGGAGGAGGACCCACAATATTTAAAGGAGCTGCAAGCTCTTTACGATTCTATCACTTCTACTTACAAAACTATGCGCAGGATTTATGTTCGCAAGAGTTACCGGCCTCATGTTGTTCGAAAAGTGCCAGCTTTTACTTCTGATCTCACAATTGTTCCGGCCGATCGTTTGCTACCATTTTCTCACGAGAGCACCCAACTGGATCAGTTTATTGCAGACCTGGATATTACAATCAACGCGATTTACGACCTGAGTACTTTGAACGACTGGATTGAAACCTTTGAGATTCTTGAAACCCATGCTTGCGAGAAACCCCTGAATTTATCCCAGTACGACTCTCAGATGCCCGATGTTTCTGAAGAAAAAATGCTGATATCGAATATTTACTATTGGTTATCCACAGTGCAAGATTCAGACGGAAGCTACGTGGTCAACAAGTTTCCTGCAGGTGTCCGTTGTCTGTTTGAGTTTTATTTTAGACTAAAGGCGTACTTTGCAGCTCAAATTTTGGATCCAAACCTGGACGATCCACAAAGGCTCGAGCGAATGCGGGTAGCAACGTTCTTGTTAGCCAAATGTACAAGTTGCGACTCGGTGCGTATTCCAGGAATGCTGGAGAGCTGTTTGGTCGACGTGATTTTGTCACCTGAGTCACGTAGATATGGCTCCCAATGGAAGCAGCTAGCTGGCTTGAAAAGCACCGAATCGTTGAGCTCACTCAAGCAACTTGTGCCAGAAATAGACTCTTCAGCGAAGGTCATTCCTTGTCCTGGATGGTTGGTTGAGCGTCTTCTCGAAATTGCCTGTTTCATTCCGAACAAATCTACAGAGAACACGAATCTTATCAACTTTGATAAAAGGAGATTTGCGTACAATTGCATATCAAATATTTTGGACTCTGTTTCCCAATCCAACATAGAACCACGGTCTACACCTTTTGGATTCCTATTTTCATGCAGCTGTCAACCGCCTGCGGGTGGAGAGACCCTGTCGTCTGAGGAACAGGTGTTTGCAAAACATCTATCCCAACAGCGCAAGCTTCTCACCATTGAGGCCGCCAGAAAACGCTTACTAACGCGACAAAACCAAAAATGGAGCGCACCAAAAGAGCCGTACAGAGACTACCGTCGCCAAAGCGTTCGCATCTCGCGAAACATTCCTGCGCGAGCAGTGAATGGCAGTACGGGAGCCAACACCAAATTCAAACTGGGAGGTTTGCTCAAAGGTAAAACTTTTGCCTTGGGTATTGGAGGTGACCGTGTTGTGGATGTGGACCATTTGGGAATTGCTGACGATTACGTTGATCCTCGCCAAAGACCAATCATTACAATAAACTTGCGTGAGAGCAATATTTTCCCCATATATCAGACTGCGTGCTCCTTCAAGCTGACATGCGGACCAAATGAATATAGTTTTCAGAGTGTGAACGACGCAGAAAAGAATGATTGGCTTTACCGCCTGAATTTTGCCAAAAAGCACTGGTACTGGTCGAAAAGCATTAACAAATTTGTGGGCCACAATCTCGTTTTTGGAGTCCCTCTTGACTACGTTTGTGAGAGGGAGAAGACACAAATCCCGGCGATCATCGAAAAGATGATGAGCGAAATCGAGTATCGGGGTCTTGAGGAGACTGGAATCTATCGGAAATCAGCCTCGATGAGCACACTAAACGAAATTCGTGACGTAATCAATATCCAAGGCGACTTGAACATGGAGCATCAACTTGTCTTTGACGTCCACAACTTGACAGGTGTGATTAAGATGTTTTTCAGAGAGCTGCCAGAGCCACTGATCATCGATTCGGTGATTCCCGGGCTTGAAAATATCAGACCGCTTGCTCAATCGGAAAAGAGGTTTGCAGAGTATCTTTCTTTCTTCAACAAGCTCCCTGCACCCAATCGGACCCTGCTAGCGAGATTCATCAAACACCTCAAGTTGGTGGATGAGTACAGTCATCTGAATAAGATGCCTGCTTCCAACCTGGCCAAAGTGATGGGTGGCTTATTCATCGAGGGATGCAGACCTGAATTGACGAGCTATTTTGGGTTCATGACATTCGTCTGCGAGGACTTGATTTTAAATTACGACCGCATCTGGAACATTTAGACATTCAAGAAATCTTTATTTTATCTCATTATATCATTACGCATTTGAAGTCCACCTTCACCCGAGGGTTTTCGGAGTTGGACTCCACATCTAACATTGCACGCCAATGGTGACGACCTTTGTATTCGGTTTCGTCAAAGCCGTGGTTGGACTCGTCCACGAAGTGCCATTTATACACGGACGACGTTCCGTACTCATTGAACTCTTGCTCCTCCCCGGTCTTCGAAAATTTGTAATTAATACCGCTCATCTTATTGATCTCCGGTATGAGGTGCTTTTGCAGGTGGTGTTGCAGTTGCCTCCTAAATTTCTTGTTCAGTGAATTCATTTGAGGTTTGATGTTATCCTCGTTCTGATGTATCTCAGACATGATAAATGGCGGAAGGTATTGTAAATGTGCTACGAAGTTGTCAAACTCGTTGTCTGAACTTTCGTCCTTGATGTAATTCTCGAACTCTTCCAAAGAGTCGAACGTCATTTCTCGCGATGACCGGACCTTAGGTTCAGGTCCCAAGTGCTCAATTTGCACTGGTTCTGTATGTGTTACTTGTCTTTGTTTCTTTGCCATGTTTGTGTACCAAAGGGTTCGCAGTGGCTTTTATATAGTGCTTGCTACCAAGAAAAGTCACGCCAAAAGGACCTGATAGTCACGCCGCTTATATAATCAATCATTCTCATGTATATGAAAAAGTCCCCTGATTTTGCAAACCCGAATTTGTACGTCGAATTAATGGTGGTGATCCAGGAAGTTGATAACGTCCCAGTGCAAATCAAAGCTCAGCCATTGACACTAGAGGCCTTTGAGAAATATGGTGGTGTACTGGCCTGCGATCTCCAGCTCAAGGATGCACCTCAAACAACAGCCAATCAGGGTACAGCCGTCAAGCTCATGAAAATGGCACCGGTGACCAACAACTATTCTCAAGCACCCAGCGGGCAGCTCTCAACTGCCAACTGGAATATATTCCGTTCATCGCCTCCTAAACATCTATTCGAGGTTCAAAACGGAATCCTGACATACACTTCTAAGGTCCTGGAACGTCATCCGTACACCACGCAGACCTTTGTTCCTATGGGTCAGTCACGTGAGAAAGATGCGTTTCTGGTAATTGTTGCCCCTGACAAGGACGGGCTACCAGACTACGAGAAAACAGAGGCATTCATTTTTAAGGGAGACCAATCAGTCACATACGGAGTAGGAACATGGCATGCCCCAATGGTTGTTCTTGGAGATAAGTATTTAGACTTTGCCGTGCTGGTTCACGAGAATGGAGTTGAAGAAGAGGATTGTCAGGAAGTGGTGTATAAAGGGATCAGTATACAGTTGAACTAGAATAGATTTACTCGTCGGTATCCATTCTATCAGATTGCTCAGATGGTTCGGTAGGATCAGGAGCACCCTGTTCTCCTTGTTCCGCTTGGGTTTGAGCTGGATCTTGGTCTGCTGGCTCCGATTCCGCTTCTGGTTCAATGTTTCTATTTCTAGCATTGGACAAAGTGTCTAAACGGTCAAGCCATTGTTGGACGTCCTCATCGTCGTAAATTGTGAAGTTATCTCCGAGACCAACAACTGCGACGGTGGTGTTTTGTGCTGTGAGTTCTTTGTCCTGTGACAATGTATCTCTCAACGCCGTCAAGGCGTACTCTATGAGTTTCTCTTTTGATGCGTCAGCAAAGTTCTCGTAATTTCTTTCCAAAAAGGTTCTAGCGGCCTGAGACCTTGCTCCGATAGCAGCACCCAGATATTCCAGAACGCTACCCGATGGTTGGAACTCGTACAAATGAACACCATCCTCGTCGACTCCAGCAACCAGCAAGCCGACTCCATACGGACGGCCACCTGCTGATTGAGTGTTGTCTTGTGCCTTGTCAGCAATCGAATACACGGCCTTCGCCAAATTTAGAGGGCGATTGAAAACCATTTTCGAAGACATTGCCTGTTGTCTGAGAAAGTTAGATAGCACACGAGCATCGGGGGCCAAACCAGCCAAAGCAATGCCCATGTGGCTGTCGATTTTTATAATTTTCTTTTGGTATGATCCTAATTCCTCAGCGTTACGCTTCAACGCCACAAGAACAACATGGGTATTGGATGTGATCCCCACAGCTGCAGACCCCTGCTTGATGGCTTCTAACGCGTACTCAATCTGAAAAATCCGGCCTGTGGGTGAAAAGGTAGTTGCATCATTGTCATAGTTGTTACGGAACTATGGAGTTAGTATTAAATCAATGTCTTATCACTTACCATGGTGCAAGTTGGAGCTTTTGTTTTGCCACTTTATTTTTTTCAACTACACTGTGGACTGGTGTACAGGTGTAAGAACTTGACATGTGAACATCGACGCCATTATTTTCCTCTCTCATCATATGGCATTCAAAATCAATCCATTAACGAAAATCATTGGCCTCTCATCTGTGCTGGCTCTTGGATTTTTGTTCATAGTACTTGCTGGTGCGCTCTACGGCAATTGGCTACCCATATTGGTGGGAATTGTGTTTGCTTTTGCTCACTTGCCAATTCTTATTACCAAGTATTATGTTACTGAATTTGACGTTTATGTAGATGATATTGATAGCAACGGGTCAGGGGATGTGGTCGATTTTGGTAGGTTCCTTTCTAGCTTTCTTTTGGTGACTGGCGTGGCGTTTCCGCTCATTTTGTACCACTGCCACGTGCTGACGCATTATGCCGCAATGTTCAGTATCTACGGGGGTTTACTGATATACGGCTCAGTGGTAACATTTATCTCCTACTTTGACGGTCTGGAGACCGACTCGCTGGATTTTTAGGGCTTTACTATCCTCGCACCTTAAACTAAGCTCCTAAATCCCGATTGGGAATTTGCCGACATTTTCTTAACATTCAGGGCAGTGCAGTAAATAGTTTACATTTCTAGATCTTGAAAGTTTAACAGCACGTTCATGTTTTGTACTTTTGATCCCACATTTTCTGCTCTCGAGACAAAAAAGTCCAAACAAACTTCCCAGCCTCCAGGGAATACTTTTGTGGAAGCTGGGGATGTGCGAAAAAAGGACAGCTTTGGTCCGAAACAGGTCAATTATCGGACCAAGATTCCTTTAATCCATAGTCGATCGTTTGTGGGGATCACCTCCAGGTCGAAAAACGGATGTTTGAACTGCAGAAAGAAGAAGAAGAAGTGTGACGAGGTGTTTCCTGTTTGTGGACTCTGCAGTCGCAAGAATATTGAATGCATACGACGTGATACTAGCAAAAAGAAAAAAGATTCACCGTCTTCGTGTCTCGTGGGGGCATCCACGCCGGGACTTGTTCATGACGATAGCGACGAATTTTCCAGGTTGTTCAACGGTTTTTTGGCACATCTTCCGGCCACGTATCCACATACACTGAGTACACCTACTCTTCTCAGTCCTGCGGTAAACACCCCCCGGTTCGAGAATTTGGAACCAGCTGTCGACGAGGATTATTTACCCATGGATGAGTCGCAGATAGTGGAAAATCAAAATCTGTCTGATGCGGAGTTGATTAAGCTTCTGCAGTGCAAAGAATCCCGCGATTACCTGAGACCGACCGTGTTCCAGCTGTTCACCAGCAAGATGTCGCCGGCGATATATGTGCCGTCGTCCATTCTGACACAATCTCTTGACGAAACTGGGTGTCTGTTTCTGGACCACTACATCTCATACATTTCCGAAACCATTGTCCTCTGTCACAAAAAGGAGTCCAACTTTTTTCTTAATTATATCATTAGAATAGCAGCAGAGAACATTGCCATTTTAAATGCTATCGTTGGCTGGGGAGGCATGTTCTTGCTCGGATCGCAAAACGAGGTTGCTCGCCAATACTTCCGCAAGAGTCTGTCCCTCACTCTTGAACATAAGAGCAATCTGAAGGCGGGTTCATCTGCCGACTTCCGGATCCTAGCCACCTGTTTCCTCGTTCTCATGGGAGCAGAAATTTCCACCGGAGATATCAAGTTCTGGTACCACATTTTTCTCCAGTTCAAAGATGCTCTCAAAGCCTATGGGGGTCTGCGGCAGTTTTTCCTTGACAACAAGCACTGCAACGAAAGCAAGTGGATCATGTCGAACTATTTTTTCCATGATATGACTGCCACTCGTACCATCTCTTCTGGCACGCATGAGGATATGGAAACCTACAAGGAAATATTCCGGGACAACAAGCTTTTGGAACTTGACGACTATGGGCTGGATCCCTACCAAGGGTCTGCTCCAGAGCTGTTCCTCATCCAGGGAGAAATCATAAGCAAACGAAAGGAGCTAGCTGATCTCAAGACCCAGCTAGCGGTCCTGAAAAGCTCGGGCACTGATGCTGCTCAAGAACAAATTGCCCAGCTGGAGACGGCATGTCGCCAGCTGTCGACAAGTTCTTTCGAAAACTTGGAGTGGCGCATTTTGCAGTCGAAGCCCTCTCTCAAGCAGCTGGAACAGATCCGCAACGACGAAGAACTGTTCACTCTGCATTTAACGTGGTTCGAGCTTGTGCAAATAACCATGCAGCTGTTCCTTCGAATGGCCCTTTGCGAAATAGACTTCCGTGATTCCGAAATTTGCAAGCTACGAGACCACGCAGACAATCTGCTAGATATCATCATAGGCACCAAGATGCAGTCCAACATTTGTCTGCCATTGATGATCATCGCGGTGGTGCACTACGACGAGCCGTCACGGAATGAAACGACAACGCGGTACGAGAAGCTGATCAGCTCGTACGAGGTCAAAAATATCCGCAACGCCTGGATGGTGATTCAGAAGTGCTGGCAGATTGAGGACCACCTCATGTCCCAGGGCAAGCCTTGCTATGTGGATTGGTGTGACGTTGTCGAGGACTTTGGCTGGGAGATCTGCATGAGTTGATATATACGTACAATAATCATATTACTCCTACAAATCTCTATTCTTCTTCCTTGTTTTGGTGAACGTTGCGAGCCTCCTGCATCAACTCGTACAGCTGCACCACCTGCTCGTCGCTCATTTTGCTCAGGGCGTCCGAGGTTATTTTGTACTTGCGCCAGTCGTCCTCGGTGTTGCGTGTGACGAGCGTCAAATAGTCCTGCCATGCGGTAAGAAAGCCTACGATCTGCAAAGGGTCCTGCACGCCGGCGTGTGCTCTGAACTCTGCACGGACGTAGTTGTCTCCCAGATGTCTGGAATCGCCCGGCAGTTTGCGGTGCGCACGAAGAATGGCACGGTAAAGCGCAAGAGGCGGCAGCAGAGGTAGCGTATCGCGGACTGGTCGGCGAGGGCGCACAAAACAGACAACTGTGGGTTTCATGGAATGAAATATAAATTAAATTTTTATCCATTTAAATTATGCTGGTGTTGGAGAGAACAACAGATTTTGACGTTTTACGCTACGTGATTGGCCGAAACCACGCTGTATGGGGCGGAAAACTCTCTGTTGCCGACTACATCGAACGGGAGCGTGTCAATTATTCAGACAGCTTGTGTAACTTATGGCGGGCAGAGTCCGAGCTAAATGGTACACACTATTTTATTCTTAGGGACTCAGGCCTTTCTCCGGAAAACAACGCTGACATTGTTTGTGCATGTGAAATCATGGTGCGCGACTCGTACTATGCGAACGGGTCTGTTGAACCGGTCAAGAGTGCAGCGCTGGGCTCGGTATTCACCATGGAAGAGCACAGGAAGAAAGGCTACGCAACCAAGATGCTGCTCATGATGAAGGAGAGAATGGCGCAGATTTTGACCGGAACACACGATTTCACCTTCTTATACAGCGAGGTGGGAGAATATTATGCACAGTTTGGCTACCAAAGCTATCCAACTCCGGTAGCCGAACTGTATACAGGTACACCTACGTCGATTGTGTATTCGTTCATCACTTCGGACAACCTGGCCGAATATGTCGATATGTACGACAGAAAGATTTGTAAGATGCTCGAGAAGACGCCAAATGCAGTCGCTGTGAAACCTTCAGTCGCAAATGTGTACTGGTACCAAAACAGATCGATCCACCTGGCGAATCTGCAAAAACGAGAATTTGATGGTGATAAATTTGGCATACATATAGACAACTCGTTTGTCATCTGGTACTATGAATTTGCGATGGACCGGGTAGTGATTCTGATGCTCCATGCAGAAACCCCTGAGCAGACTCGACAGCTTCTGGAATGTTGTGTGGCCGAGTGCTCTGGGGTGAAAAAAATTAAGATATGGCATGAGGAGTTGCTGTTCTACTCTGGAACCAGAGATGACGCCGCTCTGAAAATAGTGACTGATTTGGGAGGACAAATAGGCCTGGAAAACGAATCCCTACCTGCTCTGGGATTGTTGCACGGTGCGACGGCAGAAAACAAGCCGGCATGGGTAGCAAACGGCAAATGGGCGTGGTATTAGCTCCATGGATGAAATTCTGTAATGCAAAAGTCAAATGCTAGCGAATGGACGATAAAAAGAGCTCTTATCTGATTTTCAGACTGTTGATTAGCGCATCGTTATGCAGATCAGCACGGAAAATGGGTTTGTAACCCTGGTCCAGTTCCAAGAGATTAGAAACAGGCGTGGTATGGACGCTGGATGGTGACACGTCTGAGAAAGCTGGCGAACTTGGGCTGTAGCTCATGTTTGGAGTTCTGGGGTCGACAGACAGACCTTTTTCTAAGTCCTCATGCATATAGAAGCTTAGGTCCACTGGCTTAGATTTTTTCCTCCATGAGCTGACTGCCCTATAGATTGCATAAATGCATAGAGAGACAAGCAGTAGAATACCAAGATCGACAAGAATGGAGAAAAAGTCGTGGTATCCAGCCCCGTGAACAGTGTGTTCATCCACCAGGTTGTAGTTGAAGAGACCCAAACCCACTTCATGAACTGGCCGGAAAGTCTTCTCGTGAGCTTCGGGAGGGATCACGAGATACTTGTTCTTCAAGTCTTGGTACAGATGCTCTCTCAAAAGAACCGTATCGTAGCCTGGGGGAGGAACAGCCATGGAAGGTCTAAAAAGGATAAAAGTATATTTAGGAACTTTATTTTCGTTTTTCTCGCAAAAATTTGGACCTGGTGAATTCCACACAATAAAAATACATGTGCGTAATGTATGCAGATACAAGAGAAATCCAAGAGATAGCAAAGAGAGGCTGGCAAGAAGCGCCATCAGCGTTCAAAGGGATCCTCCACATCGTACATAGCTACAGATGCCCAACAGTATTCACAAAGATATATGGAATATGATGGTGCGTAACAGAACTAGATAGCACTCCTAGAATAGTAACCTGTAAGATTTGTCTACCCAAAGAGGTAATTGAAAAATAATCACATACGCTAGGTACAATTTTAGCGAGCATATTACATCATAGGCGCGCCGATCGACGCAACAAAGTTGCTGATTCGCATAGCTTTACTTAAAAAAGCGGTCTAATATTATTCACTGTTGTGCACATTGGACACCTGGCTGGCCACCTTCCTCGTACTCTTCATCTTCATCGTCATAACTCTTGTTTCTGCGCTGGCCGTGTTTGACTGGATCAACATCACTCAACACGCACGAGTCATCCACGACAGAGTTCTTTGGAATCTTAAGTTCTGGTCTTGGAGGAAGGATGTTACCAAGAGCCTCAAGTTGGGCCTCGCTGGCAAATCCTTTCGGAGGGAACACGACCTCAAAGTTGACAAACAGGTTTCCGTGGCCACCATGTCTTTGAATTGGCATACCCTTGCCTTCAATAACCTTAACAGATCCTGGAGAAATCACCTCACCTGGAATGATCTCGATCTTCAAATACTCACCACTCAAGTGCTTGATTGCAAAGGCACCACCAGCAAGAGCAGTCAAAAGATCGATCTTAGCATCGTAAAAGAGATCATTGCCCTGTCTTCTGAATGAATCGTGTTTCTTCTCGTCAATCACAAATATAACATCACCCGGGATAATATCTGGTAGCTGATCACCTTCACCGGCAAAAACGACTCTTTGGCCGGCTTGCATACCAGGATCAATGTGAACTTCCAAAATCTTTCTCTCGTTGGCGACCTTCTTTCCTTTACAGACTTGACATCTGTCCTTGGCCGAGATGATGTCGCCTTCTCCGTTACAGACCTCACAGGTGGTCTGGAATCTCTGAATCATAGGACCCATTTGTCTAGTGACGAATTTCATACCAGAACCGTCACATGAAGAACACTTTTTGACATCCTTACCACCTTTGCCCTTACATCCAGAGCAGAGAACTGTTTTGTTAAGAGCAAGTTTGGACGTCTTTCCTTTATAGAGCTCCTCCAAAGTACAGGAAATGGTATGTTTGATATCTTTGCCCTTTTGCGGGCCTGTAGGACCCCTTTGGCCAAATCCGCCAAATCCACCAAAGAATTGACTGAAAATGTCGGCCCCGTTCATACCCCCCATACCACCTGGACCTCCTCCGGTCAAACCTTCCTCTCCAAACTGATCATATGCTTCTCTTTTTTCAGGATCACTCAATATTTCGTACGCAGCAGAAATCTCCTTGAACTTCTCAGCCGCTTCCGGGGAAGGATTCTTGTCAGGATGGTGTTTCAGGGCTCCCAGACGGTAAGCTTTTTTCAGCTGGGCGTCGGTGGCGTCAGGGGAAACGCCAAGCAGGTCATAAAGCTTTGTTTCTTTGACCATTTTTCCTATTGTATAATGTTGATCTTTATCAAGTTTCAAGCTACTCTTTCTGACTAGACTGTCTGTGGTCGTTCGACACTCTTACTGATCTTAGTTGTCGATTTGCCCTCTTGTAGGAAAAAATCAATAATTTGGAGAGTTGTAGACAAAATTTAAAAATTTCAATTTTTTCGCTTCAAGTCGTGTACCCGTCAACATTGTTCTGGAAAAATCTAGGGGCTGGTAGCCAGTTAGGGTGTTCGAGTAATTGCGATACCTTAGCCCCAGATGATTAAGCTATCTAGGTGGAGGATGTGACATGGTGTTTCCGGGCTGTGAACCCCTTTTCCAGTTGGCTGAGTCCTTGGTACTAGGTTGCTGTTGGTTTCGATTCTGGAGCACTTGTGCTTTCATCGCTAGCAATTTTTGTGCCCGCGTATGTACAATTGCCGCGTTGCGTGTGGAGCAGCCATTGAGCCACATTAGAAAGGATCCAATTAAGGGAGGAAGCGAGATGATCAAGTCAAATAGAATGTTGGCTTGCATTTTCGAGTATGATTTTGGGTCAATGTCAAAAGTCTTGCTAGCGATATGAATTAGACGGGCATGAATAGCGTACATCAGTATTGGTCCCAGACCAGGAATCATCACCAGTAGTGGACCCAATCCGACTCCACAATCTACCGGATAGCAACCCAGAAAACACCGGTCATCGATCCATGCCCTTCTCTGTATTCGTTTCCAGCACTTTTTTTGATCCTTCGTCGCATTCTCTGTAAGCTTCAGCTTGCGTGTGGTTCCATCTGGGAGTTTCTCTAAATACGGATCTTTGGTCTTGACCTTGTCACCAATAATGTCGTTCCACTTGTCTACCAGGTCATCGTAAAATGGCACAGATTCCAGTTGGTTCTGGATTGATTGAAGCGTAGAGTCAATACCAGACATCGTTTGAATAGAGTAGCAGAGCTAATTCCTCTAGTGAAACTAATTTGTGTATTTTCGTTAATTTTCTGGCAACCTTTCTGGTACTTGACTTGTCTTGCTGGGAGCCAAAAAAAAGGCCGCACCGCCCAAAGAATTTGTTAACAAATGAGTAAACAGTTAATAGAGACCAGAATTTGGATCGACGGGTGTTTTGATTTCGCACATCATGGTAAGTTGACTGAGAACTGATCTAACACCAGGCCATGCTGGAGCCATGTTGCAGGCGCGTCAGCACGGCGAGGAGCTTTTTGTTGGGGTTCATTCGGACGAGGAAATCTTGGATAACAAAGGTCCAGTGGTGATGAGCCTAAAGGAACGACTTGCCGCTGTGGATGGGTGTCGGTGGTCATCGAGATCGATTGCAGGTGCTCCTTATGTGACCGATCCAGAGGTGATGGACTCTTACGGCTGCAAATACGTCGTCCATGGGGACGACATCACTACCGACGCAAATGGTGAAGACTGCTACAAAACGATGAAGGAGCTAGGTAGATTTATTGTTGTCAAGCGGACACCAAACATTTCGACCACAGATCTGGTGGGGCGTATGCTGTTGTACTCAAAAAATCACCACCTGGGCCCTGTTGTGTCCACGCACTGGGAAGAATACGTTGCCGGCCAACCTACCCACCCTCTACTCCAGCCGGATGCGGTGGAACGGTATCGCCTGTACGCCAGTGCAGAGGATGGAAAGAGTGCCGGGGTTGTGGTGTATCTGCATACCGGTGACGATGGAATGGTCCATGAATTAGTGAAGCCCTCAACCTCTCGTTTTGAAAACAAAAAGCAGATCTATTACATCGATGGCGGATTTGACCTCTTCAACCCAGGACACATCATTGCTTTGAAAACACTGAAAGAGCGTGCAGAAAAGGATGGTGCTATAGTTCTGGTTGGTGTAAATGATGATGAAGACGTGAACAAACATAAAGGTTTGAACTATCCAATTATGAACATCTTCGAGCGTTCCTTGTGCGTCTTGCAGAGCAAATACATTGACGGCATTGTTCTTTGTGCTCCGTATATGCCTACTGCCAAGTATGTGCATGCTTTCCCGATCCCAGTGGCCAAAGTATTCCATGGCCCAACTTCAGAGCACGAGGACCCGTACGGAGAGATTAAAACGCTGGGACTCTACGAGAATTTGGGAAAGCATGAATATGATGATATTTCTACGGAAGATATAGCGGCCCGTGTGCTAAAAAATCGGGAGGCTTACGAGGAGAGACAGAGACGAAAGGGCTGGAAAAGTGAGCACGAGCGGCTTTTAGAACAGGAGGAGAAAAAACAGTGAAAAATAAATAAATCGAAATATTTTTACTTTGAGGTAGCCATGGGTAAACGGGGACATTCTGGTGGTGGAAAAGCTAAACGGTTCAAGGCCGGGGTACTAGTAGAACCTGGTCAGATAGGAATTTACGCATCTTGTAACAGACACAAGGAGGGTGCAGCAGCCAAGGAGCTTAAGCAACTATTAAATGATAGATGGAAGGAGTATTTTCCATTGCAGGAAGAACAGGAAAGCGATAAAGATGAGGAAGAGGTGTCCGTGGAAGATGCCATCAAAAAAGAATTAGAAGAGCTGAGTAAGGAGAACCAGGATTCCAAAAATAAAGAAATAGTGAAGGAGATGAGTATTAACTGCGACTCCTTAATATTTATCAAAACGAGAAAACCAATCGTTCCCTCTGAATTCGTGCAGCGCATTTGTCAAGAATTGTATGATTCAAAAGCCAAAAATACGCGATTTTTGCAGAAACTTAATCCCATTGATGTGTCCTGCAATGCGACAGAAGTCGAGTTTCGCAAGCTGGCTGACAAGATATTTCAGGGACACTTTGAAAAAGAGGAGTCATTTTCGATCAATCTTGTCAAACGCAACTTCAGCATAATTGACCGTGAAACATTCACTAAGATTATCTGCGAAATGTTACCTGGCCATCGGTTAAATTACCGTTGCCCTGATAAGTTGATCAATATTTACTGCTTCAAAAATAATATAGGAATGAGTGTGGTTGACTTTTCAAAGTACGACACCTTGTGCAAATTCAATCTTCAGCAGATTTTTGACCATGTGAATGGACTGACAGCTAGTACCACCAAGGAAAAGGATCAACAGCTGCAACTGGAGCTTCAAAGAGAAGAAGAGCCAGAATCGACACCAGCCATAGGATCGGAGAAGACATGAAAAAACAACTCCTTGCACCCAGCTTATAAAAAAAAATTCTGCTGGAACAAAGTTTTCGAGAAAATTTTTATGAGAAAATGAGGAACCATTTGACTGCGGTGATTATTTGCTTTGACCAATTGTTCCACCTGAAGGCGGTAGCCATTGTTGACAATCGCATCTCGTTAAGTTTCAGCCTTGTATGAGCTACGAGTGGTTGGTCATTTTTTCATACTTATTTTCTCCGTCCAGTGATGATCATCCGACCGGGCGGACAGATTAGTACTTGAGGACCACTTTATTGTAACGGCGTTTCAAGTGTACAAATCGAAGCGCTGGTTTTCTTGGAACTGTTGAGAGGTCGCAGATATCTGATGGACATAGTGCTTGGAGATCATTTCACTGAACTGATTTTTGAGCACGTTCTTGATTCTATGATGAGGAAGATATTCACACTATAGGAGGGTTTCTGCCCGCTGAATTCACAAATATACTGATTTAATGACTCTGATGAATCGAGAACTTTAATAGTTACATATAGATAAAGCGTTATTTTTCAATAAGGGTTCGACCTTCGTATCAGCTTTTTCCGCTGCGTATTCTTTTTCTGCGTTTTTAGTTTGTGATGGAGTCCGAGATATTTCTGGCAATGCGCCAAAATCAATTCTTCTCGAAGCTCTTGAATTTCGTCTCTGTAGCGAAACAGCTCAAAATCGTCCAGAAATATGTTTTGTGTGCTTTGGGTGGGTTTGGAGCTGGGCGTACCCGAAACTAACTTCCGTCGTTTGCAGTCGCGATTAGTCGTATTTTGTTTGTTTTCATTTTTAGAGTGAATTTGACTGAACCGAGTCCTCAAATCTGAGTCCAGCTCGTTGGCAAATGATTTGCGCGACTGAAAGAGTTGAATTTTGAAGTTGAAGATTTTCTCTAGGTCTTTGATGCTGGTGTTGAAGGTGTCATAATGGCACAAAGGCTTCATGGTCTCTACCACGTGCATCGTTGAAAAAAGACTCTGAATTTGATAAACTTCAGACGGGCAACTAAGTAGCAACGGCCACAAAAATCTTTTGAGCACATATTAGGAAAGCCCACTCGGCACTCTTTTCCGTGATAAGATAACGGAATGCTAATCGCGCCTTTTGTCGATGTGGCGGTACAAGCAGTGGCTGAGCCATTTATTCCGACGCTTTTTTTTTTGGGGGGGGACATTCTTATCGCGGTCCTAATTGCTGGCTTCCGTTATCACCAAAATGGGAACTCGAGTCCGTCTCAGCCTCTGAAACTAGCTCAATTGCTGAATTTTCTATGGTAAGCTCTGTATCTCTGTGTTTTGCGCGCAGCCCTATAGTTTCCCTTCCGACAATGTTTTGCGATTCGGTTTTATGATTGAACTTCTCCAGGCCACTCACAAAATCTACTATAAGATGGATCGACACCATTTCAAAAAAAAGATTCACAAGCACCATCCATTTCGGATCGCTGGAAACTAGAGTGCTTCCGAGGATCTGCATGCTAGTGTTGATCCAGTAGCTTAGAAATGTGGTCACGAGCTGTCCGAGGTTTTGGAACTTGTATTTGCGGTCCACTCGCAGGACCCAAAACAATGTCACCAGTGTCCAGATGTAAACACAAACTATGCAACGAAAAACAAGGACCGTCAAGTTCAACCAGTAGTGGAAGAAGAGGTTGTTTTTGGGCGTGTGAAAGTAGTGGACAGATGTGAAAGTCACCACGAGGACCATGAAAACTGCATTCACAATATTTGTCCCCAGCAACGCACGGTAGAGCTTGTAGCCCCGTGAGGCCGTGCGCGTGCTGAATTCTAGCACCAGGCGCTCACAAATATAGAACCACCCGTAATATACCAGTACTCGCAGAATGCACACGGGTATCGTGTAATATAGGGTGTCAAAAAGTTTTTCCATCACCTCGCCGCGGTCCTGGTAGCACCCGATGAACTGGTCTTTCATCAGGTCGTTGAATTTGACCAGAAGGACTGTGCAAAAAATGGCCAAAAGTGTGGTCGTTGCTGTAATCCGGAACGGACGTTTTTCGTGAACGAGAGCTTGAACCACAAACAAAAGCCAGAATCCGACCGTCACTGTGCTTAAAGCAAAACTTATCAGCGTCACTGAATCCTTGAAATCGTCTTTGGACTCAGGAATGACCGATCCTATCAAAGTCTGCTGATACACGGCCAAATACTTGCTCAGCTCCTCCATGTCCGTTATATTCGCAAAGTACAATGAAGGATACGAGTCTCGCATTGGGTTTTCTCCATTCAGACGCAGCTTGCCTGGCTGCATCTGGTAGACGGAGAAGTTGCCCTCCAAAACTTGCGATATGTTCATCAAGAGTGAGGTAGAAAAAAGAAGATGGCACAGCCTTATTTGGCTGAAATCTGGGATTCGTATGGCTACATACTTACGCTTTGTCACGGGACCGGGACGACCGCGAGTACTTCCTGCCCTCTTTGGCGGGAGGCTTATTTTCCAGCTCGCGGATATCGATGTTGACCACGTACGACCGCTTGGGTCTCTTGTAATCTTCTTCATAGCGTTCTGCATCCGGATCACCGATGGTCAGGTCCAGCTCCTCGATTGGCAAGGATACGCGGAATTCAGCAGTCTCGTGAAAGTTGCCGGCTCCCCGCGCCTTGCTGGTTATCATTTTACTTTGTAGTTCTCTGACAAACATGAAATTGTTCACCCCGCGACGATGAAAAGTTGAGGAAAAGCCTTCTGGGTATGTGGAGATTTCCTGTCTTTTGGCCGTGACGCTGGAAGTCAAGCCGTTGAGGTCTCCCGTGGCCGAGGAGCTCGAGCAGTCAAAAAACAAGAGCATCTTGGAGTCTCGGCTGGTGGACTCGTTTGTAAACCTGTGTGACTTAAAAGGCAGCTTCTGCTCGTTGAACAGCTTAGCTACTATTTTGAAACGAATAAATAGGTCGTTTTCCGGTTGCACCTTAAACGACTTGGCGTTAGTATCTTTCACTATGTTGGTGATCTCCCCATAGTGTTTAAACGCTTGGTGAATTAATGCGAGACACTGGGTGTGCGGCGTGTCAAAAGGAAGCGACGCAACGTAGACCATATACTGTGTTGGTTGTCTCGTGATGATAGTTCTGATATACTTGGTGATCCTGGCGTGCGAGTCTTGTTGGGGAAGGGTCTGTTTGGGGAGTCGGGAGGGCAGAGAGACGTCGTCCGAGATTGAAGATAAAAAAGAATCTTCATTGAAATTGCGCGTTACCAGCTCTGTGCCAGGCTGGTCGTCCTTTCGGCTGCGTCGACCCATCCTCTGGTCCGTTGGAGACACGGGTGTGACCCCCAGAGCGAACCCATCAAACAGGGGGTCCACTTGGGAAGTACTCTTGCTGGTAGCCATGAGCGGCGTTGTGGTACCAACGGGGGTGGCCAGTCGCGGCCCAGGGGTCTTGGATCCAGGGTCAGACGTAAACAGACTCAGGGTCAACGGAGAAGAAGGAAACCCTGTGGAGTGAGATCGTGTCTCGCCGGCAGACAACCCGCTGAAATCCTTTCTTGTTTCCGTGGCAGGACTGGGAAAAAACCGCGACATGCGATGTGCGCCGTGGCTGTCGTCCAGAGAGCCGGTGCTTCCCCATAGTCCAGGCGAAACCAACGAACCAGCAGACTGCGAGAGCGGGTCGTTCCAGTTCTGCTGCGAGCCGCTACGAGACAAGTGTCTCATATCTGAATAGCTGGCTGGCATCAGTTCTGGCGACGTTACTGCACTCGATATCTCGTAACTAAGGTCTTTCCATAAGTTGTTTGCAGTATCTCCTGCAAGCGGGCTTTGGGATAAATTGTACGGAGACTGCAAAAATTCGCCTGGCCTATAATCCCTATGGGCGCCCTCGGAGAATGCACGAGCCTCCTGCGGAACAATTCTAGGAGACTGGCCGTGGGAAACAGGTCTTTGCCAGACATTCGAGCCAGCAGGACTGGTGTTGCTGGACCAAAAGGACGACGAAAGCCCTGAGTTGCGACCCAAATTCAAACTATGCATTCCCTTGTCTATGTTGTTGGGCTTGGCACTGCCAATCATCCCCAGCGAGGAAGTGCTGTTCGAAGAAACAGGGCGAGATGACTGATTAGGACTCATCAAGACTTTCTGCTGGCCAGGCGACACAGGGTGGAAAAACCCATTCATAGAGTCGGAGCGACTCTGGGAGCCATGAATCGAGAGGTCTTCCATATCAACACTCAGCTGGTTGAAGCCCGAACCGTGATCCATGACGAATTAAATACTGCAGTTATATTTTCTCCAAGGTCGCACAAGAAGGACCTCGCACGACACCCGTGCACGCGGAACGAGAAAAAGGGAAGGAAGGGGTTTTGAGAAAAAAGAACATTAATAAATTACATCAGCAGACACGAGCCAAAGCTCTTGATTGAATTTTTGTTTAGGTAAGAAAGGACGAACAGCTACCACCGCATCCTCCCGAGACATCGGGGACCCCTAAAGGCTCCCTCTGGGAGCTACGAGAGCGTGTTGATGGTGGGAAACTGTGTATGATGTGTTGTTTATGTTTCAGCTGAAGAACGTTTCCAGCAAAGGTTCAAGGCTTATTCAAGCATCACGTAATCGTTAGAAGACCACTAACAGGTAGCCATGAGTGACAACAGCAACAACTTAGGAAGTATTGACCCTTCTTTCCAGAAGATCATCAAGACACAAGAAGCAGACGGTCATTTTGAGGACGAGGTCGCCGCTGCAGCTGCAGCGATCGCTGCCAACAGTACCAGGGGCACCATCTCTTCGGCAGCCGGTGCCTCAGCACAGACGCCCTACAGTGGGTCTTACCAGGGCGGAAAGGACAAAAGTGACGCTAACAGCGGGCTTCCTCCTCCACCAACCGTGCGCTCTCCGGTGGGCCAGAACGGATCGTCGGACGGAGGTTCGCCGGCCATGGACGACAAGGGAAACCCAATCACTCACCACGGACGCCCACTAAACAGCTCAAAGCGTGCTGCCCAGAACAGAGCAGCACAGAAGGCATTTAGACAAAGAAGAAAAGACCATATCGAGGAGCTCGAGAAAAAACTGGCTGCCCACAGAGATTGCGAGCAGACGTTGCAGGCCCTCAAGCAGGAGAATATGCAGTTGAAGGAGTACATCCTTTCACTGCAAAGCAAGTTGATAAGTACAGGCGATGCCAGCGTTTCCAACCCGCCCTTGGGACTTTTTGGCAACGCGTCCACCAACAGCAACTGAGATCTGGGTCCAGCTCAGTTTTGTGTATCCTGAATATTGTATTGTAATAGTACTTTGAGTTTACAATTTTACAGTGTAAGAATAACTGGAATGAGAATCATTCCAGAAAACTCGTCCGTCAGTGCATTTGCGCAAGCTGCTGCTTTCCGAGTCGTATATTCTGGTTTTTCTATGCACAGAGACACATTTCCTTGACACGTAAATTCTGAGGAAACTTAAGTTTGTGCAGCAATTCCAACAGCTCTTGAACGTCGTCTAACCCTCACCAGTTGTTGAATTGATTCAGCAATTTATTTTTTTTTGTTTTATTTCAATTTTATTTAGTTTGGACATGGTCACACGCTTAGCTCAAATTAATTCCCTTGAATTCTCCCGATTAATTGTTTGATAGGATGAGACTTTTTTTGGGACGAAAGTCGCGCGGGAGGAGCTCTCCCTCATCTCCCATAGGGTCCGAGGGTTCTGGCAGCAGTTCTGAGGAGCTAGGCGCCAGCAGACCCCGGTCGGCCTCTAGTCCACGGGCGATGTCTTTTGTTATACCCCATGCCATGAAGAGAGCTTCTTCACCAATTGGAAAACTCAAAAAGTCAATCATCAGGGCAATTGAGGAACCCTCATCGCCCAGAGCGCCTTCTGAGTCTGCGGAACAGAAATACACCGCAAGGGGTGCAGACTCGGCAGTTATCCAGGAAAATAACGAAAACGTGAGCCGTACGGTTTCTCTGCCTGATGGTCCTACCAGACGATCCCGGGTCGTAGAGGAAGAGGCAGAGGTCTACGATCCAAGCGACTCATCGGAGAAAATTGGTGACTACGACGATGACGAGTACGACTTGGGCTATTCACCCGATTCCCTGGTAGCAGAGGGAATTCCAGCCGTTCCCCATAGTGAGATTACCAGGAAAAAGAGCAACGTGGAGTCGTCCATCATTGGTGGAGAGCCGTCCGTTATCGAGTCGAACGAAGAAGCCGTTGACACTAGCGGGGGGCAGCAAAGTCCGACACGAAAAGTGTTTTCGTTTTCGCTACCGTTTGGTTCCGGCGGGCCAATCAAGCCGAGTCGACTTTCCACAATCCGCTCTGTTTTGAGTTCCAGCCGGTTGCGAAATGACCAGGATGAAAAGGAGATGCAAAGGCTTGAGATTCGAACCAAACTTTCTCGTCAAGAATCCATCACCACCCTCGAGGAAGAAATACTTTTTGGTGATGTCACCAAACTTCAAGACAATAAAATTGATGCGCTGATCAAGTCCCTGAAACCAACCTCTAAGCAGCTGCCAGTTCGCCAGCTACCAGAGTATCTGCGAATTTATGAAGAACTTGAGGGTGACGTTGTTATTTTGGGTGGTTACAGGGGGAGCGTGCTTCGAGACTCAATAACTAAAAGAAGAGCATGGATTCCTGTTCTGAAGGCCGGTTTGAACATTAAAAAGATCGATCTTCTTCTGGGACCGAGGGATGAGGACGAATTGAACACAGAACAGAAGATTTATTCCGACGGCATCCTATCTCACATTGGACCAGTTGACATTTGCAAGAAGCTTATCACTACGCTGGAGAGCAATCCGAAAGTGCGTCTGCACAATTTTGGCTACGACTGGCGACTGTCTTTAGATATTCCCGCTGAAAAGCTGCACAAGTTACTTAGAGATATCGAGCAGAAACGTGGGAAAGGAGCCATCATCATTGCTCACTCTATGGGCGGTCTTGTGGCGCACGCAGCCATGCAAAAGGACAGCTCTCTTGTGCGCGGCATAATATACGTAGGAACACCTGCCCCGTGCTCCAACATAATGGGCCCGCTAAGATTTGCAGATCACATTCTTCTGTGCAAGGACTTGCTCACCTCCGAAGTAAATTTCATGATGCGGTCGTCATTTGTTTTCATGCCTCGCAACGGAGAGCTTTTCAAGAACAGAAACACCGGGGAGCTATACAACATTGATTTTTTCGATCCCAAAAACTGGATAGAATATAACCTGAGCCCGATAGTGAGTTCCATTCGCTTGGCACAGGAGTCGGGTGGCCTTGTGCCGAACCATGTCAAACAGCAGTCCAAATTCGCCATTTCCTTCCAGGAAGCATACGACTACCTGTGTCGAACCTTGAAGCGCACATCGGAATTTCTGGACTCCCTGGAGTACGACGCTACAAGAACGTATCCCCCTATGGCTGTTGTATACGGCAATACGGTACCCTCCGTGCGGTACTCGTTGGTGGACAGTATTGAAGACATCAAAATGGGCGATTATTACAATTTCTTTTATGGTCCAGGAGACGGAGTCACAAACCAGAAATGGGTATTCCCCGAAAACCGCGGGTATCCGCTTGTTGGGAAGTTCAACTCTTCCATGGGACACGTTGCCCTCCTCAGCGATTTGGAGAACGTGGGCAAGGCCATCTTGGCCATAGTGCGCGAAGAACAGGCTCGTGAACAGTCTGTGTAGAATGTATACGATATTTATTCCGTATCCTCCTCGTATTTAACGACCAGCCACAAACTGCAGCTGGAGCACTGCACGATCAGCTCGTACTGGCCCTGGCCCAGGTCTGTGCCTGCTTCAAGCTGCTCTTCTGTAAGATGAAACCCTGTGGAACAGGAGCACCGTGGACAGCTCTTGACCCATGAAACGCCGTCCTCGTTCGCCTCATCAAATTCATCCAGTGAGTATGTATCCAACCCATCGGTAGAGCTCACCCCCATGTGAGAAACTTTCTTTTGCAGCTCTTGGTCGTAATCACGCCTCGAATCCGCATCAACAAGAACCTTGTACGCTCGCGTAATCTGTGATACTTCGTCGCCTTTCAGCGCGGTCTTGGACTTGTCCGGATGCACAGCAAGAAGACGCCGTCGATAGGCCTCCTTTATCTGCTCCACCGAGGCTTTGTTGTCCACTCCCAGTACGGAGTAATGCGACTGTAC
Source organism: Ogataea nakhonphanomensis (assembly GCA_030564965.1). NCBI lineage: Eukaryota > Fungi > Ascomycota > Pichiomycetes > Pichiales > Pichiaceae > Ogataea > Ogataea nakhonphanomensis. The sequence continues at coordinate 253,270 of JAJMAN010000010.1, forward strand.
CATGTCTGGCTGTGCACTGAAAAATTTAAAGAAATTATCTACAAAATATTTTTCAGATAAATTTTTTAGCATGGACTCTTTTGTCGATCTGGACGTCAAGACGGTGGACGAGAGTTCCCACTCTACCGTAATTGGGTCGTGTTTCAATGGAGCAGAGATTCCGAGCTCCGTCGAATTTGATCTCTACCAGCACAAGGACTCGTATCTGATACATGGTGAATCAGAGACTCTGGCTTACAACGCAGAAAATTCAACTCAGGACCAAAAGTACTACGTCGGAATCTTCGATCCCATCAAGAAAACCGTGGAGCTCGTGAAGGCTCCCCTACTGTCGATGAAGGTGACTTCCAAGCGAAAGCTGTCCATTCCCAACATCAAACAGCTGGACGTCAAAAGAAACATCCAGAGAAACGCTTTGGGTGAAGCCTTCGGTACCAAGAAGGCCAAGAAGGCAATTTTGGACATGGAGAAAAACAAAATCGATTCTTCGAAGCTGGAAACAGAACAAACAGACATCATAGACTCCATCAAGGTCAACACCTCGATGCTCCCTTCGAAAACAGAAATGCTGGAAGACCTGAACGACCACAGGGTGACTCCGCAATTCGATGTGGACGCCACTGCAGTGGAGGATATCTACCCCCTCGAAAACATTGTCTCCTCGTGGGAGCTCTCCAACATCAGAGTCGACAGCTTGCAGAACGATTCCGTGGAGGCCAAGGACAAGTTGGACCTGCTGCCTTACACCAACTCTCGCTACTTGCTTAGAAAACTGTCTCTCATCTCCAAAGACACTCCTGACCGCAAGCTCAAGCTACAAATGGTGTACTACGTGTCAATGCTGATGGGACTGTACGCCAACCGCCGGATCCATTCGAAAGAACAGCTTTTGGAGTCCCTGAACCATCCTCCAGTTGCGCTGGTGGACTACGTGCTCAGAAACTTCTCCATCATCAAGAAGGGCAACAGAAGCTACTTGATCGACCCGCGCTTCGAGGATAAAATTCTGTGTTATCTCCTTGCTTTGATTTTGAAGCTGGACGAGTACCAGGTGGAGATCTCGCCGCTGGCGCAAGAACTCTCGCTCAAGCCATCCAGACTTACGTCGCTGTTCCGCTCCCTGGGCTGTGTGATAAAAAGCGCTACGGCTGCTCAATGCGAGGCATTTGGATTGCCTAAGTCCGCTGCCAACAGCTACAAGATTGCTTCGCTCAAGGTTCCGTTCAAGGCCCCAGAGCTGGCAAGAAAGGGCGGAGGCCCTAAGAGATGATAATATGTATAAAATTAGGCAATACACAAGAAGTATTTTTTTCGTAATCATAGCAAGCAGAATATTAGTTTTGGAGCCGGTCCTTGATGGAGAAGACACACATGATCCAGGCCATTAGCAGAGACACCACACCGACGCTCACGTTCAGCGTGAACATTGGGGTGAGGCCGCGATATTCCAGGGCCTGAATGACAGGGTCTGTACTTTCCATGAAAACCAGACCACCGCAGATCAGACAGAATGACGTAATCAGCTCGGTGAAAGGTCTTGTGGGCTCAAAGGACTTATTTTTAGAGAAGAGCATCATCACGTATGTGAGCAATCTGATGCAAGCGCCGTAGGTGAGCAGATTTCCCCACTGTATGTGCACCTTGGTGGACAGCTCGGAAGCCTGCTGGTGCTGGGACATGAGGAGACCGGTCCAGAAAATGGTGAAGGCTGGGAATGGATTAGGACAGAAGCCAGGCGTTTTGTGTGCGGGACGGTAGCCCTGGACTTCGAAGTCAGTTCCCACTTCAGACTCAAATCTCTCTAGCTTCCATTTCGCGAGCTTGTTCTCGGCAACAACACCGCACAACCCTGCACCAATAAATAAAAATGCGATCGAGACGTGTTGCAGGTCCTTGGCTGTCCAAGCTCCCCCGCTTCCGGCAAGATGCTCCATGAAGATATTGGTGCATCCGTAGAAAAGAATGAGAGAGCTTTCGTACAACTCCATCGTGATCATGCCATTCTTAGGTTGGAATTTGTACCAGAACGAAACTGGCTTCTCAACAGGCAGAATGTACGACTTATTCCAGGCGAGACCCAGTTTGGACCATCCTCCACAATAGCGGGCAAGCGAGAGAATACCAAAACTGAAAAACACTCCCCCCTTGATGAAGTGCGCCAGTAGATTGAACACTCGATTTCCCTGGCCAATACACGTAAGAACGGCGACTCCCGTTGGGGCATAAACAAGGAAGTATAGAAACAGGCCGTAGTTTAGCACATGGAAGTTGAATGTAGCCACAAGACCAAACACAGAGACCACTTTCGACACAATTGGCAAGCGGAACAGCTTCAGCATAATTGCAACCGCTTTGGGAGCCGCTTTTGACTGCTCGGTTGCAGAAGCAATCTGAGAGTGCTGGTCTTCAAGGCCAAACGAGTCGGTGCTCATACGACGGCAACTTTCGTCGGAGTCGTACAAAGTACTGGAAGGAGACGTGAACCGGTTGAGCTCCTCCATCTGGATGTCTTTTCCGGGCAGTGGAACATGGGTGGCCGAAGACGGTCCCTCGAGCCATTTCTTCGCGGTATACACAAACGCACTGAACAGGTGGATGATGATAAGGAGGAAGAGCCCCATGCTCATTTTGGAGTAAGCGTTGTTCGGGTAGAGATCGGGAGCATTGCTAATGAAGAGCGAATAGCAAAACAGCGACACAATTACCAAACATGACTGGAGGCTCAACAATGGCAGGAACCATTTGGAGCCAACATTCTTGAGCACGAGAACAAGAGGGTAAATCAATACGTACGAGACAAAAATTAATCCCAAATGTAGGTACAGCTGGGATTTGAACGGGGTCTCAATTGTGAAGTACGAGGTAGTGTTGTATGCCTCCCAGTAGAGGCGCTCGGCAGGAGTCAGGTCGGTCTGAAGAATTGGCATTCCGTGCATGTGGTGCATCTCGTGGGCAACAGGAACAAGGGTGCTGGTGTCGGGTCCAGAAGAGAGGGACAGGGTCTCATGGCCATGAGACCCCATATCCATTGCGAGAGCGGAAGAAACCAGTGAAGAGGCCAGCAACAGCTTATACCAAAACATCTTCGTTGTAAAGTCAGGGTCCTGAAATGTTATAGTGGGGAACTCGAAGCTTAAATATTGCAGGGGGTCAGCAAGTATATTACTCAAGAATCGGCCCACCAATAGTTGTGGCCCGAAACCTTTTATGATCGTAAAGGAGATAAAATAAAATCCGTAACCGTAGAAAATAGTCGCAAAACAGCGACAGTGAGCAGCGGAACTGATGATGGGGTGGGCTGACTTGTGAACACACGTCAATCGAGCTCCAGGGGCTTGTTACAGTTGGCAATTTGGTCACTACTCGTTAAGGCCTAAATTAAATTTATTTGGGTGTGCGTCAACCAACTGGCTGAACACCGGCTTGAAAGGGAAACATTTGGGAAGCCTCCTGGAGATACGTCAACTCGTGCAAACAAGCGGGGAACGCAAGCAGTGCAGGTGTCCAAAGTCCGAAGAGGATATCGTTCGCCAGAACAGATAAATCTCAACTTTTAAATGCCCAAAGGGCCCTTCTACAGAAAACTTGACAGCTATGGAAGCTTCCCGAAAAACACAGGCTACATCTCCTGCAGCAAACTGGGCATACACAGCCGTGATTAAAACGGCTCGGCGATAGTTTAGACCGAGGGAGCCGAAAAATCTCTCGTGCGACTCGTCACATCTCTGCACGCGCAATCCACACCATCTACATCTCTACCCCAGAAGTTGGAAAAGTATTGATCTTTTTGTTATGTCTGCACCACGCGGGATCCTCAAGAATGTGCCACAAGATGCGGAATACCGCTCTGCAGCTGCTCTGGATTTGAGCCCTGAGGTTCCGGAGTTCGACCGCAAAAAGGTGATTGAAAATACCCGTCTCAATTCCAAGCTGTTTAGAGATTCGTCCTCCAAGGGCGACTACATTCGCTCCAAGATTCAGGAGCAGAAAGGTCTTTCGCACCATTCCGAGAATCTGGATCATCTGAAGTGGGACGAGAAAAACATCCTCCTGAACGAGCAGGAGAAATCCTCCACAATGAAAATAGACGAACCAAAGACTCCGTACGAGGGTGGGTTCGATCCTAACAACGACTACTACAGAACGGACAACGAAGATGATGAAATCGAGGATCTAGATCTGGGAGAGGGTCTCGCCGATACTAACAGTGTCTACGAAGATGACCGGATTGAAGTGGTGCCGCAGCCTGAAGAGCCGTTGAACGAGGACGAGAACAAAGAGGAACTACAGGAAGAATCCCCAGAAGAGAAACACAAACGGTTTGAGGAACTGAGAAAACAGCACTACCATCTGAAGGCCAATCCATTGAAAAATCCTATACAGGTCAGCGACGAGGAGGATGAGTGAGTGTTGCGCTAGTGGCGTTTGAATGCAAGAACAGTGTTCATGTCGACCTTGGAGCTGTAGCACAGCTTTTCTAGCCTCCTGATTTCTGCCTGCACCGGTTCGAGGTCGTGGGAGTCGTATGCGTGTTGTTCGAGCTCGGAAACAAGGGCGCGGTAGCTCTTTCTCCAGCGACAGTAGTCGCTGTAGGTTCTGAAAAAACGATCACCCAACTCGTCGCCCGGCTCGACGGCCGAGTCTTTCTGCACACAGAACCACTCACCCGTTCGTGTCCACAAAGACTGTCCTTGAAGGCGCTCACAAAGACGGCACTCGGCGATGGTGGGCATGTTTTTGGCCCTAAGCTTTTGTTCCACTGGCTCGATAGGGAATAAAAGTTTTTGAATCGTTTGCGGCATCCATCGTCCAAGATAAAAATGGCTCAGGGAGTTTCCAAAGTTCGACACGTGGTGCTCGCTGTCGTGGTTGGTGGCGACTTTGGGAAAGTGGTGATAAAAGAAGTTGTTTTTCTCCGGTATTTCCTCTAGTTTCCAAAACTCTCTGAAGGACTCGTTGTGACGGTCAAAATATCGCCGCATGGTGAACGAGGCTTTTTCTAAGTATTTGGAGATTGCGCGTGTTTCCAGGACACGCTTTGTAGGGTCTAGGGACTCGAAATCGTCCCTTTGTAACGATATCTCATCAAACATTCGATGAATTTTTTTTGATCAAGCTATTTTGTAGAAAGATCCGAAATCGGCCCGCACGGCGTCGACAAACGTCAATTATCTACAGCGTCTCGTGACTTCATATCACGTGATCGGCTTTTCTTCCTTTTGGAATGCTGCAGGGATGCGTTTTGGTTTACTCGGTCACGTTTTTTAGCACCCGTCGCAGATGCAGGTATGCATTCCACCAAATTGGAATTATTCATGCATGGCACGGTTCAGGGACCTTCGTTATTTTCCCAAGCAATGTCCAAGACATCCAAGAATTCCAAGATCGAAATATCGTCCGTGCTTACTATCATCATCAGCTGAATGGCTGGAAAGGAAAATTTGTGCTGTGGCAGCAGGCTTCGTCGCTAGAGACTCCTCTCGTCACCCACTCTGTTTAGCATTCTTTTGGTGACACTTTCTGCACCATGGGACCCTACGGACATGCGGGGCAAGGCCAGTTTTTCCACCACTTATCAAATCTGGAGTACCGTGCATTCACATTGTTCAGCTTCTATTACAAACCGCCTTTCGATTTAGTGGGGTAACACAAACAACACCTTGAAGTGGAGCACGCACAGGAGTATATAAGCTGGTGTTTTTCTCCTCCTGTACTTGCAACCATGTCTGATTCAATCCACTCTGACACCAACTCCAAGGTAGAGGCGGTCAACGAGCCCTCTCACTGGTGGACAAAGCAGTTCACTTTCAACAGGGACGACTCTCCCCCACAGATCTATAACCGCACGCTATTCCTCTCTATTTTTGTGTTTGGCATCCTGGGATGTGCTAGAGGGTACGATGAGGGTAATATCTCGGGTAGCGTGGCACAAGCTGCGTTCAAGGAGCAGTTCGGTCTGTCCGACCCTACCAAAAGTGCAACCGAGCTGGCTAACCTCAAGTCCAATATCACGTCGATGGTGCAACTTGGCTCGATCGGTGGAGCTTTGTTGTCAATTTATGCTGCTGAGACCCTGGGAAGAATCCGCACGATGCAAGCAGGCTGCTTTGTGTGGGCGATTGCTGCTTTAATCCAGGTCACCAGCCACTCTGTCGGGCAACTGTATGCAGGTCGACTGTTGGAGGGACTTTGTGTGGGGACCACCGTTGTGTGTGGCCCGTGCTACATCTCGGAGGTGGCCCCCAAGGCCATCCGTGGTACGTGTAACAACGTGTTTGCGGGAGCCGTCTACTTTGGAATCATGACAGCCTACTTTGCCAACTATGGCACTGCCCTGCACCAGACAGGCCGCAACCAGTGGGTGTACCCCACCAGCATCAAGATCGCAATTGCCGGCACCATTTTCATCATGTCCTTCTTCTTTTGTATCGAGTCTCCCAGATGGCTCATCAAGAAGGGCAACATGGAACAGGCACTCATCAACTTCAGTAAGCTCAGAAACCTCGAGCCCGATCACCCGTACATTTTGTCCGAGATCGCAGATATCAATGATCAGCTACAAGTGGAGAGAGACGCAATTCGCGGCACCTCAGTCTGGAAGAACCTGCGCTCGCTGGTCACCGTCAAGAGCATCCGTCTCAGAATCCTATTGTGTGCGTCGATCCAGATTCTCGGCCAGTGGAGTGGTGCCAACGCCATTACCATCTACGCTCCCGAACTGTTCGCCATGGTGGGTAAGAGCAATACCTCAGACAAGATGATGATGACTGCGTGTCTTGGAGTGGTCAAGTTCACCAGCGCATACCTCAGTGCCTTCTTCCTAATCGACTTCATCGGCAGAAAACGGTCGTTGTACTACGGAATCGGGCTCCAGCTGGTGTCATCGCTTTATTTCGCCATCTACCTTGCTGTGGTGCCCCAGGCGGCAGACAAGAACCCCCACCTCACGCCGTCTCAAATGCGCGCAGGCAAGGGCGCCTTGGCCTCCATCTACTTCAACGGCATGGGCTGGACTATGGGCTGGAACTCAGTCCAGTACCTGTTCAACTCAGAGGTGCTTCCACTGCGGGTGCGTTCGCTCGGAACCTCGTGCATCATGGCGTTCCACTTCGCCAACCAGTATGGTAACTCCAAGGCTGTGCCATCGATGCTGCTGGCTCTCACCAACTCGGGCTCGTTTTTCTTTTTCGCTGGCGTGTGTGTGCTGGGCATTGTCTTTGCCTGGGGAATGCTGCCGGAGGTGAAGGGCCGGTCGCTTGAAAGCATGGAGGAGATCTTCAGCCTGCCGTGGTACCTGGTGGGCAGACGCGGAGCACAGCTAGCCCCAGACCACTCCGAGGTTAACAGAATTCACTACAACCCGGAGGGCAGTGGAAACGCCCACAACGGCAACATTGACGTCACCATGAAGGCGCAAACCCAAAACGTCGAGTACGCAGACGAGAAAACCGCAAACAGGGAGCTGGCCGAATAACTGCTTACGTAACTGTTTTATCTATGGTATAACTTAACTCGCGAAACACTAAAAAATAAATAACACTGCTTGCCATGTCTGACCATTCTGTGTCCCGCGAGCTGCTGTCTATGGACTACGACACTTACTCGTCCGATCTGTCCGCGCTCGAGATCGACACGCTCAAACAGTACCAGAATCTGGCGCTCAATCTGCTGCAACTGAAGAGCGATATCATAACACTCAACAAGGAGGTGGACTCCACGTCGGACGGGCTGTCGCGCGGCACGGTGTCGAAGGACAGCCTGCTGGAGGAGCTGCGCGAGCTAGAGACCAAGATCTCTGTTGTTTCCACGCTGTTCAAGTCCAGTGTTTACCAGGTGGTGGTCAACAACTCTGGCGATCTTGCGCATAACAACGAGATGAACACGAGCATCCAGGATGAAACCATTTAATTTAGTTTAGGGTAGGTCTATGTATTTTTAAACGTCGAAGATGACGATTTTTCCGTCGTTGGCGCACGAGCTGAACCGCAAAACCCCGTGCGAGTCCTGCTGGAACGGTCTCAGGACGTTGATGGTGTTCTGGTGTACCGTGAGCAGTGCTCCGCTGTTGGACTCGCTCGAGCCCTTCAAGTCGAGCTGTCTGAACATGTTGAGCGCGGACTGGTTCTCGTTACTGGTCTTGGTCTTTGTGGCGGGGTCGTCGATCGCGTAGGTCTGTTTCCAGCCAGCAGACACGTCACCTTCGAACACAATCGGGTGGCAGTTGTGGCCGGCAGCAATAACCTTTGTAGCCGAGGCAAAGAGTATCGTTTTGAATGGCAGATACGAGGTTCGGGCCCTGTGCACCCCGGCAACCTCCTGCTCACCTTCGCCAGGGTAGATGAAGTACACGCTGGAGTCGTTGCCCACGGCAGCAAGGAACGAGAAGCTCGGATCGAACTTGACGTCGTGCACCCACGACTGGACGTTGTAATCCAGGCACAGCGTTTGGAAAGGCAGTCTTTCTCCCCAGACGCTGGCTGCCGGCTTCGAGTCAATGCCCTTGATGTAGGTGGAGAACACCCGCACATGGCCATCGGTAGAACCGCAGGCCAGCAGAACGCTGTTCTCGTGCCAGTCCAGGGACAAAATAGTGGACTTGAGGGGTTTCTTGATGTGTTTGGAAATCCACCAATCGTTCTCGACCTCAAAGTAGCACACAGCAATAACTCTGGCAGCAGAGCCTACCGCGAACTTGGACCCGCACGGACTCCACTTCACGCTGGTTGCTGCTCGGTTGATACGCAACAGAACAAGAGTGGGCTTGTACTCACCCGTTGCAGTGGGCTCCCAAACGAGTGCGTTACGGTCCTGCGAGCACGTCACAATCTTCCCGTCCTTGCTGATGTCGACTGCGGTGACCGTCTTGTCGTGGTGCTTGAGCACAGTCACCAGTTTTGGCTTTCCGGCCACCGACAGGTCGTAGATTTCTACGTCGTTCTCACGCGTAAATGCCACGCTCTTGCGGTCCTGCGAAAAGCAGTGGTCGTAAATGGGCTCTTTGGAAAGATTGAACTGGATAAATTGGCTCATTTCAGGAGGATCTCTCTACTGATAGGTGGCGAAAAAAAATAAGATTATAAATGTGCTAGCTGAAAATATTAATGTGGTAGCATCATGCAGAGCCAAGCTCGTTGGTTTCTTCTTTTTTAACGAGCGTCTGGGGAGTGTTCTCGGAGGCAGAAGACGCTTCTGCCGGGACAGACCCGGTTTTGGGCTGGCTGCGAACCGGGTCCAACGGCTCCTTCCAACGTTGCACCATGTCGTTGTACAGCACAGAACTCAGCTCGGCCTTGGCAATGTCTCTTCGGAACTGCGCGCTCTTCAGCAACGTGAGAATGTGCAGACAGTTGGGATACACCAGCTGTTTGGCGTACTCAGGCCGCCGCCAGTACTCCAGGTACTGTAGATAATTCAGAAACTTGTCGTCCTCAAGGTACCCTGTCTGTGCCAGGTACGTGAGATACTGCATGTTTGCCAGCGACTGGACAAACTGGGCTGTTAGTAAATCAAACCTGCTTCACACCTACCTCCAGCTCTATTTCCCATCTGGTGGGCAAATCTTGGTTGGCAACTTCTGCCATGGCCGTTGGAAAAATATTATTTAATTATCTCTAGAAATTGTTGCTCTTGCCATCATGTCGCAAATCAAGCATCCTGTTGGCCGACATTTACAAATAATTGACCGTCAGCTGGGCCGCGTAGCTGCAAAAACAGGGCTGACCAAGTTCCAGATCTTCATAGCCCTGATTTACCCGTTGGCCATCCTCCTAGGACAGCTGGTCTGGTTGCTGTCGCCCGTGGAGATGACACACAACTACTTTACTTCAAAGAGAAACATCTTCAATTTGTTGTTCGTCAAGAAGGGGTGGCTATGGACATCGGTGGTGTACCTGCTGCTACTGCTGCGGGTGCCCAGCACATCCAAGTACTTCAATGCGGACTCTCTGGCCGGCTCCCTAAAGCAATACGTCTGCGTCACCACGTGCTGGTATTTCTATTCCCAATGGTTCTTCGGCAAGCCCCTAATGGACAGAATATTCCTTCTGACAGGAGGGTCGTGCTACAACATCCCGCAAGGCTCGGCTGGAGATGCCTCCAAGTTCAAAGTTATGGACACGGCAGTTAAGGGTCTCAGCTCCAGCCTCGAAAAGAGGCTATTTTTTTCTTCCGCGCTCACTTCGTCGCAATGCCGTGCGATCAAGGGGAGGTGGCACGGGGGACATGATCCTTCCGGACACATATTCATTCTGTCGCTCAGCTCGATGTTCCTCATTTTGGAATGCTCCCGTTTCTACTCCCTTGCAGACCTTTCCACGGAACTGCGCAACTTCAAGACCCAATGGACTGCTTTCTTCGAGCAGAAGACATTTGTGCGTCTCAAACGCTTGTTGCAAGACAACCCGGTGGTGATTATCACAGGGCTCTTGAGTCTGTGGTTTTGGATGATCCTGATCACGTCAATTCACTTCCACACGCTCTCGGAGAAGGTCACTGGCCTGCTTTTCAGCTACTTGAGCCTGTATGCATCGATAATCCTGTTCAGCTAGGCAATGACGACTTCCCAACACGCCATGCTCCAATAGGAAGACTCTGCAAATGGATAACAGTTTTGCGTATCCATCCGTAATAAAGAAGCAAACCAATAACTATGCAAATAATGTTCGTGTTGTAGTAGCCGTCTGTGATGGTTGTACATGTGCCGCCTTGTGCAGCACAGCTTTCCTTCAAGGCAGGGCTGTAGCAGTTGAAATAAGGAGTGTTTTGGAAAGGGTTGGTTTTCGAGGGAGTGGTAGGCATGCAACGGGCTGTTGTTAGTCGATCAATCATGCTCAGCACAATGATCTTTGGCCATTGTCCTCCCAGATTCGACAGCGTGTTGAGTGTAGTCATGTATGTTCCGCCAATCAGCGGATCGGAAATCCGGGTGTGGAAGGCGCAGATGGACACAAACTGGATCGTGGACATGAAGGAGCTTAAAAGATGTTGGCAAATGACAAACAGGAAGTACCCCGTGGTGACATGGCCATCCGCAGGGAAGCACCAGACCAGGATCTGGCCAAAGATAGCTGCGACAACACGGCCCAAGTAGGCGTACATCCATGGTTTAAGGGGCTCGTCTCCAGTGGACCATCTCGCCGAGTAGTAGCCAAAGATGATCTCGAACGGGAAGTCGATCAACACGGTGATGGCCAGGTCCTCTCGGGAAAAGCCTTTATCCAGGAGCTTCAAGTTTGTTGCGCCCTCATTGGCCTGGAACGCGATCTTGGACACGAGATGTACCAGGATGAACAACTTGACATTTTTCAGCTGGACAACGTTCCACATTTTTTGGTAGACCCCGACAAGAGCGCTTTTCCCCGTGGGTTCGTTGAAAGCTGTGTGGACATGTACCACGTTGGATCTTGACTCCAAGTCCCTGTCCATTTCCTCGAGTTCGATATCCTTGGCAGTTCCCTGTTGGACCAGCGACAGCGGATCCTCTGGCACAAATAGTGCAATAATGATGGTCACCACAAGATACATCCATCCCCAGAACGTCATGTACTGTCCGAGAGACATCAGGCCTTGCGAGCTCGGGATCTTGCGCAAATATGAGTTGGCAAAATCGGGAGAGTTGAATGCCAAGAAAACAGTGAAGCTCAAAAAATAGCCGGTGTTAAGGCCGATAGTCTGGGCTGTTGAGGCGTAACTGAGCGCATCCTTTGAAAGAATCGTCAATGCCCATCCATCAACAGCAATATCTTGCGTTGCGCACAAGAGGATAAGGAAAAAAAAGGCGTATGTCAGCGTATGGAGGTTTTTCTGCATATTTAGCATCACTGAGTCAATCACCGACCCCAGCAAGATCAACGTCAAGCCAGACACAGTTTGCACAGGAAGGATCCAAGATCTACGCCGGCCTAGTCTCCAGAAAAAACAAGAGTCCACGATCGGCGACCACACAAGCTTCAGGGAGTAAGGATACGACGCCAGTGAGAAGAATCCGACCTGTGTGTAGGACAGCTGGCCCGACTTGAGCAAAAACGGCACAGATCCAAACGCAAGACCAATAGGAACTCCCTGAATCAGATATAACAGCACCAACAGCAGAAACCGAGGCCTGTCACGACGAGGCAGGTTTTTCGCTGAACTCGAGATATCAGTAGGAGTACTGGTTTCCTGCGGGTCCAACGAGTCCATAGAGCGCTGTTGGACCTCCCCAACAATTCGCGGCGACGTCGAGTTCGTTTCTCCGTGCCGTTTGTGCGAATTGGAGTACGTAGGCAAAATGTCCGGAGTCTCATTCATGACAGGAAGAAATAAAGAAGAATTAAATTATCATTAATCACACAGTATTATATTTTAATTTAGATTCATGAATTGTTTCACCTTGGACCGGACCTCGTCTGTTTTCACGATCACCACGATCACTCCATCCGATCCCACCTCGTACTTGATATTTCCCTCGTTAGGATACGCAACTTGCTCGTCGAACTTGTCAAACCACTCGTTCACCTTTTCCATGGAATCCACGCCCTTCAGCACGTGTTCCTCCATCTCTGTAGCGTTGATGGTGCCCTCCTCGGAGTTGTCACCCTCCTCGGTCAGCAAAACAACCTTAAAATCAAACCCCAAACTCATGAAAAAAACTTTATATTTTTAATACGCGTTGTGTTTATGTCTGAACAAATAACACCGGCCCTCAACGATTTAGAGCAAATAGTCACGTCGTCTCCTCCGTCGCGAGCAAGCGACCGTGACAGCGCAATACGTGCAGAGCTCGCGAAATTGCAGAAAATTAACACAGCAATAGAGCAAAGCAGTATATCCATCCAGGAGTCTACAAACTACATCAGGCGTATCAAAGAAAGCACGGTGAAGGCAAACGAGCTAATCCGCATATGGAGTAAAATTCTGTCTAACAATAAGCACACCGCTGAGCTGCTGTCAGACCCGCAAAATATATGGCAAGGAGCCAGCCACGAGGAAGGAAAGGTGCAGGAGAAAATGTCCGAGTACGATCAACTACTTTCTAGATACGAACAACTGGTCGAGGAGCGCAAAGCCGACGAGCGACGCAAGTCCAGAAGAAAATGATTGAGCAATTCCCGGCTGTCTCCCTGTCCACGTGTATACTACTAAACCATGTCCTAACTAGATTTGATTAAATCCTAAATATTCCTCATTTAACGATCTTGCAGATCAAATCGCCAGCATCCACGCTGTCGTTCTCATTGACGATGATTTCTCCGATCTTACCTGAAACAGGAGAACTGATCACCATCTCCATTTTCATAGCACTCAAAACACAGATAGGGTCTCCTTTCTTGACCTCACCTCCTTTGTGGACACGAACCTCGATAACGACACCTGCCATTGGTGCACCCACCTCGTTTGGATTGTGGCTGTCCGCCTTTGGACGAGTCACAGCCTCCACGGCAGCATGCTTGTCCTCCACAGTGACTTTTCTCATCTCACCGTTGAACTCGAAATACACTTCTCTCGTTCCGGTTTGAGGCGACAGGTCTCCAATGGCCATCACCTTGATCACAAACGTCTTACCTTGTTCAATCTCGACAGAAATCTCCTCATTGAGCTTAGGAGGAGCCAGGAAGAACCGTGTAGGCAAAACAGAAAGATCACCGTACTTCTCCTGCGTTTTCTTGAACGACTCAAACACCTTTGGATACATGTTGTACGAGGCAACATCATACTCAGAGATCGACGAGCCAAATCTAGCCTGGAGATCCTCCTTGATTTTCTTCAAGTCGAATGGCTCCAGCTCCAACCCAGGTCTCTGTGTCAGCTTTCTTCTCTTTCCAGCCAAAATGTTTGTTCTCAGTGGCTCAGGGAATCCTCCGTATGGAGTGCCCATCAAACCTTCGAAGAAGTCCAGGACAGAGTCAGGGAAGTCCAGCTCAGAAGCCAATCTCTCAACATCTTCAGGAGTCAGCTTGTTGGAAACCATGAATTGCGCAAGGTCTCCAACAACCTTGGATGTAGGAGTGACCTTGACAATGTCTCCCAGAAGCATGTTGGCCTCCTCGTAGGCTCTCTTGGTCTCGAGCCATTGTTCTCCCAGCCCAACCTGTTGAGCCTGGAACAGCAAATTGGTCAGCTGTCCACCAGGAATCTCGTGGTTGTAGACTTCTGGGTCTGGACCCTTCAGGTCAGCTTCAAAGCAGGAGTATAGCAGTCTCATCTCCGACCAGTAAGAGTCGATTTCTCTGGCGTTCTCCTCAGAGATACCCGTATTAATCTCGTTGTCTAGAGCAGCAATGAATGCACTCATGGAAGGCTGGGAAGTCAGGCCAGACATCGAATTGACAGCACAGTCAACAACATCTGCGCCAGCAAGAGCACAGGCAACGTACGTGATAACTCCCGTACCAGCAGAGTCGTGTGTGTGCACATGGATAGGAACAGAAGGATGTCTCTTTCTGATGTTGCTGATCAGAAGCTTGGCAGCAGCAGGTTTCAGAGTACCAGCCATGTCCTTGATACCCAGGAGATGAGTTCCCATCTCCATGATCTTGTCAACAGTCTCCAAATAGTATTGGAGGTTGTATTTCTTGCCTGGCTTCAGCATGTCTCCAGAGTAGCAGATGGTGGCCTCAACCACTCCTCCAGCCTTCTTGACAGCGTCAACACCCACCTTGAGCTGTTCTAGATCGTTCAAGGCATCAAAGACACGGAAAATGTCAACACCGGCATCCTTGGCCTGCTTAACAAAGTGGTCAATTGCGTTGTCTGGCAAAGAAGAGTAAGCCACACCGTTGGCACCTCTCAACAGCATTTGGAAAGGAATGTTAGGAACGGCCTTTCTAAGCTTCTTCAATCTGTCCCAAGGGTCCTCGTGCAAGAACCGCATGGCCACGTCGAACGTTGCTCCTCCCCAACACTCAAGCGCAAAGGCATATCTCATAGCATGAGCTGTAGCAGGAGCAATATTGAGCAAGTCGACAGTCCGGACTCTAGTGGCTAACAGCGACTGGTGCGCATCTCTCCACGTGGTGTCCATGATCATGCAGCCATCAAAGGCTCTGATCTGGTTGGCAAATTGCTCGGGACCGTAATCCAGCAAGTACTGTCTGAAGGACTCAGGTGGAGCTGTGTTGTGGATGTCAATCTCCCAGCCGTTGGCATCATGGATGGTAGGAATATCGGCATCCCTGGCGAGCTTAGGCAAGCCGATTTGGCCCTTGATGGACGAACCATTGACACAGAGGTCGGCCAGGTACGAAAGCAGCTTCTGTGCTCTGTTCTTAGACTGAACCATCTCAAACAAAGATGGAGTGTCATCGATAAAAGTGGTCCAACACTCACCTGCAACGAAGGTTGGGTGTGTCAAAAGTGCTAGCAGGAAAGGAATGTTGGTCTTAACACCTCTAATTCTGAACTCAACAAGAGATCTGATCATCTTTCTCCTGGCGATCTCGTAGTTGGAGCCAGAGGTGGAACATTTAACCAACATGGAGTCGTAGTGGGGAGAAATGATTGCACCCGCGAATCCGTTTCCTCCATCCAATCTGACACCATTACCGCCCGAAGATCTATAGACCTCAATCTTACCGGTGTCAGGCTGGAAGTTTTTGGCAGGGTCCTCAGTGGTGATTCTACACTGAATTGCAAAACCTCTAGTGGTGATCTTATCCTGCAACAAGCCCAACTGTTGCAGAGAAGCTCCGGCGGCAATTTGGATCTGTGCTGCAACTATATCAACACCCGTGACCTCCTCTGTGATTGTGTGTTCCACCTGAATTCTAGGATTGATTTCAATGAAATAATGCCTGTTTTGGCCATCCACCAGAAACTCAGCCGTTCCAGCGTTCCTGTAATTGGCAGTCTTGGCAAGCTTGACAGCATCCGTCAAGATTGCGTCTCTGACCTCAACAGGAAGAGTTTTTGCAGGAGCAATCTCCACAACCTTCTGATGTCTTCTCTGGACAGAACAATCTCTCTCGAAGAGATGGATCACGTTTCCGTACCCATCAGCCAGTAGCTGAACTTCTATGTGTTTCGGCTTGTCAAGGAAACGCTCGATGAAACAAGTTCCGTTACCAAAGGCCGTCTTGGCCTCGGACGTGGCTCTGCTAAAAGCGTCTGCAATATCCTCGCCTTCACGAACAACTCTCATTCCACGGCCTCCTCCACCAAAAGCGGCCTTGATGATAACTGGATAGCCGTACTGGTTGACAAAATCCTGCGCCTGCTCCACACTGTCAATTGGGCCATCAGTTCCCGGAACAACGGGAACATTGCACTGTGCAGCAAGGTTTCTCGCACTGACCTTGTCACCCACCGCATCAATAACGTTGTGTGGGGGTCCAACCCAGATGATACCGTTCTCTTCAACTTTGCGAGCGAATTCTGAGTTCTCGGACAAAAACCCGTATCCAGGGTGAATCATGGAGACATTGTGATCAAGAGCAATCTTGACAATCTCGTCAATTTGCAGGTATGCTTGCACTGGGGAATATTGGCCTCTCGTGCCAATAACGTAAGCCTCATCGGCCTTCAAACGGTGCATTGACAGTCTGTCCTCATGAGAGTAGATGGCGACAGTCTGCATAGACAGCTCGTGGGCAGATCTAAAGATTCGGATAGGAATCTCTCCTCTGTTTGCCACCAGGATCTTGTTGGCATTGGAAAGGATCTCCGAGTTCTTCCTTAGGTTCTGCAACGAGGAATGGTCTTCAACATTGGCCATTTTAATTGCTGAAAAAGGTGGAGTGGAAAACTGATTATTTTAAAACAGATAAATATAGTGGGGCACATGACGTGCAGCCAATTATACGGAGGATTCGCGAATTTGAGTCATGACTTTTAAAATTTTTGTAGGGAAGTGCGACCCGGAGACAACTCCGTATTGTTCTTGCATTGTGTACAATAAGGTTGCGATGATTCCGACCCTGTGCAGTTATTGCCCGGGGTCACTTTTTTCACGTTCTACATAAATCTAAATCTAGACAGCCAATTGGACTTGTTCTTCATTGATAACAGATTGGTATGGTTGCAACGCCTTTGCAACAGTGACTGTAACAAATTTTTCGGTTTGCTGTGGGGCACGACCAACAAAGGTGGAAGGGTCGAGTAATTTGTCCAATTGGGACCAAATAGGCTTAAAATACTCGGTGTTCTTGATTCTTTCAATGAGATCGTTGTCCCCACCTTCTTGTTTAACCACCGCCGAGGCCTGGTGAGACAAGACACGAATCTCCTCGTGACAGTCTTGGCGCGATCCGCCTTGCTCCACCATTGCCATGATAATATTTTCGGTCGCCATGAATGGTAGCTCCGCTTTGATACGACGCTCAATCACCTTAGGATACACAACAAGACCCGATGTAATGTTCAACAAAGTTGATAGCAAGATGTCGGCCGTAAGGAAAGCCTCTGGAATGGAGATTCTCCTGATAGCAGAGTCGTCCAGTGTTCTCTCGAACCACTGCACCGAAGCGGTCTGGAAAGCGTCCTGGTACAGAGAGCCCAAGTGACGCGAAAGAGAACAAACACGCTCACATCTCATTGGGTTACGCTTGTAAGCCATGGCGGAAGAACCGATCTGACTTTTCTCGAATGGCTCCTCCATTTCTTTTAGGTTGGCCAGCAGTCTGATGTCAGTAGCCATCTTATGGCAAGATGCTCCCAAAGATGCCAATGGGTGCAGTGTATCGATGTCGATTTTTCTCGAGTAAGTTTGGCCAGTGCATGGATAAGCATACTCGAATCCCAGGAGCTCAACCACTTTTTCGTCCAAGGCTTCGACTTTATCATGATCTCCGTGGAATAAGGAAAGGAAAGAACCCTGGGTTCCGGTCGTTCCCTTCACACCACGCAATCCGAGGTCGTCTCTGGCACGCTGCATGTTTCTCAAATCCCAAAGAAGCTCTTGTAACCACAAAGTTGCTCTCTTACCAACCGTGGTTAGCTGAGCAGGTTGGAAGTGTGTCCATCCCAAAACGGGCAAATCTTTGTACTCCAGGGCAAACTTGGCCAAACGGTTGATCACGTTGACAATCTTTGGGATGAGAACATCATACGCATCTCTCAGGAAAATCAAATCCGCGTTATCGGTGACAAAGCACGAGGTAGCACCGAGGTGGATGATCCCCGCAGCAGCAGGACATGTCTCGCCGAATACATGCACATGAGCCATCACATCGTGTCTCACAATTGCTTCCTCCTTCTTAGCTGCCTCAATTTCCTCGTCTGTGATCTCCAAGTGTTTAGACATCTGTTCGATAGCTTCATCTGTCACCACAGAAAGACCCAACGATTTCTCGGCAATAGCCAAGTTATACCACAATTTTCTCCACGTAGAAAATCTGTTGCGAAGAGAGAAGATTTGTGACATCTCCTTGGAGGCATAGCGCGACGAGAGGGGTGTTGAGTAGGTGTCGTTGGACATGATTGATAAAAAAAATAAATTAATTAAATTAATTTGACTCTGCATAAACTGAAGTGAGAGGTTATTATCAATGAAGTTTTAAATTACAGAGTTCACTAATTTCTGTGGAATTGGTAACCAAGAGTCTAATTTTGGTAATATTCTGCGAGAAGTCTTGTGTAATTCTTTTTGAGTAAACCCTATTTGTTGGGTATGTGTCTTTTAGTCCTATTTCCTCTGTGTATTGGGTCTCAGATCAAATGGTAGATAGCCACCCATTTTGTGACTCAGATTGGTTTTAGTCCAACTACTAAATACTGCATTTCTTCCTACTATGCTAGGTTACTTATAGTGGTTTGTTTTACCGCAATTGAAAAGGTTCTTAGCCATCAGTTTTTAGGTTGCAATCTGTGGCTACTCAAGTTTGAAAGTCATCTCAATGGATTCCAATTTTATAATCTGCTATTTTTAAATATACCAATTTATTCTTTTAATGTCCACCACCCAGCGAACACAACTACTTCCATCAGGGTAATAATTGGATTCAATTACACACTCACGCTCTCATGTTGAACTTGGAACAAGAACAAACTAACTGCCGGACATATAGTAAATTACACCTCGGACCTACATCCACCTAAGCCCAGAGCTGTACCTGCCTAGATAGAAATTTCAGGTTGTTTTTTTGCTAAGTTTATGTCTTCTACCGCTACTTCAATGCCCAACGGAACAGCTGATTCCGGCAAAAGCACACAGTCATTGGGTACAATGACTTCGGGCAAGCCAGAGATGCCTCTTTCTGACAAGAAAAATAGAAAACTTCGCAAGAAAGTGAGTCCACCACAGCCAATGCTCAAGTACGCTTGGTTGGCCGGGCACGCTACAGTGCTGTTCTTTGGACTTGTTTATACATGCTACTATATGGTTCGCAAATCCCACAAGACATGGATTCCAAGGGTTTCATACAGGATAGCTTATGTTGGGGTCTGGTTGGCTTACAGCACCTCGATTCTCTCCCAGTATAATCGCAAGTCGCTCCCATCCTACTTTGCACTTATGACAACCGAGAACTTCCAATACCTGGTTCTGTCGATCCACTGGGTTTTTGGATGGTCTTCTTTTTTCAAGCTACTCCCTTACTTGGTGATTTCCGTGCTACAACTGTCCAGCCATCTGAACCTGAAGCCAGTTGTCAAGTTAGAACCGATTTTCAAGAGAGCTATCATCTACGACGAGCTGTTCCTGTTCTTGCTCCTGGCAGTGGACACGTTGCGCATGAGAGGAAACTCTGGGTTTGGTTTGGTCAGCTACGCGATGTTTTACTGGATCAGGCTCTTGCACAGTGAGGATAACAGATTCTTCCTGTTCTCCATCATTGGCAAGTTGGACTCGGTTATGAGCAAACAGAAAAACCCCAAGATTGTGAACGCGTGGGCAGAAGTGAGGAAGTTCCTTAGCATAAAGCAGAGCAAGTTTGAATCCCAGTATCTAGCATAACTACATATACAAAAACACCTTGAAAAGACGATCTAAGCATTCGGTCAGAATTTTGAGCTTTGGTAACTATATTATCTTCATTTAATTCAGAAGCAGAACTGAAGTAAAGTATTCATCATAGAATGTAGATCTGTCTCATTGTGGTGTTCGCCTAAACACTACAATCAAACCTGAAAGGTCAGTACTGTTTCAGATGGTGATGCATGTTTCTCGGCTCATTGAATCAGAGATTATTCGCCTTCGAATTGTTCTGGGGAACAATCATCATCAGTACTTACGGAAAGAAACATATTAAGATTGGATAAAATTTTTCATGGGTGGTTTTGAATTTGACCGGGTCGATTCTGGGACATTGGGTCAGTCTCTGCCGAATGAATGCACTTTCAGAAACTCCACGTGTAGTATAGGTCTACGTATCTGAAGCTTCAGGCCACGCGAGTCAAAGGACTTGTAGCAACGGCTTTCCGGGCTGGTGTAGGACCAGATCCAAACCATTTACTGGTTCTACGCTTCTTACAGTATTCTTCCATCATTGTATTATACTAGCTTACTCAGCAGTAGCACGAGTGTAGATGTATTGCTTGGAGTGCTTCAACACTGGCTTGATCACACCGTCCTCCTCGAGTTGTCTGAGAGCAACTCTGGCGATGGAACCACCGATCTTCAATCTGTCGACCAAAATGGAAACGGAAACGAATCTGTATGTTGGCACTTCCTTCAAGATTCTGTCGTATTTCTCTTGGTCCAACACAACAAGGTGTTGAGCCTTGTCCTTAACCTTTCCCTTGGACCACTTCTTCTTGGACTTCTTACCACCAGCAAGAGCGGCAGCGGCCTTGGCTGCCTTGGATTGTTGAACTTTTGGAGGCATCTTGGATGTTAGCAAATATAATTTGGTATTCACCTACCTTGTGTTATATGTTGGCTATCCAAATATTTTAGATGTAGTTGAAAATTTTAACTACGCTTAGATAAGCACACACACCGCCCGCACAAAGATCACATGACCAAAATATTTCCCTCTCACGCACCAACCTCTCTACACCACAACGGTTCAAACTTGTTTCACACTGAAACATCCAACTACATTAAAACGCGCTCCTCGTGTTTGTACACACGTCAACTGACTCGTGTTTTGTGGAATTAATATGGTGAAAAGAATCAAAGCCCAGCTCACTGCGGATAAGGCTTTTGCCGAAGATTACGAGAGCGACGAGGAAGTTTTCCAGGGTGCGAAACGTGCGTCTGCGGACGTTATGGCCACTAGACCGATTGCCAAACTCAAATCTCGTCTCAAAACAGCCAATGGCTCCCAGTCTGCGGGAAAGCCTGCTGGTGCCTTTGGCTTTCTTTCCGCGCCAAGCAGCTCGACACCGCTTGAAAAGCCAGGCAATACTTTTGCATTCGTGAACAAGCCGTCTGCAGACCAAGTTGTTAGCGACCAACCCACTCAGATGAAGTCACTCAATGCTCTTTTTTTGCAGGCAATCAACAATGCGATTTCTAAGAACCCGATTGCAGATCTATCTCCGATTTTATCCAAATACACCGAGTATCACGATAAGGTGGTGACCAACAAGATTGCGGTGAAAAATGCCGACGTCCCCAAGGTGGAGGTTCCAGCCACCGAGGTTGATGGAGGAGCACAGTTCAAATTCGAAAATGACAAAGGAGAGAAAAAAGCTACTAGTGAAGAGGAAGAGGAAGAGGACGAGGACAAGCCTGTAGAAATCAAAGGACCGGCATTTCAACTTGAGGCCCTCCCAAAATCAAAGTCTTATGGATTCAAATTTGGACACGCCCCGCCACCAGACTCGGATTCCGATGACGATGTCAAGATAGAGGGACCAAAATTCCAGCTGGCTACAGGAACTAAGATAGCTGACGATGTATTCAAGTTTCCAAAAAGCGAACAAGTCAGCGAGCCAAAACCTGCTCCTGCATTCAGTTTTGGACAACCTGCTGTTACCAATGAGACAAAGCCCCAGCAAGAAAAGGAGACACCAAAGTTCACATTTGGAGAGAAAAAAGATAACTCCTCTTTTTCGTTTACCAAACCAGCAGACTCTGAAAAGCCTGCAGAAAAACCAGCATTTTCGTTTTCAAATGATAAGCCAGCATTCTCCTTCAACTTGCCTAAATCAGACTCAAAAGAAGCGTCCACCACAGAGGCCAAACCCGACGAAGACAAAAAACCAGAAACTGCTCCAACACCTGCTTTTTCGTTTGGTTCTTCTTCCGCATTCTCATTCACCAAGCCTTCCGATTCTAAACCAGAGGAAGCGGCTTCTTCTTCCAAGCCTGCATTTTCGTTTTCTGCTCCGTCGAACGGGTTCAACTTTTCGTCAGAGCCAGCTCAATCCGCTGCTGCCAAAAATCCATTTAGCTTTTCGACTCCCGCTTCCTCCCAACCTCCTGTGAATTCCACTTTCAACTTCAACTTCTCTGCTCCCAAACAGGAAGAGAACAAGGACACAGCCGAAAATGACGAGGAGGCGCCTCAGAATGAAGATGTTAAAGGAGATTTCGCTATTGTGAAGCTGACTCAACAGGTGGAAACAAAAACAGGTGAGGAGAACGAAGTGGTGCAATTCACCAAGAAATCTAAAATACTCAAATTTGACCCGGCAGACAAAGAAGAACCCTACAAGTCCATTGGTCTGGGTGAGCTCAAAGTTCTCAAGAACACTGAAACTGGAAAATGCAGAATTCTAGTGCGTTCGGAAGGAAGCATGAATGTTATTTTGAACGTGGCTATTCTGAAAGACGTTAAATATGAACTGATAGGAAAAGGCAACTCGATGAGAATTCCAACTTTTACTTCAGATGGAAAAATGGAGACTTACATTGCCCGCGTCAAAACTGCGGATGATGGTAAACAATTGATCGAAAAGGTGCAAAGTTGCCAATGAATTTTGTACATTATGTATCCATAATATTGAAAATTACATTCTCTCAGTGAGATGAAATATGTCTTCTAAGTATAGTCCGCACATCGGCAATGAATTCTATGGTATCACCAACATCCAGATACCTGTATCCGGATGTTTTTGAATCTTTTGCTAGTCTCAAACAGTCAAGACCCATGACGTTTTCAACCTCCTGCTTGGAACCAAGTAATTTGAAATGAACTTTGCGGATGAGAGCCAACAAAACTCTAAGCAGGAAAGTATCGCCCTCAAAAATGTAAATATCGATCAGTCTGCTACATGTGTCCATATTGAGGCATTTAGTGAAAATGTTGGAAACTGCAATTGCGAGAACAGCGTATGGTTGCAGGTCAATTTTCTTGAAGTGAGAATGTATGGTTGGACTTGTTTTGGCCAAAAACTTGTCAAATTGCGCAACCATGTCCTCCACGTACTCATCTCTCTTGTTCAATTGCAATCTGTATACGAGCTTCTTGGTGATCAAATTTATGAACATCCTTAGCGTTAGTTTCTCATCTCTCAGATTGTAATAGAGAACACAAATCAGATTAACCAACGAGGCGATTTTGATTTGCTGAAAATCTCGGTTTTTGACATCACGTTGATATAAATTGAAGGCTAGCATAAGCCTCAAAATCGAATCGAAAGCCTCACCATACTGAAATATCAAAAGATTCGGAAAAGCTTCCTGGATAGAATTGGAATAATCCTGCACACTCTTGATCAGCTGAATATTTTTGCTGTTGTTGGCAGCAAACTCTTTGGGGTCGGGGCGTAAATCACTGAAGTCGCATGCCTTGGCAATGATTGTATCTGCCTCACTCAAGTACTGATCAAGTTGCAAATTAGAGAGCTTTGTACTGCCCATCTGACGAATCCACACGAGAGACCGAATGTCATCAGGTATGCCTCTCCACCACAGTTCACGAGTCTCTGCAGAACAAACCAAATTATCATAGTCGCGGAGAACTTTGCGCCACGATCCCCGATCCTCTTCAGTTTGTTTGATTCTATTGGAAATCTCCTTTTTCCTTGCCTCCAGCTTTTTGTGTTCCAGGTCGATCTGGGCCTGCAGCAGACGATGATAGTCACGGATATGCTTATGGGTTTCCCGGGGATCCTTAGGTGGAAGATTTGTCTGCCTCGTTATCGACAAGTGACCAAGAGTTTCTTTTGAAGTTCCCGATATGTTCAGGTGTTTATAGCTATTGAGAATCGAGATACGTTCCAGAGATTCATTTATCTGGGGATCCTCATTGATGTTCAGTAGACGCACTTCCTCGCTGAATTTGGAATCATCCTCGAGCAACGACAGCTCGGAAAGATCAGATGATGTGCTGAATATCGAGGAAGCTCTGGTTTTGGGCGAGCCAAAACTTGAAAAACTGGACGTCGTAGAAAAGCACCTTGCATTGTGCAAAGAAGACAAAAAAGAGGGTTTGGAACTATGCTGTCTCTGAGCCAGAGATTTGAGCGGTTTGGAATAAGGAACATTGTAAACAATCAAGTCATCAGGTAATTCATCATCAGACAGATAATCCGCGGTTTCCAGCACCGTGGATCTTTTCATGGATTCGGCAGCCATCGAACGTTTCTTATGATTTAAACGAAGTCGCTGTGAAGGTGTAATGGACGTTTCGCGTGGGGTAGACTCAGTAGTGATGACAGCACTTAGTTGTCCAGATCTGGGGCGAGGGAGACTTCTGAGAGTGCTAGATCGCAAAACAGGAGCATCTATAGACACTTCTTCAAATGACTCTTGTATAACCTCCAACAACGACGGTAAAGACATTGTGGTCCACAAGACTGCCAGGTTCCAAGTGGTGCGAAATTGTTTAAATTTGAAGGTTTGTATTTTCTTTACCTACTACCCTTTTCGGAAACTGCTAAATTTAAACCTGGCTGTGCACATTTCTGTAGCGTGTTTGTGGAACGTGTATTAAGCAGGAAGGAGGCTTTTTCCGCTGCACTGTAACAATAATAGACTCGGTTGGCTAGCCTGGGCTTTCTAGGTGCAGAATCTCAGGGTATGTACATGTTTTATGAATTACTTATCGTCTTTATGTAAAATCTTCTTGAAGGCATTGCTCAAGAAAGACTCGATTCTCTTGAGGTTGGTAGGGTGCTCGCAATTGACTTCGGATGAAGAGGCATTGTTGACACTGTCCAGCGGCTTCCAGTCTGGATCCAATCTGTTTGCTGTGTTGTCTCCGCATGCGTCTGCCAAGGCCTCCAAAAGTGCAATTTGCGTGGCGTTTTGTGGTTTAAGCGGGATAACATGAAGTACGACGCGCAAATCTCCTCTTCTATTGCCGCCGTATGGAACACCTCTTTCAGGGATCGATATGACTCGTCCATGCTCGGAACCTGCAGGAATCTTTATTTTCACTTTCTGTCCTTCCAAAGTTGGAATTTCAACGGTTCCACCCAACGCAGCTGTAGTCATGCTGATTTTGCACTTGTAAATCACGTTGACGCCTTCCCTCACAAATTCGGGATCTGGGTTCACCTTGATTCTAATGATCAGGTCTCCATTGCTTAGTACTGTTCCCTTGGACGCCGTTGCATGAGGAGCGTTTCCTGCACCGCTCACACGAATTCTCGAACCATCTTTGATTCCCTTAGGCAAATTAACCTCTGTCTGTTTTTGATGATCAACAACTCCCTCTCCATGACAACCCTGACAAGCGTCTGAAGGATTGATAAACACTCCACTTCCACCACAAGCTTTACACGTCGAAGCCATCTGGAATCCGGCCTGCAACTGATAAACCTGAGAGCCAGTTCCGTCACAGCTTCTGCATGTACTTTTCTTGCGATTTTTCTTTAGTCCTGACCCAGAACATGTTTCACATTGACAAACAGCTCTGTAATCGACAGAA
The DNA here is from genome assembly GCA_030564965.1 of Ogataea nakhonphanomensis. NCBI lineage: Eukaryota > Fungi > Ascomycota > Pichiomycetes > Pichiales > Pichiaceae > Ogataea > Ogataea nakhonphanomensis. Next base: position 278,949 of record JAJMAN010000010.1, read on the forward strand.
GTGCGAGTTCCAAAAATGGCATCACGGAACGAAATCGTTTTCAGTATTTCAATATCTTCTCCTTGGAAATGCTGAACCCCACGTTGTCTAGCACCTCCGCCGCCCATGCCCCCAAACAAGTCCTCAAAGTTGAACCCAAACCCTTCGAATGGATTGCCTCCTTGAAAACCTCCTTGGAAACCTCCAAATGGATTGCCGCCATGAGCTCCACCAAAGCCTCCGGTTCCGGCTCCTCCGTTGGGATCAAAAGCAGCAGCTCCAAACTGGTCATATTGCTGTTTTTTCTGTGGATCGCTCAATATGTCATAGGCCTCTTGCAATTGATGGAACTTTTTATCCGCCCCTTCTTCTTTGTTAACATCTGGATGAAATTTCTTCGCAAGCTTGTAGTATGCCTTTTTGATCTCAGACGAGGAGGCATCTTCATTCACTCCCAAAGTTTTGTATGGATTCTCAAGTTGAGTAGGTTTGCTGCTATGGAAGGCTCTGTATGAAAGCTTGACACCAGAATAAACCGGCAAATTATACGTGCTACGGCGGTAGTTCCAACTAAGCTGACGAGTCAATGCCCGGATTCTCACAATGCTTGTCATGGATGAATTCCTGGTCTTGGTTTTCTCTACCTACTTTTTTGATATTTTTTCCTGTTAAAATTACACAGCATCCGGGTTACATAACCAGAGGATTCTAGAAAAATCATGTCTCGAACGCTTGAGCCACCAAATCCTTCAGCTCATTAGCAGCGTCCTCAGGGTTTTCAGGCCGCGACGTCGAAGTAGTTTTCTGCATTCCTTTGGTGCGCTCATCATTGGATGCAAATAAATTGTTAATGATATCCTCATAGCTGGGATCAGCTCCTTCTTCGGGTTTCTTCGACTCAGACACAGCTTGTGGCTGTCTTGATGCTCCACTTTGTATATTCGCGTGTCTCGCTCCAGCTTTCGGCCGCTCCACTTTGGCTGCTGATCTATTGGCATCATGCGCATATGTCCTATCTGACTCTCCGGTAACCTTCACCAGATAGTCGGGTAGCTCTAAACCATTCTTCAAATAATACATCTTCCAGTTTCTGGCCTTATCCTTGAGTTGCAGAGTTGTTCTATTTTTCAGCGCTTCACTCACTGAACCACCAGGTCCATAGAGTTCCAGGATGGCAGTCCACTGGGTTCCCTTCAACTTTAAACCATCCCTGAGAGCCTCCTCTTCATCTTGGCTCCAAACACGTCGGAAAGTGGACGGCCTACTCTGTCTGTAACTGCGGGATTTCTTTATTCTTTGATCATCGTCCGTGTTCTTTTCTTCTGCATCCTTTCCTTCGCTATCAAATTGGCGTTTTCGGCTGGTGACATCTGTCGTCAATTTGAGTCGAGTCAATTCTTTGGTGATCTTACCTTTCGGGCCCCAGATTAAGAATCCTACGTTCTTGGAAACATACTCAAGCAGGTCGTTCAAGAACTTAATCCATTCGTATTTCTCCATCAAGGAGTCGTCTTCTTTCATGTTCATTAAGTTGTCTTTTCGGCTATCGCATCTGGCTAAGAAATCGAGTTCTGCCGGCGTAAAAAGGGCAGAATTACGAACAATCGGCTGCTTTGCTGCATCAAAATCAGGTTGTTTTCGCTTGAGTAATATCTCGTCCAGATTATCAGGGAACAAATCCTTGATGATTTCCTCTTTTGACCGATCACCTAATTCAATGGCTGAAATAAATGCCTGAGTCTTAAGCTCCAAAAAGAGAATAGCATGCGATTTTAAAAATTTTGTTTGGTTGTTTGGCGCTCTGCTGCTCTGGGAAAATGGATAGGACGAGCTCAGTAGCGTGGATTGCAAAGTGTTATCTTGCTTGAGACTTGACAACGATCGCGTAGGGTCAAGATTTTGTGGAGGACAAAAAACATCCAAAAAGGCCTCATTGAGGAAGAAAAAGCCCAAGTCAATCAATCCTAGCGTTGCAAGCAAAAAGGTGGCAAGATTGACTTTCCGTAAAGTACCTTCGATAGTATCCTCTTTGCCACGAAAAAAGTCAGGAGCATTTTCTCTGTATTTCCAAAGTCCAAATGTGACATTTTCCACGGTGAAAAATGGACTTTCCTCCGAATTGTACACTCTTTTTGTTGTTTCGAACAGCTCAATCAGGTTTCCAAACGCGATACCTGCAAAGGACTCCCTATTTGAAACAAGGTCCATGATTTTCTGATAAGGTCCCTGTGAGATGATTCTTAATATTTGGGTAGCGAGATTATCCAACACCGGTAATGTGTTGATAAGAAGTTGAATATTAAACGACAAATGCTGTGGTGCAGTGAAAGTCAAGGGAAGAGCAGCAAGTTGCGCATGGACTATATCCACAGGCGCAATCACAGATTGTTGACTTTGTACAAGCTCACGATAAGCCTTTAACGCTGGAGACTCGCTAGCTTCTCGCACAAGCTCTGATGTATTAGGAATTGATAAACCTTTGAAGTTTGTTGTCTCACTTGAAAGCATTGAAAGAGAAGGCTCTATATTGTGGTCCTTTGGTTTATTCTCCTTATTGTCAGTGGTGATCTCCTGGCTAGGTTCCAATTGTGAAGGTCCTGAAAGAATCTTGGGCTCCTTTTCATGTATATCTCCCGAGTCTTTGTCAGATTTGTCGTCATCCTTCTGAGCTTTGGGCTCGTGTTCTTGATCGTCAATAATTTTCTGAAAATGTATGTTCAACTCCTCATCATTGAGTTGCTCAATGTTGTCAAACCTAAATCCAGGAAGCTGGGATGTGAGAAGTTCGAGCTGCTGGTGATCTATATTATCATTCTCGAGTTCTTTCGTTATTTGGGGGTCAATAACAGGAGATTTGGGCTCCACTGAGACCTTGGTGCTGGACGTCTGTTTGTCAGAAGACATTCTAGAAGCGATTCAAAACAGACAACAAGCAATAAACAATCAATAGAAATGCTTAAAATTTTAACCACACATCCCTGCACTAGAAAAATTATTCATTATGGTGCAAAGGTGTCACGCGTAATTACACTTCTGAAAACGGATAATTAATTCTTTACAGACGTGTTTCAAGAAAAAAATCTCCTACTTCTTTTCCATGTCTTTTGAACGTGCCGACGTTTACAGTACATCGGTTCTTCCCGGTGAGCCAGTCACTGATGACCAATTTAGTGAGGTGACTAAAGCTTTTAAGAAGTTCATTTTGGAGTTTCGTGTTGACAACCAATTCATTTATAGAGATCAACTCAGAGAGAATATTTTAGTCAAGCAATACCAACTAACAGTGCACAATGAACATCTGATTAGCTACAATGATGAGCTCAATAAGAAATTGATGGATGATCCAACTGAGATGGTACCACTGTTTGAAAAAGCCATCACCGAAATTGCTCGGAGAATAATCTATATCTCAAACGAAGAGGCTCCGTCCAGTTTTCCTACATGCCAACTGATTTTACTTTCCAGCGATAACAAGATCACCATCAGAAACCTTGATTCTGAGCACATCTCTAAAATAGTCAAGATTTCTGGAATCATTATTTCGGCCTCAACTTTGCACTCCAAAGCTACCGAAGTGACATTAATGTGTCGTTCATGCAGACACACCATGAAAATGAAAGTTGGATCTTCTTTTGGTGCTATTCAGACCCCAAAGTCTTGTCAAGCTGCCCAACAACCCAATGGAGAAAGAAACCAATGTCCACCGGATCCTTACATCATTGTCCATGACAAGTCTCTGTTTATCGATCAACAGGTTCTCAAGCTCCAGGAAACAACTGACATGGTTCCCATCGGAGAAATGCCTAGGCACATTCTTTTGAGTGTCGATAGAAATCTGTGTAATAGGGTGATTCCTGGTACTCGTTGCGATGTTGTGGGAATATACTCGATCTATCAAGCCAAAGTGAGAGGTGGCCCCTCCGTCAACAACGTTGCAATCAGAAATCCATATATGAACGTTTTGGGGATTCAAACAGATAGAGATGCAGAAACCGGTGGTTTGAATTCCGTTTTCACAGAGGAAGAAGAGGAAGAGTTTCTGGCTCTGGCTCGGTCAGAAAATCTGTACGAAAGATTTTCGAACTCTATTGCACCTTCGATTTATGGAAATCCGGATATCAAGAAGGCAATCACCTGTTTGCTGATGGGAGGTTCAAAGAAGATACTACCAGACGGTATGAGACTAAGAGGAGACATCAATGTGCTTTTGCTTGGAGATCCTGGAACTGCCAAATCTCAGCTCTTGAAGTTTGTGGAAAAAGTGTCTCCAATATCTTTGTACACTTCTGGAAAAGGTTCATCTGCTGCAGGATTGACTGCTTCAGTCCAAAGAGATCCTACCACAAGGGATTTCTATCTTGAAGGCGGTGCCATGGTTCTTGCGGATGGAGGTGTGGTTTGTATTGATGAGTTTGACAAAATGAGAGACGAAGATAGAGTCGCTATTCATGAAGCCATGGAGCAGCAAACAATTTCGATTGCCAAAGCTGGTATCACCACAGTTTTGAACTCCAGAACTTCAGTTCTTGCGGCCGCTAACCCAATTTTCGGTCGCTACGATGACATGAAGTCTCCAGGAGAAAACATTGATTTCCAGACCACAATTCTGTCGCGTTTTGATATGATTTTCATTGTCAAAGACGAACACAATCAGGACAGAGATGAGGCAATTGCACATCATGTTATGAACATCCATACCAATGGTGGATCGAACGAGCAACAGGTTGAAGGTGAAATCTCGCTTGAGAAAATGAAACGTTACATTCAATATTGCAAGGTGAAATGCGCTCCAAGACTTTCATATGAAGCCAGTGAGATGCTGTCGTCACACTTTGTTGGAATCAGAAAAGAGGTGAAGAATAAGGAGTCACATTCGACGGAAAGATCATCCATCCCTATCACTGTCAGACAGTTGGAGGCTATTATCAGAATCACAGAGGCGTTGGCCAAGCTGGAATTGGCTCCTATTGCAGGCGAGAGGCACGTTGAAGAAGCCATTCGTCTCTTCAATGCGTCGACTATGGATGCAGTGAGCGAGGGCAATTCTGACAATACCCAAATAACGAGTGAGATACACAAAATTGAGGGCGAAATAAAACGCAGATTACCGTTGGGCTGGTCCACATCGTATTCAACTCTTCGGAGACAGTTCGTGGAGAAGGGGAGTTACTCGCTTGCGGCTTTGGAAAAAGCTTTGAATATTCTAGAGCGCAAAGAGACTATTCAACTTAGACATCAAAGATCCAACGTGTTTAGATGTGGTGTGTAATTAATTAGTGACCTTGATCAATTCTACACAATAACATGGAATCCAGATCTTCCTTTGGAAATTCCATCGGAAACAATTTTGGAGATTTCTTCAGGGTCTTTGGTGATACCCGTCAGAATCTCATGTCCATCATCCGTAACAACCACGTCGTCCTCAATACGAACACCTCCAATGTACATGTACTTTTTCACAACCTCTTTGCATATGTACTTGTTGGTTTCTGGATTCTTGAGCGCTGGCTCCATTAAAAATGGTGAAAAATAAATTCCTGGCTCGTTAGTCACTACCATTCCTGGCTCAAGCTTTCTGCGTAATCTTAAGTAACGCAACATTGGATTTGGATCATCGTAGTTGGCCAGCCCACCAACGTCGTGGGTGTCCATCCCAAGAAGATGGCCCAGACCGTGAGGAAAGAAGCTGGTAGAAACCCCAGAATTGAATATATCTTCTTCATCACCTTTGAACAGACCGAGCTTGAGGAAATTCCTGATCAGAACCCGATGGGCCAGGAGCTGCAAATCATCCCAACACGTTCCAGGTCTGATCTCTGCCATACAAACATCCTGCATCTCCGAAACGGCATTATAGATCTCGAGATGTTCTTTTGTCCAAACACCATTAATTGGGAAGCACCTGGTAACATCTGAAGCATAACACTCCCATTCAGCACCCGCATCAATTAGTACGCTTTCCTTGCCGCTCATAGTTTCGTCATTTTTGACATAGTGTAATGTTCCACAAGAAGGACCTGCGCAACATATGGGATCGTAAGATTGGAACTTAGAGCCTTGACGGATAGAATGGTAGACGAACTCAGCATGTATGTGACCTTCATTTTTTTCAATAGGCAGTGCAGACATAACGGCCAAGTGCGAATTGTCCGTGATTCGTGCTGCTGTGCGCATGAGCTCAATCTCAAAAGAATCCTTGATCAAACGAGCTTCATCCAAAGCATAAAAGAAGTCTGGGTCACCAGAAACGACATAATCTGCATACGGCAGCTCAAAATACTCATCTGTATCCGTGGTATAAATCTTGTAATCGTAGCAGAGTAGATCCTGGAGAACAGTGTCAATCACCGAAGAATAGAGAACTTCGTCCACATCGAACTTCTGCACTGCTTCGACAGGAAACATCGGCAAACCACTCCACATGATATCATCCACATCAACATCTGGTAAGAAAAGAGTCAGTTTGTCGGTGTGGGAGTTGTAAAGCACCGCACATCCAGAAATTTGGTTGACTCCGGTGAGATAGTGAAAGTAGCGGTTTTGTCTCAGGGGTGCTGTCTGATCGCAGTAAGGATAAAGTTTCAATGATGCACCAGCAATAAAGAATGCAGCTTTTTCTTGACTTTTCTTGGTGAAGAAATGATGTCTCACCTTGTGGGCATGAGCTTTCGCCGGATACATGATAAGGTTTTTTTATAATAAATAAATTCTCAATAATTTATGCCTATTAGAAAACGAGAAAATAGCATAACACATGAACCAAACAAGAAGACCAAGACCAGGGATTTTTCGCTGTATTTGGATACAGTGAACAGAAAGGTATTGGATTTCGACTATGAGAAAGTTTGCTCTGTATCTCTCTCAGATACTAATGTATACGGGTGTTTGGTGTGCAACAAATACCTTCGGGGCCGTTCAAGCGACTCAGAATGCTTTCTTCATTCGATAAATGAAGACCATCATGTATTTGTGAATTTTGAGACCTTGAACTTTCATATATTACCGGAGAATTATCAACTAGACGACAATACTGCATCTTCACTGGATGATATTCGACGTCAAATAAATCCAACGTATGAAAGTTTGGAGGAGATTTACAAAGGATGCACTCTTTGCACCGATTTGTCTGGAAGGCAGTACTATCCAGGCTATGTCGGACTCAACGATCTTGGACTCAACGATTATTCGAATGTGATTTTCCAATCTTTGGCCCATATATCCCCAATCAGAGACTACCTACTTCTATCTCCTCACGAATTGTTAAAGACCCAAACAGCTTCCAAACTATCTTTATTAATGAGGAAAATGTATTCAAAACATTTATATAAGTCGCACATATCTTCCCACGAACTTATGCAGCATATTGCGACTGTTTCCAACAAACAATTCACATTGAATAAACATGCAGACCCCAAACAGTTTCTGATGTGGCTTCTCAATACATTGAATAGGGAACTAGAAGTAGAGCTTCAAAATAAGCTTGTTGCTACAACATTTCAGGGAAGACTTCAACTCCCTACGGGTAAGTCTAAGTTCTGGATGATCACATTGACCTTGCCATCTATCTCATTGTTCAAAGATGGTGCAAAGCTTGAAATTCCTCAAGTAGGTTTAGAGGATCTACTAATCGCAAAAAACTTTAAAGTGACCAAGGCGCCGAGATTCTTGATTCTATACATCGATCGGAAAAGCGAGTCTCAGAAAATAAGTGGAGTGAACAGCTCCAACATGAATCCGACAGTTGTGAAATTCAATCCTTCACAGTTGCACTGGAATAACGAAAATTACCGCCTTATAGCCAATGTGATAGCTTGTACCGGTACGGACGAAAACTACAGCCTGGAGAGCCAAAACCAGGTTCACTACAAAGTCCAAGTACTTGACCATCGCCTTCAAGACTGGCTGGAGATGGACCATCTGAAACTCACTCCTATTCAAAAAGACCTGGTATTTTTGAGCCAAACCTACCTACAATTCTGGGAAAAAGTTTCATAGAAACAAAGACTGAATTAAATTGCCAGTCTGTTAACGTTTCCTGTGGTAATGGAAACGGTATTTTCTTCAATCAAAGACTCAACAGTCTCACTTAAATGCTTCTTAGGATCTTGTTTTCCCACATAACGCGTCTTTAGCTGGTCTTCGGTAAGTTCCTTCTCTTCAATTACCCTTTCAACATATTGTTTTGCGATCTTCACCATCTTCTTTGATGCTTCTAGATTGTTGCACTGTTTATCATTGTAATCGTGTAGTTTGAGGCCCGTGGTCCATTCCTTTTTATGCAGATTGAGAAGCATGTCGGTTTCCTTTAAAGTTTTCCTGTAATCAATATTGAGCGAGTAATAGTTTCTGTTGAGGCCATGTATCAATGCCTGGATTGTTGGCTTATTCAAAAGTCCAACGTTGGATGTGGTCTGTCTTGGCTCTTGGCCGAGCATCAAAGTCTGAGAGGATATGGATCTGAAGGCGTCTATCACTACTTTACCTTTAACAGACTGAATAGGATCTATCACAACGGCGACCGAGCGTGGATTCAGCTGTTCAAAAGATTGTTGAGTATTGACATCCACAGAAGATAACCAACATCCAAAACCAGGATGTGAGTGGTACCATCCAACCACCATTTGATCTCTCCCTGTTTGTTTGAGCATGTCCATCATTTTAGTCTGGAAAACATCGTCAACAGCTTCCACAGACACTCCAGTACCAGACTGAGGCATAGCAAATACATCAACCACATGGATAGTAAAATCGTCGATGAAATCTCCCAACATGAGTCCCATCACCTCCATAGGCACTCCAGCACGTCCATGTTTTAACATCTTGAGCAAAGCTAGTGAGGAGATGTAGACCGTCTCTGCACTATCAATAGCAGGCTGATCTCCTTGCTGGGCACCTCCAAGGCCACCCATTCTAGATCCTAATAACGATTGTAGTCTATCCATGGTGAATTAAATATTGATATTTTTCTTTGCCACTTTATTCAGTAGTCTTTCTCTTGGCCTCCAACCCGTTGTGCAAATGGCAGAAATTACATACATTATTAAATATTAACGTGCATTGACAATTAATTGATGGCTTCAGGATCTGTACGCCATGAATCAACCATTGCTAGAGCATCAGGACATTGACGATGAATTTCATGAAACTATAGTAGAGAACCAAAAACAACCAATTACAACCAATGCGGAGATATTTGGCTGGTGCTTGTATTCTTGGGCAGCTGAGCCGTTTATTGTCAGTGTGGTTGGCACATATGTGCCTTTATTACTCGAGCAAATTGCGCGCGACAATGGCGTTAAGCTAGTTGATAAACTAACACCATGTAACCAGCCGAACGATCCTACGATTCCCATTCCATCTCCTCCCCAACCGGCTATTGTTGCCAATAGCACATTGAGTCTACAGGCCAAGACCGAGTCCTGTGTGCTCCCGGTCTGGGGCGGCCGTTTTTACATCGAAACATCTTCTTATGCGCTTTACACATTTTCCGTATCAGTTCTGGTGCAGACCATTCTTGTGATTTCCTTGTCTGGAGCGGCAGATCGAGGTTCTCATCGAAAGTCCATGCTGATAGGATTTGGGGCCATAGGAGGGCTGATCACAATGGGATACTGGATGTTAGACTCCAGGAATTACTATATGGCCTCACTCCTTGCAATATTAGCCAACAGCGCTTTTGGTGGTGTGAACATGTGCGGAAATTCATTTTTATCTCTCCTCGTTAACAGCCACCCAGCTGTGACAAGACCTTACACATCAGAGTCAAAGAAATTGGCAGTTACCAGTGCTACTTCTTCGAAGATCAGTGGACTCTGTGCAGCATCAGGTTACTCTTCAGCTTTGCTGTTACAGGTCACAACAATGCTGGTGATCCTACACATTCGCAACAATCCCACCGTTGACTCCTTAATTTATCCTTTGAAGGTGGTCATTGGACTTGTTGGCTTGTGGTGGTTTGTTTTTCAGCTGCCCATTCACTTTCTTTTGAAAACCCGCACCTCAAAAACTCTTCGATTGTCAGCCCAGCGTCCAGATCCCACTGAACCTGGCTACATTGGACACTACATTCGATACAAGTTGCTTGTTCTTTCAGCATATATTGTACATGGCTACAAAACATTGCTTTTGGCAGCGAAGGCCGCATCGCAACTAAAAGATATCACTGCATTTTTACTTGGATGGTTCATCATCTCTGATTCGTTGACCACAATCAACTCCACTGCTATTCTTTTTGCAAAATCTGATTTACAAATGACTACAGTACAGCTATCTCAGATTGGAATCTTAACTATGCTTTCAGCCATAGGTGGATCAATACTATTGCCAAATGTGATTCAACCATACTTTAACCTTTCCTTGAAACACACTATGATTTTTATAATTATTTGGGCATCAGTGATACCACTATATGGAATACTGGGATTTTTTTTCGACTCTTTGGGACTTCACCATGCATTGGAAATGTATTTCCTAGCTATATGGTATGGATTTTCCCTGGGAGGAGTTTCAACCATATCCAGAAGCTTATACTCAATGCTCATCCCACCAGGTCAGGAATCTGTATTTTTTGCTCTATTCAGCATCACAGATAAAGGCTCTTCGATCGTGGGACCGTTGCTAGTCGGACTAGTTATTGACAAAACTCATGATATTCGAAAATGCTTTTGGGTTTTGTTCCTTCTGCTTGTAACTGCCGTTCCGGTTTTCGCGTATGGGGTTGATCTTGATCGTGGTATCTCCGAGGCAACTGTACTTGAAAATGACGAGGAAGACTGAGTATCTATACTCCCCAAATGTTAACTATCCCATCGTCTCCACAACTAGCCCATTCAAAATCGTCGTTATCGGTGGCGGGTTTCCAATCAATGCAATTAATCAACGACTTATGCCCCTGGAGACACTCAATAAGGTTTCCAAAGCGTTTATTCCAGATATAAATTAGTCCATCTTCGCTTCCACTCAATACTAAATTCTTGTCCGTAACACATCCTCTTATAATATAATCTGATTGTTGTAATCCGTAGTACTTGTTCACCAGGTAAGGCCTCGACGGCCGTGCAATATTCCAAAGCTGGAGCTCGTCTGATTTAATGTTGATGAGACAATGGTCTGGATCGCCAACACAAACGGTTATAGAGGTAAGTTGTTTACCGATGTTAATCACACTTGATAGCTCGTAGTTTGAAGACGATAAATCATAAATCATCAGCTGACACGAGTGCGTCACAACCAGAAGTGTTTCGTCATTGATCAGTGCCAAATCTTCCACTCTGTGCGAGATCTGGAAATCATGTACTAGTTGCTTGTCTAAACCAAAAATACAGAGCTTCTTGTCTGGGGACCCAATAATGAGATGGTCGCTATGCTTGAAGAACTCAATCGATCTGATACGTATATTCGATCCAAAGAGGTCTTGATCCGATATTGTGGATATACAACTACCGGATTGTAGGTCCCAAACTTTGATAGTTTGGTCGAAAGAGGATGTAATCAGTTTTGTATCATCATGTGACCAAGAGAGATAAATAATTGTATTGTCATGGCCAACTAAATGCTTGTGCAACTTATAATTGCTTGTTTCAAAGATTGCGATCGTTTTGTCTACCGATGCGCTCGCCAAAAACTTGCCACTATTTGAGTATCGTAAAAACCAGCATTCATTATCATGGCATTCTAGTTTGTGTTTTATATTTTCAGGAAATGGAGTTTTGGAACTAGTGTTGGTATCTTTCAAAAGCGTAGGAGATTGATTTTTTATGTTCATTGGGATGTAGTAAGGGTCCCGCATCTGTTGGTAAGAAAGAGCATGCGAAACCAATTGCGCTAAACGTCTTGGCGGGATCAAATTAGAGCAAGGAATCAAGTCAACTATCTGCGTAATAAGATGTTCTCGAGAAGATTCTAAAGTGCCCCCAACCTGCCAACCCACCTTATTCAAAAGATATTTGGTATTGGGATCTGTAACGGATCCCTGGTCCCCAATATTTACAAGGAATACAGAAAGCTTCTGCCAAAGTTGATCCATCTGGGAACTTCCTTGGGAGCTTGCAACTAGAGTCCTCATTATACGAATTGCACGGTAATTGTTCTTCAGCAGAATGACACTCTCCAAAAAAGAAGTCTTTCTGACCAGTGTTCCAACTTGATTCTGTATCGACGATAATTCAGATTTGGAGGATATTAGTTGCGCCAGAATGTTATTTAGAAGCTTCACATTCTCCTCCCGTTCGAGTTCAATTGACGTATCTTTCAAGAGGGTCGTAAGTTGATCCAGATGTTTATTGGTAACCCTGAGACCCGTTAGATCGCTTAAGTTATTTGAAATCTCAGAAAAGGGACCACCCATATCGGACAAGTATTGTATAATCAGCAAGATGAGTTGCTCGTTCTGAATAGCACCATAATCGGAGGCAAGACCAGGAACAGAAGCGGAAAGAAGCGATTGAATGGAGCTGTCACTCTTGACAGCATGATTTTGATCAGCCTCGCTATGTAGCGCTGCTTTTCTCTTTGGTGACATGTGTCCGAATGGTTGAGACAAGCTAGTCTGTCAAAGTTGGATGGGGGAAAGATAACTAATATCCTTTTGAAAGAGAGGGTAACAGTGTTAATTTTAGGTGGCCCAAAATTTCCAGGCTGGCGCTCAATTTTCTTGCTTCCCCATATTTGTTTGTGTTGCGAACAGGCTTAGTAACGTGTCTATAATATTTGCGTGGCAAATAATTTTCATTATTTCCAAACGTGTTTTTTTCCAAAAGTCGTCATGAAGTTGTTCAACGTTTCAGTCCTGACTTCTGTTTTGGCCATGTTGGCTGTCGGTAAAGGTAGTGCGGATGATGCTGCCATTGCATCTCCAGACTCAGCTGTAGTGAAGCTAACAGCCGAGACTTTTGATCACTTTATCAAAGAGAATCCTCTTGTTTTGGCGGAATTTTTTGCACCATGGTGTGGTCACTGCAAACGACTTGGTCCAGAGTTTAGTGCAGCAGCAGATAAGCTGGTCGACAAGGATATTAAACTTGCCCAGATCGACTGTACTCTGGAGCGTGATTTGTGTGCTAACTACGGTATTCGTGGATATCCAACCCTGAAGGTTTTCAGGGATGGCAACGAACCTTCTGACTACCAAGGGCAAAGAGAACAGGACTCTATTGTTAGCTACATGACGAAACAAGCTTTACCACCTGTTTCTGTTTTTGAAGATACGTCGGATCTGCAATCCACCATCTCCGATTTGACCGACCCATTAGTTTTACAAGTTCTACCTCCAGATTCCAAGGATACCTATAACGACACTTTCTACTCTTTGGCAAACCAATTAAGAGACGAATTCATGTTCGTTTCTACATCAAATCCAGAATACGTCGAGAAATTTGTCAGTCAAAAATCCACGCCAGCATATGTTGTCTTTAGACCCGGTGAAAACTCAGAAGATGCTTCATTGTTTAAGGCTGATACTATAGATCAAACACAGCTTAAGGATTTCATCAAAACTGAGACTAAGCCATTGTTTGGAGAGATTACTGGTGCATCTTTCCAATCTTATATGGAAGCTAAACTTCCTCTTGCTTACTTCTTCTGGGATAAAGAATCTCAAAGAGCAGAAGTTGCTGACCAGATTACTAAAATAGCAAAGAAATATAGGGGCGAGATCAACTTTGTTGGTTTGGAAGCCAAGAAATATGGTATGCATGCTAAAAACTTGAACATGGAAGAAAAATTCCCACTCTTTGTCATTCATGACCTTGAAGCTAACCTCAAGTATGGTATCAGCCAAGATTCTGATCTTGATTTTTCTGAGATCACTTCTTTTGTGGATAAGTTCAAGGAGGGTTCTTTGACACCAATTGTCAAGAGTGAACCAATTCCTGAAGTTCAAGAGGAGGCAGTTTACCACTTGGTCGGCTACGAGCACGACAAGATTGTTAACCAAAAGAAGGATGTTCTGGTTGAGTACTATGCTCCTTGGTGTGGTCACTGTAAAAGACTGGCCCCAACTTATGAGGAGTTAGCTGCATTGTACACCAACGATTCTGATGCTAAAGATAAGGTTGTGGTTGCTAAGATTGACCACACCGCAAATGATGTCAGTGGCTTGGAAATTACTGGCTATCCTTCGATCTTTTTGTATCCTGCTGACGGATCAGGACCAATCAGCTACGACGGGGCAAGAAGCCTCGAAGCTTTGGCTACTTTCATTCATGAAAAAGGTTCTTTGAAAGTTGATGGCTTGGCAATCAGAGATGGACAAGATGAAGAAGAAGAAGAGGAGTCTGAAAACACTGAGTCTGAGACAAAGGACGCTTCTCACGACGAATTGTGATGAGTACATAGTAATAAATTAGCAATGAGTATTTAATAAAAGACTAACCGGTTACAGTTTCACTGGCAGCTTTACTGAGTCTGTTCATAATCGCTAAACCTTCTCCTGCCTCGTCCACACCCTCGACAAGTATGTAATCGTAATTTTGGCCATCCAACTCACGCAGAGAGGAGAAAAGATTTCGTTGGATTTCCTCACCTGTTAAACCGAGGGATTTGTCGGCAGATATGAATGAATTTATTTCTGAAGCTCTGGAGAATTCTCGAGTCCTCAATAAAGCAACTTTCTTTCCCTCAAGATCATTGGATTCTAAATACGAACGGACAGCTGCTATTCCATTGCCGCAATTCATAAACAAAACCACCTTGGCGGTTGGCGAGTAGTGACGATACTTCATACCAGGGGTACGCACAGGCTCAAGTTTTCCAGCTGTCTTTTTGGCGATTACAATATTCTGCCAAAGTGGACCACCTGCCTTTTTTATTTCCTCAAGAGAGACTCCACCAGGTCTAAGCAGCATTGGTGGGTCGCAGAGACCATCGACCACAGTGCTCTCAAGTCCAACATCACTCGGTCCGCCGTCGAGAATCAAAGGAATGCGACCATTCAAGTCGTGGTAAACATGCGCAGCGGTGGTGGGAGATGGCCGAGTGGATGCATTCGCCGAAGGAGCCGCAAGAGGGAGGTCTGATAAATGTATTAATGCGCGAGCAACCTGGTTTTTTGGCATGCGAACTGCAAAAGTAGGTTGTCCAGCGGTAACCAATTGTGATATTGGTGACTCCGATAAATCAGATGGTTGAGGTAGCAATATTGTAAGAGGTCCGGGCCAAAACTTTTCAATTAAAGGGTTGTAGATTTTGGGTATAGTTTGTCCCTTGGCCAAGAGTTTTCTCTGTAACTGATTGATGGACGAAACATGAGAGATGAGGGGATTGTCAGAAGGTCTATTTTTGGCCGCATAGATTGATTTGACAGACTCAGAATCCAAACTAGAAGCTCCAAGACCATATACGGTCTCCGAAGGAAATCCTATTGCATGGTGAGTGGTCTGAAGCAGGTGAGCTGCTTTTTCCAGATTTTTTTTTGTGACTGGATCGGAGATAGTGACTTCTGTTCCATCATCGCTAAAAGCAATCGATTTGGGATCCACGGGGAGAATCTCAGTGTTAAAGTTTTGAGTCATGGCAAAAGTAGAAATTGACTGGCGCCTTGAGCTGGCTAACCTAAGGTTCAGACGTAGGTTCTGAATTCTGTAAAATTCAAAAAAAATATTTCAGAAATATATATCAAGATTTGAAAGCTAATTGGCAATTTTCCCTTGAAACCAAGATGTTTGGATTTGCCAAAAAATTGGTTACCACTATTGAAACACAAGCAACAAACTACCTGAATACCAGTATTGATACAAATTCAGAGGGACCTTCTGCTCTTCGAGTTGTTGCCGTGGATAAAGGTTCAGTTGCCGAGCGTTATGGATTCGAGAGCTGGTTTGACTATATAATTGCAATCAACGGATACGAGATTGGGTCATTTTTGCAAAACTCCGAGTCTCAAGATTCAAATCCATACGCAGCTCAAAGTGAGTCGGCTACACAGTACTCAAAACTTTTGGACTTTATGGCTTATGAGGTGAATGTCAATAAATCTGATCTTCTTTTTCGTGTTTGGACAGCTAAGGGAGACATTGAAAGAGATATAAAGATTCCAAATTCTGAATTCACAGCAGAAAATAGCACACAATTGGATGACATCAGTATTTCTCCTTCTAAACAGAATCTGTCTGTTGTTCAAAATTCTGCATTCAAGAGATTGCAGTTGTGTTTGAAGCTAACGCCCATGAATACCGGCAGTTACGTATGGCATGTGATGCATGTTAATCCAAATTCGCCTGCATATCATGCGGGAATAATGCCTGACGAATATATCATTGATTGTGAAGGGGGATTACTGGCTACGGGTGGTGAGCATCTCCTTGGAAGAGTTATTCAATCGGTTTACAATAAGCATCACCAGACGAGAGCTGCAAATGGTACTCCATGCTCTTTGGTCTTGTACGTTTACAATCATGACTATGATGTGGTAAGACCTGTTACCGTGTATCCTAATGATACTTGGGGTGGACGCGGTTTGCTTGGTTGCGATATAGGTTACGGACTTCTGCATAAAATTCCAGAAGTTCTTGAAAAATTCAAATCGGATAATAATTATGATCTCGACTTGACACCAGGTGCGGTCATGTTCAGCAATGAGCCTGATAACTGCTTAGCGGAATTGAGTCTTGAGGATTCTGGAAACTATTTGCAACCGAAAGTACAAGCTCCATCTTTTGCTGAATCTTCCGGCGAACCTGCAACAAGACGCAAGAAAGTGACCAGGCACGCAGCGCCTAATGCAGATCTTTCGAGCTACTTTGAAGAGGAAACCGCCAAATCTAAGGAGATTGATGGTGATCGGAAAATTGAGCACGGTGATGTACCTCCTCCTCCTAAAGTCCAGGCAACTTAGGTATCATCCAATTGATTTCTCCACTCGGACCATTCTGTTTCCAAAGTTTTGTACCACCCGTTAAAATGAAATGAATCTTTGATGTACAGGTTTCTGCACACTTGTAAATTTAAAATCCATTTAATGATGTTAAGCTCGCGTAAAATGGACACGGTCAAATAACATAGCGCCCCAAGAAGCTGTCCAAGTAAAGTCCCCACCCACACCTGGGCATAACTGTGATACTCAAAATAAATTCTCGAGTAACAGACCAAAAGCTGACTTGCAACCAAGGACATCAGCATAGGTACTTTGACATGCTTTTTAATTTCTGTGGGCCATTGTAATAGTAAACGAAGTGAAAGGTATGTGACGAAAAATGCAATGAATTGAGCATGCGATGATGGCATTCCGTAACCCAAATGTCCATCATGCTTGAATATTTGCCCATTAATTGGTCTCTCAAGTTTTATAATGCGTTTGAGAGCACAACTAATAACGTCATTTAGCACCTGGCCAGCCGCTAAAAGACAGCATTCAACTTCCCTAGTGACAACAAACCACGAAAAAAGAAAAACCAAGATGAGAATTGGAAGTAGTGAGAACAGGGCAATGACTAAGCTCAAAATACTGGATTCGTCATATAATATATAAGTATGATCGAAAGGGACTAAAGGACTCATAGTAAAAAAATATTTAAAGAGTAAAAAAATATTTGATATGGAACTGAGCGTTCTTTTGGACAGACTTCAGACTGGCAACGGCAACCTTGAGACTAATTTACGTGATCTGAAGCCGTTTGTAAATGATACTGATCGACTGCAGATATGTGTGGTGTTGATAAACTCAGTTGCTGATATTTATAGCTTTGCGGATAGTTCTGTCCAGAACCTAATTTGTCATCTACTCTGCAATAGAGTGGGTATTGGACAAATGATTTCTCAATCCAAACGAAGAAACAGCAACAAGATTGCCCTATTATTGTGCTCAGTAATCGAATATCCACATTTTGCGCATATATTAAACGAGGCCAAGGACCGAGAAATCAATGATTTGCGAAGTTTATTGACTATTCGCCTACACGAAGAGGTGAACCGCATTGCAATTGAACACAGAAGTCCATATTTTGAAGATCTTGTTGACCACTATCCGCAATTGATTCTTGATATGGCTCTGAACTCTTCCATGGACTGGAGATTCATAAATTCATGTTTCCGAATGAAAAATTCAAATTTGTTTGTCAGTGACAGATATCTTAAGCTAGCTGGACGCTACAATGAAAGTGAAGATCTAGAATTTCTCAACTTTCTTTATAAACAGGTCGATGAAAGGATCTCCGAACAAAATATAGCAGGATTCAAGAAACTTCTAAGTTTGTTAAACGTCAGAGAGTCCTCGTTGGCCTATGGGTTTCTCTACCATTCAACAGCGATGCTTCAGCGAATAGTTTGTGAGCTAGTGGAACCGACATCGAGAACTGTTGATAGCCTTTTATCACTATTCTCGCTGAGGTCTAGGATTCAGAGCACTCCCATAGGAGACTTGCAAAAATTTATCAGTTTACTGGTGCTTGTACTTCTCAGGCTTCCCAAACCACACTTATCAGTAATCGCAAATGATTCGCATTTTTTAAATGGCATGACATATCACTTAGAGTCAAATTCTCCGAAAATTAGGTTTTTAGGTATGCTGGTCGGTGACGTTTTACACCAAAAGCTTTATACAAAACCCATGTTTGATATTGAAGATCACAATTTGCAAAGGGAGAGGTTTCTAATCGAGTTGGAAAGAAAAATCGAGGATTGTAGCCTCGAGAAGGCCTTTGACACAGTCAATTCTAAAACTCAAGATACCTCGAAAGTTGAAGAAATCCCGAAATCTCTTACTACTGTTTCACCAACAATACTAGAATCTGATCCAGAGGACTCAGATGATGAAACAATCCCTAGAAAGAGAACAGTTCCGGTACCCGTCTATTTGAAAGATGTGATAGCATATCTTCAGTCTGACAGCCAGAAAGATCAACTAGCATACGAAAAGCACGAAGTGGTTCATAAAATATTGGCGCAGTTGGTTCGTACCAAAAGAGACTCGCCTGAGCTGAAGTTTTACAGTGAAGCATTGATTGACTTAGTTCTGGAGCTTGACAATAAGTCCAAAATGAAAGACTTCGAATCCTGGCGTCTTTCCTGTTCAATTGCAATCTGTGTTGGTGATTTTGAGCAGGTAAGCACATGGCTAATACGAAGTTTTTTTTCTGGTGACCTGTCACTGAACAAACGAATCCTTATTTTAAGCTGTCTGAGTTTGAGTACCCGAGAGAAGTCAGGAATTGAAGACAAATTCATTGCTGGAAAAGACACTGTGCTTGGTTTGGGTGCACAGAAATTACCTGATAACACGCACAACTTATTTACAAAGTATGATTCTCCACAGAAACCAGGTTTAAAAAGTATAACTAAAAAAGTGGAAGAGATAGACATCAAAGGTACTGTTCTGAGAAAATCGGCCAATCTTTCCAAGAAGACAACTGGGAATATCAAGGACACTAAATTCATCAACAATGAACTTCCGAAAACCTTCTTCCTATTGGTATCCATGTGGCAACATGTTAATTCCAGGACTAATTCTGGGTTTCAGATTGGACAGTTTTCACCTCTTCTTAATGCCCATTTCTTGAAAACCATGTCACTGATTCTCGAGTGCGCTATTCCTTCATCAATTCAGGTGCTTGATCTTATTCGCGAATTGGTGTTAATCATTCTCGAGCATTTGAAGCTTTTGACGGTGCATTGTGAAAACATAGAACTTGAAGCCATCTTGAGTTGTTTGTTCACCATATTCAAGCAGGATCCACGCTCACTAATCAATCTTGTCGGTGCAGAGATGACTATAATAGAAAACTATTTGACACTTGTGCTAGAAAAAGGGATTACTGATGAAACACTCTCTACAGATTGCGCCCATTTAATAAAAGAACTCCATAAGTCATTCAATACATATAATTAGCATCACGATTCTGTGTCCAAAGGATAAGTGGTCGGATCCCAACCACTGATATAGTTTTCTTCAAGTCCATTCAAAGTTGCAAAATCCTCTTCTTCCAAGTCGAAGTTGAAAACATCAAGATTTGAAGCCAATCTCGATTCTGTGGCAGTCTTAGGAAGAGTGATAAAGCCTTTCTGTAAAGACCACTTGATCAAGATCTGTCCTGGGTTCTTACCGTACTTTTTGGCAACTTTAGCAATGATAGGATCATTGACTTTTTGGCCTCGTGCTAATGGGGAGTACGCTTCAACGGCAATTCCAACAGAAGAGCAGAATTGAACTAGCTCAGGTCTTTGAAGCCATGGATGTAGTTCAATTTGGTTAATAGCTGGCTTGACTTTTAAGTCTGGATAAGCCAACAGCTCTTTGATGTGCTTGATTCCATAATTAGAAACACCGATATTTTTTACTGTTCCTTTTTCAAAAGCTTCTTGTAGTGCTTTCCATGTGCCGTGTCGCTTTTCATAATTGGATTGTGGTGAGTGCACTAAAATCAGATCAATGTAGCCAATACTTTTCGCTTTCTCTAGGCTTCTTTCAATAGCTTTCTGGGTTTTATCATATCCATGATCCAGATCCCATATTTTGGTCGTGTAGAAAATGTCCTCCCTCTTGTTAGAAGAGCTTTCACTCAGCCATTGGTGAATGCCTTCACAAACTTCAGCTTCATTCCTATAGGCTGCAGCAGAGTCAACATGACGATAACCAACTTTGAGTGCTTGATAAACAAGTGAAACACACTGTTCAGCAGCTGTTTTGTACACTCCCAGTCCGACACTAGGTATCTGATGGCCAGTATTTAGCAATTGCACATGTGGTTGCGGCATGATAAGATAAAATAAGATCAACTCCTTAATTTTTGGTTTTGAGAACTACTTTTACCCGGACCTGAGCCTGAAACTCCCCAAGATAAAGTCGTGGAGCAGAAATACATAATTTGTTCACCTTTTCCCATTGCCTTTGGATGCCAATCTGAATACTGGGTTGATCAGGTGGCCACAGGTGAAAGCATGGTGTTACATACTCTTTCACAGTGCAGCTATGGTCCAGGATTGTTTGAACCCGGAACAATAAAGCGGCCAAAAGATAAATATTGGCAAGTGGGGCAAGGCGAGCTAAATCATTCTAAATGCGGGGCACTTAAACAGCCGTGTCGGAATATCCTTAGTCACAAGGTAGATAGATACTCGTAGAAAGACATTGCTAGTGCGAAATCGCAGTGAGCGAAGTGGTTTGATCACATCTTCGCAGTGGTCCAGAGGTTAAATACTTAAATTCTGAACTCTGCTTGTAGCCCAAGCTCGTGAAGTCGTTAGAACTTAAAGCTTGGTTTGACCCCCAAAATGCTGATCTTCCGATTTGAGTATAAAGCACCCTTGTTTAGGCGTTCACAAGATCTACATTGTGTGTTTCACTACTCCAACGGAATATATTACTTAGGCTTTCCCCTCTTTCACCGGTTTCGTAGTCGGTGAAGCAGAAATTTTTTTAACCTTGGTCACACTTTTTCTTTTTGAAACAATTGGGAGTCATGCATCTCGGGGACTGTTAATAAGGAAAAAAACTGAACAATAGTAGAACACAAGATAAAAATCAAAATCGGTGCGCTCATGCAGCTGCTGTGGAGAAAGATTAGTCAAATTTTGCAGCTGAAGCCAAAATATCATCACCCAACAGTTATCTAGCAATAAAAGGGGACTTATTTCCTGGCAACAGTTTTTCCGTTTTTCATTAAAAAGGAATGAGTGATCTGGAATCCGTTTCCATTAAGGAGGACAACCACAAGAGTCTGCCTCTTGAAGAGCCAAAACGCGTTGATTTTTCTTCCAAAGCCATCGGGCACTATGTCAAAACAAGATTCACCGAACTGCTTCCTACAAAGGAACTGATGAGAGCTAACCGTCATCTACTAAATCCGCTTCCTGGTCTTCGGCTGATTTCAGCTAAGCAATGGCTTATGTTTCTCTCGGCTTTCTTGGCATGGTCTTGGGATGCGTATGATTTCTTTTCCATCTCTTTAAATGCTGCCACTTTGGCCACGTACTTTGGTAAGACCGTGAAAGACATTACATGGGGTATCACACTTGTGCTCATGTTAAGATCCGTCGGTGGTATTTTTTTTGGATACCTTGGTGACCGTTATGGAAGAAAATATCCACTTTGCTTGAATATTGCTCTAATGGGATGTGTTCAATTTGGAACTTACGGTGTCAAGACCTACAGTCAGTTTTTGGGAGTGAGAGCGATTTTTGGTATTTTGCTAGGTGGTATTTATGGAAATGCTGCTGCGACCGCTTTGGACGATTGTCCTGTTCAAGCAAGAGGATTTATTTCTGGATTGCTTCAACAAGGTTACGCATTTGGATACCTTCTTGCAGTTGTTTTCACTAGAGTTCTGGCTGACAATGTGGACATGGGTTGGAAAGCTCTTTACCTGCTTGGTGGTTCTGGTTCAGTTTGTCTTTTCATTCTTAGACTTTGTCTTCCGGATACACAAGCCTTCAAGCGTCAACAAGAAATTGAACGCTACAATCAAGAGAACAACATTCCACAATTAACTTTCTGGGAGAAAGCTAGAGGTGCTTTGAAATCTTACTGGCTAATGATTGTTTACTTGATTCTTCTTATGTCTGGATTCAATTTCATGTCACACGGATCTCAAGATTTGTACCCAACTATGTTGACCAAGTTGTATAACTTTTCTGAGAACAGATCCACCGTTACCAATGTTGTTGCCAACCTTGGTGCATTAACCGGTGGTATCATTGTTGCGCATATGTCTAACTTCATTGGAAGAAGATTTTCGGTTTTGATCTGTTGTATCCTCGGTGCTGCTCTTTTGTATCCATGGGCCTATGTCAAAGGTTCTGGAATCAATGCAGGTGCATTTTTTTTACAATTTTTTGTCCAAGGTGCTTGGGGTGTGATTCCGATCCATCTTTCTGAGCTCGCACCACCTGACTTCCGTTCTTTTGTTGTCGGTGTTGCTTATCAGCTTGGTAACCTTGCATCGTCTGCCTCCTCTACTATTGAGACCACTATGGGTGAGCATTTCCCAATAGACGGAAAAAAGACTTCTGAGGTGTTTGATTACGCTAAGGTTATGACGATTTTTGTTGGCGCTGTTTTTGCTTATGTTTTTCTGATTACTTTGGTTGGACCTGAGAATAGAAACGCATCCCTCACACATAATATCGAGGAGGAGGAAGAGGAGAACTAAGTTTAAATGGGTATAATAATTAGGAGTCTTGGCTGAAGTAATTCGGTAAGATCCTTTTGATCGCTTTATATCATTTATCATCAATATGTTAGTCTACATAAATATGCGAGGCACTCTCCTGTATATTTATCGACTTGGTCAATGTTTTAGTTTCTGAGTACTAACCAATTGTTCCTGATTCTTTGTACATCTTCACTATTTCCCAATACTTGTGGGCTCTTTTCTTTCTCCACAATTCCTCGGTATGAATTATAGGGAAGAACCTTCCAATACAGAAATATCAAGTAAATATCTGGGCGACAAACAATTTTGTAATCGAAAATTATCGACAAATGAGGTGATCCCACATTTCATGGCAAAAGTGATGGTATTACGACTAAGAATCACCATTGTAATTGCACAATATGACATTTCACAATGACAATCAATATTATATCTGACTGAGGACACACATCCAATGGTTCAATGGCCTGCAATGAGTCCGAGAATAAACACAACTCTAAACCAATGGATTCCATCATGCTTTTTGGCAAACCATATTATGATGTAATCGGTTGACCATTTTGTGTATGGATAGATAATAAGCGCAAATATGGCTGGTGATAGACACGCCAAGCTATATATAGCTGGAAAGAAATTGTACGGAGCATTTCTCAAGGTCGAAGATTCGGTACCTTTGGGAACTGAGTACCAAAACAATGACGAACCATAAAGGAAACTAGCGTATAATACACCTTGAAATTGTGCTATTCTAAATACACCTAAAATGTGTTCTTTTAAGTTGTTTTTAGGATTGACTCTATTGTTCATGACAAAATTTGACTTAATGCACGGCGCCGTGCATAATAAAGTCTAATGAGCTGGTGAATATCAACAGTTTTGGCTTTCTTGTTTTCAAGGTCACTGGCCTTAATGGAGCTCAAAAAGGAATGGTGTGGATTGCGGCAATTTGTTTCCTACATAATAATAAGAGAATAGTACACACCATTGAAAATTCATGCCAACTATCTGACCTATTTCCAACCCAATGCATAGTTCACCAACTCTGCCAGGATTCGTGCCCTACAATGAGAGCCAGATTGTTCAACATCATATATCCCATGTATGTAGCTCTCATGCTCAAACAATAATTTCTCGACAGAGATCTCAGACAGAGCCTACGCTACATCTTGAAGAACACCGCACAGAATTTTAGGACCTAGCCATTGGCTATTATAATTGACTCAAGTCAACCAAAGATTGGAAAAGATACTTCCCATATTGAAAATTAGATAAGTGGATCATTTTCCGTGCTGAGCAAGCGGCATGGTAATGATGTTCAAGAGACACAGAAACAAAGAAAAGTAACTAGTACTATTGTTCAGATCATCCAAAGAAATGCCACTCTGTTCAGAGATTTCAGACATCATAGAATAGATGCCGCATAACGGAAATCCCCCACTAAGAACGAGTACAACGACATAGATTGTGGGAATGTTTTTTTCAGTTGGTGACCAGCTGAGTGGAGCATTGCGGTTCTGGGATGAGAACTATACCTTTTCAGTTTCGGCTACGTGTTCCAATCGAGTAATGTGAACATGATTTGAAGTTTCTGTGATTGCTGAGTAATTTATTTCACGCCTGTTTCCTTGGTGGTCATTGGTATACTTTGAAATTCGGTGGTTTGTGATCTCATCCTAGTACCTTAACCTGCATACTTAGACCCAAGCATTTCTGTAATTTGATAATGCACGAAATGCACTATCGCCTATTGTTTTAAAAAATGTTATTTTAAGAAGTCAAGCAGATATCTATCAAAACTGCATTATCAACACCGCATCGTCATCGAGTTTCCAATTTTTATACCCGATGTGGTGCACGGACGGAAAAGAACATAGTAAGAAATGCAGTATGGAAATTACTGAAACAGTTTTGTAGACAACGGCATACAGAAAGAACTAGCTAGGTCGACATCCTTCCTAATTGACCAGATTATCCTATAATCACGATCTCAGATGCTTATTTGCTTCAGCCCCATCTATGAATTTGTAATGAACTGTAAGATACTTGGACTCGGAAGTCTAGTTCAATCTATGACTTGAAGCTGAAATACGGCATTCTGAGCCACCACAGACGCGATTATTGAGGTGAATCATTTAAAATGGCGGAGATAATACACATTGGGTACGATGTTTCTTTCGTTGTTAAGTGGGTTATTCTAATCCTTGCAATTATTGTACTCTAGTATCCAACAAAGTAGATGTCTGTCAATTTCCTGGTGTATCGAGCGTGGACAATGTGTACAGCAGCCTTCTGAAATAGTTGAAGTATAATCCTCAAGGCTGAAATTGAAGGTTCTTCAGTCAATAGATGACACACAGTGGGGTAAGGAACGTGACGGGGATCGTTTCCAAAATTTGATTAATTCTTTAGACTGTAAGGTCAAATGTTATTAAGTGATATGCAGGTACCCATCATTTGAAATACTCAGCACTTACTAGATGTCTTGGTCATCTAGCCAAACTGTTAACTTCAAAGGACATTTTCACATTCAGTGTTATTTCACTTAAACATGTTACATGAGACATGGCCAAGGGTATTACAGGACGCAATACCAAGTATGGAATGAGTTACCTCATAACCGAAACTTGAATTTCCAACGGATATTAAGTTGGAGTTAAGACCTAATAAGGTGTTAAAGTGCCAACAGGTATCATCGGCTTACTCTTCCCTAATTTTTATCCCCCTTTTTCATCAAACTAAAATGATGTATTGCTTCAACGATACTAATGCCTTTAAATGTTTCAGCTACGGCATGTTTTACATGTAACTTTGTGCTCAGAGTTTAATAGAGTTTAATATACGTTTGAATGGGTTCTATGTGCCTGACACTTCATAGATGAACCGTTGGAAAGCAAGGAAATCTTCAAATTTAAAAATCTAATATTAAGGCTTCCTATGGAATATAGGTTCATCATTTTCCAAACGAACACAAGGTAAATACCGCATTTGTCAAGCAAAAACAATCAATTCTGAAGGACCATTATTCCCGCCGATCAGGTATAGATCAACACTAACAAATATTTTCTACTCTGACACTATGAAAAACTGGCTAAAGATCAAGGAAATCATTCAATAACAATAAACCAATATCAAGAGAATTTGCTCTGCTAAACATAATCCCTTAAAAAATGTTTTATTTTTCCAGTGAAGGATTTGGGTGCGGCAATTATTTCATACTTTGCCTGAGCCGTTATCTCTTCCAAATCTTTTCTTCTTCCACTTTCAAAATCCATATCTTCGTAATGCACCCATTTCGTTTTTCTCCAAAACTTATACCCACAAAAGAATGCAGGAAATAATGGCAACAATATGTAACAGTCCACAAAATCTTTGTAATCAAAAGGCTTCAAATAAGACCAACCTTGAACGAGAGCAAGAAAAATGTTCATAAAAAGGCTGTAAATTGGTAACCAAGGAAACAGGGAGGCTCTAAAAGGCAGTTCGTTTAGTGATCGCCCTGACTTCATCCAACCAACTCGGAATCTTATATGAGTAAACGATATTCCACCCCACACGATAAAGGTTGATATTCCAGAGATGTTAATTATATAGCTAAAAGCATCTGCAGCACCTGTCTTAACGTTCATTAAAGTTAAAAATGAAGTGAGATGAAATGCCAATGCTGCAACCCAAGGGACACCATTCCGATTGGTTTTTTTGAATATATGAGCAAAAGGAATCATGTTTTCATTAGCGAGATTGACAATTGTTCTCGAACCAATGTAAATAGACGAATTGATAGCACTGAAAGCAGTAACAACAATAAAAGTGTTTATCAGATGATAGCAGCTATGCCATCCTGCATTTTGGAGTGCTACAGTCATCGGGGACTTCAAGGCACCAGCGGAATTGGAAAACTGTGGGGCATCATAGGGGCATGATATACCATAAGCCAAAGCGACAAAGAAGTAGATGTAAACGATTCTCCATACAACTTGACGAACTGCAATTGGAACTGTTTTTGTCGGGTTCTTGGTTTCAGCTGCAGATATTGATATCATTTCAACTCCGACATAAGCGGTACTTGCTGCTGTGAATATTAAAGCCAAACTTTTGATTGCAGGATTATCTCCCCACGGCGTATGGAAATTTTTAAATCCAAATCTTGCAGTTCCAGATACTCCTCCAAGCATGTAGACCAGGGTAAAAATATAAAATGCCGTGAGCCCCAAAAGTTTGACTAGTGCCAACCAATACTCAACTTCACCATACCCGTTGACACCCAAAAATTGAATTGCCATGAAGAGGCACCAAAACATTAAAAAGTAACCATAAATGGGAACTTGAGGACCCCAAAACTGCATTGTTGAACTAAGTGTATTATATTCATTAGCAATAACAGCAATCCAGATGATAAGGTAATTGTATGTACAGGCTGCTGCAAAGGCTTCATCCACGAATCTTTTCATATGGTTATTGAACCCATTGGTAGCACTATACAAAGCACTGAGCTCCCCAACAGATTGCATGACGGCATATGCAATTGATCCAAGAATGATATAATCAATTAGCAAAGTGGCAGGTCCCCCTTTGTGCAAAAGAGCACCATAACCGGCAATCAATCCCGGGCCAATCAATCCACCAAGTGCAATTAGAGAAACGTGTCTGGTTTTAAGACCACGCTTGAGATTGGAATTTGGATCAAACTTTTGATCTTCTACTTCATAAACAACCTCCCTGACTCCGAGTGAGGAATCCTTTGATTTTGCATGTGAAAGCATCGAAGACACGGAAATTCTTAGAGGGCGACAAAAAGAGATACATTTATATATGAAGTACTTTTCAATGATGCGGGAAACACCCTGGCATTGATATCGGAAGGGGCACAGCTTATACTTATCGGTATATGATCAATTTCTCAATCGGGTAGTTCCCTTAAAAACCCCGAACATCGCGAGATATCAGTAGAAGTTATTTCTAAATTCGGAAAACCCTACATGAATTTTTTATTACGAGTTAGGCAACTCCGAAGAGTACAGCATTTTAATATCAAGTTTCCTCATTCACTACTGCAAACCTAGGAAAGCTAAAGTCACAATATAGCAACCATCTATAAATTATTGTTTTTTGCGAACCAAATGGGATGGCGATATTAACATTAATGCTTTGACCAGATTCTCAATGACTACAAACTAGAAAGACAGAACTGATTCAGGTTAAACTTGACAAGTTATTACAAGAAAAGGCTTAGTTTAGGTAGTTTATCTTTCATTGAGGTCGCTTGTATATATTTATTTATGTATATGATGCATCTAAGTGAAGTCCGAAACTTGCGCGGTACAAGGCAATCGATCGGTTTGATATGCTGCTGAATAATGTAAAAAAAATCTTGTATGTCTTCATAAATTGAGCGGCGCAAATAATTGTAATTTCAATTCTTCATTTAAGAACCTAGTTCGCCCTTACATGTGACAGATAATCAGATAGGAACCTTCTAGAAATTGCAAGCTCGTTGGCTATGAATCTTCTATCATAATCTGAGCGACTATGCGCTTGAGTTAAAATCAAGAGACAAAATCCCTCAATAATCATAGTTGGAGTGTTAGCAATCAGTTGACCTGTTAGATTCCATTTCATAGCTGAGGATGCGCATAAAAGACCAACGATAATGATAACAGATAGAACCGTAGCCCATACACTTGAACATGCCTGGTTCATTACTGATGACAAGCGATATCCAAATGAAGAATCAGTTTCTGGTCTCTTTAATGTGTATTCGATTCCAATGGTATCCAGTAGTTGTTGCGAATCTTCAAGTAAGTCAATGAGCATATCTTTTTCGCACTTTCCTAAAGATTGATACACCTCACGAAGAACGAACCCATCCAAAAATCCTGCAAGTCCCGTGTATGTTCCAATAATGAGCCACCAGTTACTGCTCCATCCCATTTTACCACCAGCAGCAATCCAAGCAGCAAAAACACCAGCAGAAAGAAGAAGGCCTAGACCTGTTCCGATGATTTCTGCATATATCGAAATTACGCGTTGGACCTTGTTTCGTTTAACTGCAGGCACACTGATGACAAGATTGTCGCATTCTTCGTTTGTGAGGTGGCGACCAACTGACTCATTCTTCAAATCTAAGCTGGAAATTTGATCGAGGCACTTGCTAACAAACTTGCCATCCCGAGCTCTGATATTTTCGAGCATGACTGAGGAAATCAGAAGTAGGACTGCAGTACTTGTGTTGATACACAATTGCCAATCATTACTCCAAGGTGTAAATTTGGGAGGATTGTTGATAGCTCCACAACCTACCCAGACAAAAATTCCGATCCAATAAATGACCACCGCAGTGAGGGAACTCATCCATTTGCTATAAACCACAGTAACTTTATCATACCAATTTCTTCCGGATAACGAAATTCGATCCATATCTATATTAGTTTCAACTAACCTGGGGTTCAGTTCTCGCTCTTTAAGCTTCTCCAAAATTGTTTTCTGCGTACTAAATCGACTTTTCAAGCGACCATAAGATGTGCGAAACGAATCAAAATGATCTAATTGTTGTCTCATCAGTATTGCATCCCATATATAGCATTGAATGGACTGTCCGTTTTCCATCACGATTTGCCAGTTGTCTGGTGCTTTATACACAATGCCAAAAATAACCCACAAGGTCATAATAATGCATAGAAAAAAGAAGGCAGTAATAGTTCCGGCGGCATCCACTAACACCTCCAATCCCTTATCAACTGGTGACTGATACCCATCAGAGTATTCATCTTGAACTTCAAAGTCATCGACCAGAGATTCTTGAGTTTCTGCCCAGGATTCCTTTTGAGACTCTATTTCAACGTGTGAGTACGCGACTTTTGTACTTTTTATGGAAATTGCACCTCTGCGTTTAGGCACGAAAGCCTTTGCAAATTTTTGAAGGAACTTATTGTCCGACATGATTCTTTGCTTTCTTCCACTACGATGAGATATGGATTAAGCCTCGCACCTAATTTTGGTGAAAAGCTGCCAAGAACTTGATCGTCACCGTTTTTGCTTGGCACTTTTTTAAAATTAATCTTCGAGCATAAGTAGTTCTTAAATCATGTTTGAAGAAAGGTGCTTAGTTATTATTATTTTGGTAATTGCACACCAGTAAATAAATAGAATAATACAATCCAGTAAGTGTTTCACGGGGTAGTCAGTCATATAATCAAAGCACTAACATCCGCGAATTGTTAGACTAAAGTGTATGACAAACCATGTAAAAGGACTCAGCAAGCAGCAGTCACTGCATTATGCGAGCAAAGGTCACAGTGCAAAAATAGCATGAGAAATAAAAAATCTTATCTCCAATAAGTCCGAGACGTGCATATGTTCAATTTAGCGGGATTTCGGGAGCTGATTTTGTCGGATCGGCCAAGAATTTTATGAGGGCTCTCACGAACAGCAGTTTTACTATAGACAAAAAGTGAAAGTTTTGAAGCAATTCACCATTCGAATCAAAAAACCAGATAGTGAGCTCAAAAATTGGCACTAATCTAACTTTGGATTATTAGTTTTAAGAACAAAAAGAAAAATTCACACCAACGTTACAGCAAGGTCATCGGGAAGACCAATAGTGTGCCTCCAAATAAAGATTATCCCTAAACAATCACATTTTGCTAAACAGTTCTCAATGATTTGAAAAAACGCATTTTCAACGTTTAGACGTTTTAGGTACCAATCGGTTTCCGGTCATCCATATCCGATGGATAACTGTACGGTTTGTCTTAGGAGTCAAACGCAGCTGACCACATTGCTAATATTTGGCTTTTGTGATGGAACTGTTGACCTACACTGTTATCCAGATCTCGAAAGAGATGCTCAATCTATTTCCAGACAAAGTTTCATTATAATGTTGAATTATTCCAATTTATTACCCTTCAAGATGTCTTACAAACCATGGTCTCGGCCTGAATCCTCATTTCATGCAAGCCCACCCATTGCCAAGATAAAAAAGTAAAAAACTGTCATATTTAATATCACAAGCACAATTTTTCACAACAATTTTTTAGTCGCACATTTTAATTCATCATGACCATTGTGAAATTGAAGAAAAGAATGCAGCTATTTTTAGGGTAGAAAACTTCCAACCTCAGTCAAAAACGCAAGCGCCTGATTAAATTGCGACTATCATATTCCTTTGATCATGCTGTCTGAGAAATTGAAATTATCAAAGTTCATAAAGAGCACCACCTTTTCGAACGACAGCAGAAAAAAGGGAGCTCAAAATTCAACGATAATTATTTCAATCGATGGAAATACTTGATGAGATCTCTTTGTGCCTTGCCAATATCAAACAACAGAAACTTCAATATTAACTGGAACCGTTCATGACATGAAGCACACGATAAACCATCACAATTACCGAACTACGAATCGAATACCGATATATTTTCGAAAAAGGGCTCGGACTTCGGTATTAGTAATAACCATCCTTAAATTCAAAGGTTAGGCTGTAGCCCAAAGTTAATGAAAATTGCAAAACCTAGTTCGCAGACAATATCGTACACCTTGGTGTTAGTTGGAACATGTATGGACAACCTAAACCTCGCAGCAGGATTCACGATGTCTAGCAGTCTCCAAAATAAATTTGACACCAGCCCAGATATTGCTACATGGGTAGTCTCTGCATATGCATTAACGGTTGGGGCCTTCATCATCATATTTGGCAAGCTGGGAGACATCTACGGATTACATCGAATGTTTGTGATCGGAATGTTTTGCATGTCCCTCATGACACTAGTATGTGCAGTAATCGAAGGGTCCATTATTCCCCTAATCATCTTTCGTGCTCTTCAGGGACTGACCGGTGCAACACTTATACCTAGTGCTGTTGGAATCTGTGGAAGTTACTTTCAGGGCGACAAGCTCACCACAGGAATCAATTTTTTGATGCTGGCCCTATGTGGTTCCTTGGGACTAGGATCTGTGCTTGGAGGAGCTTTCAGTGAAACAGCCTTAGGATACAAAGCGTTCTTCTATTTCGCCTTTGCAGTCTGTTTGGTCGACTCTGTACTGGTATACTTTTTTATTGTACCAGTTGAAAGAACCGCAGAACATGAAAACATGAATCCCAAATATTTGGATTATGGCGGAGCGGTTTTTCTCGTTATTGGTCTCCTTCTTGTCATTTTCGGGCTCACAGAAGCAGGAAACTCATGGAACTCGCCTTTGGTGTATATAACTATTCCCATTGGTGCAATAATCGTTGTGTGCGTTTTTCTTTTTGAAGGGGTGCTGGTCAGACGGTATCATAAGGGCTACTTTGCTAAATTGGTTGTACTGTTTCCCCCCGAAATCATACACATTCAAAATTTTGGGCCTATCGTTCTGGGCCTTCTCATAAGTTCTGCAGGGCTCACCTGTGAAATTACCACGCTCCTCATGTACTACCAAGCAACTGACTCCCCGATCCTTGCATCTGCAAAAGCGTTTCCCACGTTTGCAGGGATTATTTTGGGAGGCATCCTTTATCGTCCTTGGATTCAACAAAAATTTGGAACCAAAAAACCTTTGCTTTTCTCTTCCGTTTTGTGTCTTGCATCATCTATATGGATGACAAGAATTCCAAAAGCATCAACTTACGTTGCACAGGTGATTTTTGGATATGCTATAAACTTGTTCTTTCAACTGTACCTCTTTGCAATTCTTTCATATACACCCCTACACCTTCAAGGAAACGTCTCAGGCGTGTTCCAAACAGTGCAACAAATGGGTGTCTGCTTCGGAACTGCAATTGCCACATCTATCATTGGAAAAAAAAACTACACCCACGCATTGTGGTTCAATGTTGCAGCATTCGGTCTGGAAGTTGGTATCATGCTCTTGGCAAAGTGAAAACTACTAAAACTTGCCAAAAAACAGACCAGACATTGGCTTAACACGCTAATTACTAACAGTCCATACTAATCCACAAACAAACAACAGCATCACATTTGTGGAAAACCAAAACACGAGTATATGGTAAAAGAAACACAAACTCAATTGGCTAACCCATATGACATCAATACCGTGACATCTATAATATGAGATACAGTCTGT